>CM053786.1:670000-1180000 GCA_028749045.1 Cupressus sempervirens
ATCCCTATTTTAATTTAATTAAATATTTCCTATTTAATTAAAATAACTTGCTCCCTTTTAATTAAATAAACTCCCACTTGAACAAGGAACTAAAATAAATAAAAATTAAATAAATCTTTTTTTATTTTCTCTACACTTATATGCACATATCTCTAAGTGGGATTCCTCTTTTTCCTCTTTCCACTTTTTTTTTCAAACACTCTTCTTTTCTCATTGTTGAAAATTTGTCTCACATGGATCAAACTCTATTATTCCATATTGGTTGTGAGAAGCCCCTCACCTCCACATTTTCCTTTATAAGGAGAGCTCTCCTCCTCATTTTGATATAGATCAATAGAGAGATATAGAGAAAATAGCTTATTGTTATAGTATTGTTATGCTACAAGTTTAGAGAGCGATTTTGGAGGAGTTTGAGCCTTAGGGTTTGGACATTGGAGCTTTATTGCAACTTCTCTCTTCTTGTCTTATTCTCTCTTGCATCCATGGCTTTCATCATGAGGTTTCATCCTTGCATTTTCATATTATCTTAGAGTCATATTTGTTTTCATAGATTAATATTGCATTGTTATTTCTTTTCATAGATTAGATTTCCTTTCTTGCATTGCTTTGCATTGTCATCATTCAGATTAGTTTGCATCTCCATTTGTATGCATATTGGATCTTTGAATCTATCATTTTATGTTGTACTTGCATGGGCATAAACTAGGTCAAAATTAAGGGCCTCCATTATAAACCCTTGCACTCCACGAATAAAGAGTTATGAGCTGCCGTTCGAGACCTCATTCTTAAGCAATTTTGGATATAATGACTCATAGAGATGTGTCAATATTTTAGGCATACATTTGCCTCTCTTTTACTAATGTGTGATCGATTTGAGAACACATGTAGTCAAAGAAAGAAATTGAAGTGTGAGATTGATTTGGGATCACAAAATAACCTAGATATGTGGTTGATTCAGGAACACATCAAGACAAAGAATACAAATAAATTTTGACTTAAAAAAGTTGAGGATAAATTGATAAAACTAAATCAAGGATTGAAGTTGATAGATACTGCCCCTCATGATTGAAATCAAAATGAGATAGAGGAGAAATAAAAAATTGATAAATTTGATCAAATCGAACAAAAGATAAAGTTCTTGATGTAAGATGAAAGATATAAGAATCATAGAACCAAAGTAGATAATCAAGCATGGAATAGTATGTCCCAAATGAAAATTAGGAAAAAAGAAGTGGGGTAAAAGCAAATCAAAGCTAGAAGTTTGGAAGTTATGGAAAGAAATAAAAAGAAGAAAAGAAATTTTTTTGTAAGAAATAGAATGCCCCAAAATCAACTAACTATTTAAGATAGAAATTTTGATTGAGATCACAAAATAAGATAAGGAAATGAAGATCAAAACATAACCACAATTGATTAAAAGTCCACAATAAAGATGAAGGAAAAACCCTCTCAAACTCATAATGCAGCCTAAAAATGCAAACTAACATGAAGTCTAATAATGCAAGCTACATGAAAATGCAAAGGTGTACTTGCAATAGAATAAGTGTAACATAGGATTTTGTGTTCATCATTCATTAGAGAATGTTAAAGAACATATTTTCATCATTGGGCCATTATCAACGAATATTAGAAAATCACACAATCATCACTAGTCACAAGTGCAACTATGAAGATATGAATGTGATTTATATCAGATTGGAATGTAGAAATATTCTAACATAAGCATCAAAGACATAAAGGTCAAGATGACTATGATGTTAGCTTACCCAATTTAATGTAGCAAAACCATGGTTGCATCAAGGCATAGATTCCATGATGACCAAAAAAATGATTGTGCAAAAATAGTCAAGGATGATGCCTCAAATCTCCTAAGTGTTTCAAGGGGACAACAACAGACACTCTAGAGTTTCAAGACATCACCCACAAGCAAAAAAAAAATAAAAACATGCCCCATGCCCTAAGTCCTCTAGCTATGCATCCTAGAGAGACTTATCAAACAAGAACACTTAACAAAAATCAATAATGGTCAGCACATAAAGAAAAGGTCATGACATAAGTCAAACATTAAGTGTTTGTGTTTAAAAAATGAAGTGTGTTAACTAATATCGAGTTCCAAAGATAAGGATCGAATGCTTGCAAATAGGTAAGATTACATGACAAAATTGGATAAGACCAAACCAATAATAGGACATTTTCCTATTTTTAGAATTTTCACAATATATCATTTTTTTGGATTTTTGAAATATATCATATTTTTCATATTTTTTTAGGATCAATAGATATATATAAATAATATACAATGCCTCTAAACAAAAACAAGGACCAAACTCTCAAGCAAGATCACATCATGCAATCCCAATGTCTAGCAAGGTGGAGGACAAAAGTGATTAGCAAGTTGGAGGAAGAAATAAAAGACAAGAGAATGAAGGAGAATAAAGGGAAGAAATCTTAAAGGGAAAACTCCTCAACAGTACCCAAGCTAGGAAAAAATTGTCATGTAAAGCACATTTGGACAATAAATGAAAGGCCAACAAAGGATAATTCATGAAAACATAATGTAAAAGTGGGAAAGATACAATCCAAAGGACTAGACATGTCAAGAGGCTTCATAGCATCATATTTTACTCTTTTTTATTAGATCAAGACCAAAGGGGTAATTGGGAAAAAGATAGCGAAAGATTAGAATGAATGGAGAAAAATAGATATGAAAGCTAAACATGAAAGGAATGAAAACAACATCATCATTAGATAGCTCAAAAGATAGAAAAATGTTTGTGTATAGGTCAACATTGTCAAGATAAAAAAGAGATGGAATGGATGAAAGATGTAGAAGAACTATGCATCATGTTTGATTGTCAGGTTTTCATCATGGTACTTATCTAAGGTGCCACAAGGGAGTGGTTTCTGTAATACCCCAAAATTGGCTCATTGCCATCTCAACCAATTCTGGTCTATTTCTGATCAATCCTAAAGTCCTATTTTGTTAGGCAAATTCTTATTCGGCTACTCGCTACTTGACTTAATTGTTAGATGCAAAAAACCCTAATTTTCATTCATCATGCTTATTATTTAATTCCTATAGTATTTACTCATATTAGTCACATTAAACCTATTGATTAATATTTAATTTAATTACTAAGTATTTATACTTTAATTAAATTAAATTATATCTTAAGGCTAATGTACTATGGAATTAAATTTATTTAATTTAATAAATACGCCTATCTTGATTAATTAAATGTAATTATTTAATTAAATGGGAAAGGTGTTTCTAAGCAATTAAAGAAAATTATTTAATTAAATGGAGTACTTACTTCTAATTAATTAAACAAAGTTATTTAATTAAATGGGAAGCCATTCCTAATTGATTAAATGAAGTTATTTAATTAAATAAGAAAAGTGTCTCTAATTAATTAAAGGATTATTTAATTAAATAGAAAAGGTAATTATGAGAGCATATCTCATTTTATTAAATTAAATATCTCACCAAAATCTCTCTTCAGTTCAAAAAAAGGAAATTTCCAGTTCACTATTGATCAAAAATGAGTTAAATCAATTAACTCCTTTTTATACTCAAATTAAATTAGTTAACTCTTTTTTCTACTCAAATTAAATCAGTTAACTCCTTTTTTTACTCAAATTAAATCAGTTAACTCCCTTTAATTTGGGAATCTTCCTTTATGACTAAACTTCACCTTTAATCCTGACTGTTAATTGAAATCGATCTCAACCGTTGATGGATTCTAGGAAAGTCTATTTAAGAGACCCTCATCTCTTCATTTTAGGGAGGTTGAATGAGAATTTGCATTGAATTGATGTTGGATTGTGCATTCATTTGAGCTCCTTATTTTCATAAGATATTCATTTTCTAGTTTAATCTTATTTAGCATAATATGCATACATTTTAGTATAGCTTTCTTTTACATGTTTTTAGATTAAACATGCATACTCCATTCTAGATTAATCTGCATTCTCATATAGATTAGTCGCATTTTCTTTCAAATCTTTCGTTCGTAGAGGGTCTGGTTTCTTAAACACCTCAAATCTGAGGATATCTAACAAGCAATTCCCTTTAGATAGAAGGCAATAGGTTACTTTTCTGGCTAATTTTTGGATGAACAATCCAATCTTCATTCCAAGATGAATCTGCATACAATGACTGTGTTGAAGTGTGTGTGTTAGCAGAGGCCACATATTCATGCATACATTTCTAGCGCCTACCATGGAGCTCGAAAATTAATTTTTTTGGCCTCTTTCTGTATTTTTTTAATCATTTTTTTGTTCTCTGTCCGTACTATTCCGTACAAATTTGAGAATCTTCACGCGAGACTGTTCATTTTTGCGCGAGGATCTAGAATCTTCGCGCAAAGATTCTTTCTGTATCGTGTGAGAAAGTTCTTAGGCACATGAAACTTCGTGCAGAACCTATTTCTTCATGTGAGCCAAATATAATTTTGTGCGAGCCGTAAAAATTCTTCACGCAAACTGTCAAAAATTTCACGTGAGACTCTATTGACAGAGGCAATTTTTTTGCATTGATTTTTGTGTTTTCTAGTTTTTCTGCTGACTATTCACAATTTCTAGTTTTCTTGTGTTTTTTGATTTTTTGGAAGAGCATAACATCAGTTTGCAAGACAATTGAAAAAGCATGATAAAGTCGCTAAAAATAGGTAAAACATCTACTAAGCACATTATGAGGATTACCAGGTAATTCTCTTTGATTGATAACACCTCATTTGGAGCTAAAATGAATATCTCTTGTGTCAAGCTTGTGTGTATTTTCTTCCATGTTCTCATTTTACAACACATGCATAATTTGATACTAGGTTGTGATCTCTATTAGTTTCATCTAGAAGGCTTAGTTATTAGTGATAGATCTAATTAGCTATCTTGGGTTATTGGACTCGCTAATCTGTCGGCCCCTCATTCTACCCTATGGTTGCAAGATCAGCACCATGTTAAAGGGGAGGGGTTTATAGGAAATAAGCATTAAATGCTCCACAAGGCAATCCTTTTGTGCTTTCTAGAACTCACTAGTTTCTGAGTTGTGGACTCATGTTAGCTTGTGTGAGGGGTTAAATGTTCCACATCTTTGGACTCACCTCACATTAGTTAAAGCATTAAGTGTACCACCTTGTGCTCTTTGATTGCTTTTGGATAGATTTTCTTTCAAAAATTGACATCTGTACACACATAGTAATTAAGCCCCCATGAACACTATTCGTGGATCTTGAGAGAGTGGGTTCCTAGTGAAACTCCTCTCTAAGATAGATTCCTTGTAGGTGGAGAGGATACTTTGAACATCTTGTAGATAGATGAATATTCATCTTGTTGATTAAGGCATCCTTTCTCTGAAGAGGTCGATAGATCACTGGGAGATGATATCATAGATCTTTAAGAGATAATCTTAGTTTAGCTAAAGGTGAAAAGGTGTCAAAACCTTGAATCTAGAAGCTAATTCCCCTTGTGGTATACTATTGTGAGTCAGTCACCTTTAGAGAGGGTTAACTATAGCAAAAAATCCCTCTTCAGGAAAAATTGTGTTGACGGAACCTCGAGCGGTAATAGCCTTTTTTGATGTGGTAGTGACAATCGCTATATAAATGTCCTTGTGGAAAAAATCTCCATGGGTGTGGTTCATTGTGGGTTGTCAGATCTCCCTAGCAGCTCTTGAAGATTAAGTTCTTGGACTGTGTGAAAACCTCAGTACGCCAGGATTAGAGGTCACCCCTGTGAGTCATAAAAGTTGCAGAGTCAAACCATTACTAAAAACCTTAGAGAGGCCAACTTTTATTTTCTAGGGATGTATGCGTGATTGCAAAAACCTTTTGAAAACATACACAAATAGCTCTCCTAGGGACTAGCACAAAACTAAGTCACTTGATTGTTCATGTGCAAGGTTGCTTTTGCCCTTGCTCATTGTTTTCAGACGTGCTTGAAATCACTTGCTTGCTGTTCTACATGCCTGTTTATCTGCCTGGTTACTGAAATGATCAAAAAAATTGTTAGAATCAGTCGTTGTTGTAAAACTAGTCTACCTTTTTGTGTGAAATCATTTTGGTCTCGTGCAAAATTATATGCTCCTCGCGCAAAATTAAATTGCTATTATCCATCTTCACACGACCCATAAAAGTTTTTCACGCGAGACTTTGTATCAACATTACCAATTTGGATTTGTTTTAGCTATCTGTAGCCTGCACACTATCCTTTTTTGCATCTGTTTATTGCTCTATATTTGCAAATAGTCCTGAAATAGTGACACTTCGCTTAGCTGAAGATTTGTGTCTTACGCCTTGACTAGTTTCATCTCATAAGTAATTTTTTTGGTCTTCATCTTAATGCTTGTCATACTTTGTGTTGCAGGGGTCATAATCTCTAGCTATTCTAGCCTTTAAATCAGACCATTTGTGCCTTAGTGAAAAGCATTCTTTCTATTATCTTGTCCTTTTTGAGACTCAGTCTTAGGGTAGTCCTTTTCCAAGTTCTAGCTTCTTGTACTTGTCTATGACTATCACAATCAGAAGCAACAACATGTTTTATCCTGATAATATTAGACGTGGTCATGCTAGGGGTCGTAATCATGGTAGAGTTCTCTTACCTTTCATTACGCAATCTGTATCCATTTTTTCTAGTGAGGCATATTAACGATCTTCCTCACTTGCCAGATCATCTCAAATTCAACGAACATTTTCCAATTTGGAACAAATTAGGAATCCTTTTTACCAAGAGGATATTGAGATAGGTAGAGGTCCTGCATTCCCAAACATAATGTATGATCCGTTCTCCAAAGATCCTTTTGAAACACAAAACATTGAAACTAAACACATTCCTATAATGACTAATTGTGAACCTGAACATGGCAGTCATAATCGATATCAAGAACCACATAGGGATGACAAAGAGAAAGAGAAAAAATATGACATTGATGAGGAACAGGAAGAGGTGGAAATCCTTCCTGAACACATAGCAAAATGTCGAAGAGAAAAAAACTTTCAGAAGGTCATGGGAATCCTACTCAATGAAGAGAAAGAAAAGTACTTTCTCAAACTTGCCCAAGAGGGAGCTAAACTGCCCACACATTTCGATGTGAAAACCATTATCACATGTGAAGAAGAAACTAAGACCTCCAAACTCCAAAAAAAATTGAAAATTATGCAAGACCAGTTGGCTCAGATGATGCATGAGAAGGAGAAACCCACAAAGACATACACATTGGACACTCTTTGTTCATTTCTATTTGACAAAAGCATAAATATGCCGCCTTTCCCATGAGGCATAGAACTACCCAAATATGACAAGTACTTTGGTACTACTGATCCCCAAGATCACTTGTGGGAATTTGGTGCTTTATCTATGGAGTTTATACACAATCAAACATACCTCATGTGTTTATTCCCTAGAAGCCTAGGTGGTCAGGCTTTGGATTGGTTCTCACATTTACCTTGTGGTATCAAGATGTTTGACGAAATTGCCAATTCATTTATTCAGCAATATTCTCATAACATTCAACATTCTATAAATATTTGAGATCTATGCAACCTTAAACAGAAGGTTGGTGAGCCTTTTCTCACTTTCCTCCAATGGTGGATACAACTATACACTAAGTATTCCCGTAAAATCCCAGAAACGGAAAAGCTCAACATTTTCACTGATAACCTCTTACTTGATTTCGGGTATAGAGTCCAACTACAAGGTCCACGTACCTTTGAAGACATGATTACATAGGCTATCTGTATTGAAGAATTTATGGTCAAGAAAGGTGAGCTCACTCTTTAGAGAGACACAAAATAAGGTTCCACTTCCAATAGGGATAAAACCAAACATGTCAACAAGAATCAAAAAATTGTACATGATGGGGTTGTTAACAATGTCACACCCAAACTTGCTAAAGTAGCATTTAATCTCACATATTGCCTCAAAGTGGCCAAACATGTTGAGAAGCCTCCCCCTAACTGTAGAACAAGAATTTAGTGTGCAAGGAACATTAGCAATAAGAGAAACATTCACAAACCAAAACTAAATTCACATATATGTTTAGACAAAGAAAAGCAAAACAAAAAGTGCAAACCTCACAAGATAAAACACTCCATGCTTTCTTGATTCTGTAGATGTGTCCTTTTGATGTGGATGTATGCTCAAGATGCTCAAAAGCTGCTTCAATGGAGGTGGGTAATGGAAAATTGGTAGCTTTTTGAGCTCTCGATTTGGCATTATAAGGGTAAGATTGATGGCTTTGGTTCTCAAAATAGCATGGTAACTTTAGCTCAAAGATTGTTGATGAAATGGCTTGGGATGGGATTCAATTTATAGGCCAAGGGGTAGAGGGATGGAGGGATTAGATGCAAGAATGGGGAGATGGTTAAGGAGGGCTAAGATGCACTCAAAGGGGAGCACATGGATTGTGCTTGTTTAGCACCAATGGGAAGGTGACACTTGTCACAAGGAGGATGAATGTGAGAGGGTAGGGTAAAGGGTTGGTTAAAGGCATGATGAGTGGGGTTGAGTATGTAAGAGAGATGTAAGAGGAATGAGTGTGGAAGAGGGAAGAGTGTGGAAGATGGATGTAAGAGTCATGAGTGGGCTTGTAAGAGTCTTTTATGGTTTGTAAGAGCACTCATGACTTGGTGGTTGGGATTTTTGAGGGGAGACTTTGGTTTGGTTTAGGAAAGTCTTAAACTTGTTTAGGGAATGTGACAACATTAGGGGGTGGATTAGGCTTGGGTTAAGGATTAGATTAAGGATGTTAGAGATGTGCAAGTGGATGGCATTAATGAGGGTGGGTGAGTTAGTGGCTAAGCTAGGTTAGCATGGGTGGATGGGGTGGATTAGGCTAAATGAAGGATTAGGGATAAGTTAGGGGTTTTTAGATTTGAGGATTTTATTTATCAAATAGATTTATTTAATAAATGGGGATTTTTGGAATTAGATAGAAGAATAGGATTTAATTGATAAATGATAGGTTATTTGATTTATCAATTAGGACTATAGATGATTAATTAAATTAATCAGCTAGGGGATGGCAAAGGATTAATTAAATAGGAATTTAATTAATGATGCCTTTAGAGATGGCTAAATTATATTACCAAAGTGGTATAATCAAATTTAGGTGTCTACATTTTTCCCCTCTTTGACATAGTGTTGAGACAACACTATTTCAAAGAAGTTCGAGTGAAGACGACATGAGGAAGATGTTTTAGAAACAAGGTTGCCCCAGTCTCGGATAAGAAGAGGAGAGACTAGACTTAGATGATGCCCCCTCAAGAAGGTGGCATGGGGAGAGATGAGGCTCGACGATTTCTTGAAAAGCACAAGAAATTGAGATGAGCTAAGACATAGGTTGGCAAAGAGAAGGGGCTGAATTAGCTCAAACTCTCACTACGAGAGAATGATAAAGGGAAATCAGGGGCACAAAAGTAAAGCAAGCTTAAGACTTTCCAGGATTGGGGGGGGATGGAGGAGCTGAGTGCTATAAAAGGAATCCAAGATAGGGAGATGGATGATGGGATGATAAAGCTGATGCAACAGGATTTTCAAAGAGTCGGATTGGTGGAAGATGGGTTTCGGAGATCCCTAGGACTAGGATTGTGGATCTTGAAAGATGAGGCTTGGTGGGTTGATTTGATTTGTGGATCCCTAAGACTAGGATTGGGGATCCCTAAAGCTAAGCGTGAGGAGTGATTCAAAGAGGTACGGATGCATAAGTTGGGATAGGTGCTGGATATGGATGGGGGATAATGGAGATGAAGGGAATCCATTGAAGCTTTTTGAGTGGGGGGATACTTCAAAGAGAAGTACCACCATGTAGTTGAGCACTAGATTTGCTATAGGACTATTGGTTAATTGCCAAGGTTACCAAGAACATCAAGGCTTTTTCACCAACTGTCCAAAGGACTGACGAACTGACTCAAAATAAACATGCAAGGATTGCCCCAATATCACACTTGAATCCCAGAGGAAGCAGCGTGGAAACGACACTAGGTAACTCACAAGCAAAAAAAGAAAACAAGCAAAAGACCTAATCAAGACCTTACACTCTAATTGCCCCATTCGCAGCATACCATGATATGGAAGATCATGGCAACCTTGAGGAGGGAACAAGGAGATTGCTTGGAAAAGATATTTCAAGACCCAAAAGGGAAGATCCCAAATCAAAAGAAAGAAAAAATCCAAAAGAGAACTATTTTCCAACGAGATGGGTAGGACGAGGTACTAACGGACCAAGATCAAACATGAGGAAAGCTATATCCTGCAAGGACCTATCAGAGAGCACCTAAGCTGATGGATCTGGATGAGTGATGCATCTGGAAAGCTAAACTAAGAAGGATAACACTTTGATGATAGGAAATCTAGCTAAAGGATGCATTGGAATAGCTAACTAAGGTGTGCGATGTGTGTAAGATGTTGACCAAGGATGAACTAACACGAAAGCTAGATAGATACAATGGTACTATGCTAAAGAGGATGTACAAGCTGACAGACCAAGATATGTTACAAATGTACAATTTTGTTCATGCTTTGTTTTTTGTGAGATGGAAATGTTTGTGAAGGATGGGATGTCTATAATAGTTGATAGATGGATAGGTAGATGGTTTGCGAAAAGCTTAAGGAAAATGGGATTCTTTGTGTGCATGTGATAGGATAAAAGCTAGGATACAAGATTATTTACAAGCTGGAATATGGTACAAGCTTTGGACAAGATTCAGATATATACAAGGTATGGTACAAGATTTACAAGGTATAATACAAGCTTTGTTACAAGATTTACAAGCTGAGGTTCAAGATTTACAAGCTGTACAGGAGGTATTTACAAGCTCCATCAGATTTTGGATATTTGGTTGGAACACCAAGTGAACAAGTAGGTATTTTATGGGATGGTGAATGGATGGATGAGGGATAGGATAGTGATAGATAATGGATGAGTCTTAGTACACAAGGTGCCTGAATTACCAGGTTTTTACCAAAGTACCTATCCAAGGTGCCTGAATTGCCAAGTTTTCACCATTGGATGCTTATTTCTCTTTACTATTTTTTTGTATTTTTCAAAAGCTAGGTATACCAAGGATCTTCAAGCATAGAACTTCTTGAGATGAATGATGTTAGTAGGATCATTCAAGAGTTCTCCTTCCGGTGTAGATAGCTGATAGGCTCCAAAGCCAAAGGAAGCAGTGACAACATAAGGACCAAGCCATGTAGGTTCAAACTTTCCTTTCTTTTCTCGATCTTCTTGGACTTTCATGTTTTCTTTGAGGACCATGTCACCTGGCTGAAAGTCTCGTGGAAGCACCTTCTTGTTGAAATTCCTTTTGAGATGAGTTTGATAGACTGTGAGATGATCATAGGCTTGTTATCGCTTCTCGTCTAAGAGATCTAGCTCTGTGAGTCGAGCTACTCTGTATTCTTCATCTGATATTTTCCCTCACAAAGATATGCATAGTGAGGGAAGTTCAACTTCTATAGGTAATACTGCTTCAGCACCATAGACTAGGGAGTATGGAGTTGTGCCTATGGATGTACGGAAGGAAGTTTGATAGGCCCATAGAGCCAGATTTATTTGTAGGTGCCAATCGCGGCCAGAATCATTGACAACTTTCTTTAGGATTTTGAGGAGGGTTTTGTTAGTTGCCTCTACTTGGCCATTACCTTGTGGGAAATATGGGCTAGAAAAGAAATGATGGATGCAGAGGGAAGTGCATAATTCTTCCATGTTGAGATTTTCAAAGTTACCTCTGTGGTCAGTGAAGATGGTGGATGGGATGCCGAAGTGGCAAACAATGTGGTACAAGATGAACTTGGAGACCTAAACTCCTATAGCTGAGACTAGGGGGACTGCTTCCACCCACTTAGTGAAATAGTTTGTAGCTATTATTATCCATTTATGTCCATCAGATGAGAGGGGTTTGATAGTTCCAACTAGATCAAGGCCCCAACAAGTGAAAGGCCAAGGTGGTGCAATAGGCTGTAGATCTTGTGCTGGAGCGTGCACAAGATTTGCATGCTGCTGACATGGGAGACACTTTTTGACAAAGTCACAAGAGTCTTCTTCAATGGTAGGCCAATAGTAGCCTGCTCTAAGGATTTGTCATGCTAGGACAATAACACTCGTGTAGGCACCGTAAAGTCCAGAGTGTACTTATTTTAACGTCATTGTAGACTCATTTTCATCTAAACATTGAGAGAGAGTATCGTGATAACCCTGACGATATAGGGTATTGTCTATGATAACATAGCGAGATGATTTTTAGATGAGGTTCTGGCATTGGGTACATGTGAGATGAGGGGATATGATATCATCATTAAGGTAAGCGTTAATTTCATGGTACCAAGGGGATTGGGGACCAACCAAGATACAAACACGGTTTGAATCCTCATTTGCATAGGCAGGTGTGAGGAACTACTCAACTAAAAACTCATACTGCGTAGCTTCTTGGGGAATTCCCAAGAGCAAGCTAATAGTGGCCATGGCATCTACTGCCTTATTCTGCATTCATGGCACTTTTGTAAACTGAAGCTTTGTAAAATGTTGGGTCAGTTGATCAACTAGCTCTTTGTAGGGTAATAGCTTTTCATCTTTGGTTTGATATTCATTTAGGACTTGCTTGATGATGATTTGAGAATCACCAAAGACTTGTAACTCAGTGATATTCCATTTTGCAGCTATCTTTAATCCTGCTACAAGAGCTTCATATTCTGCTATATTGTTGGTGCTAGGGAATTGTAGCTTGAAGGCTTTTGGAATGTAATGTCCTTGAGGTGTAACCAAAAATATTCCTACCCTTGATCCATTAGAGGTGTATGAGCCATCAAAATAAAGTTTCCATGGGGGTTGTTCTTCAATTAGACAGATATGCTCATCTGGAAATTTTGTGATCAAAGGACATGCATCTATTAGAGGTGCATCAGCTAGGTGATCTGCTATAGCTTGCCCTTTGATTGCCTTTTTATCCACATACTGGATGTCAAACTCACTTAGTAGCATAACCCATTTTGCTAGTCGTCTTGTGAGTGCTGTTCTAGAGAGCATATACTTGAGAGGATCAATTTTGGAGACTAGTTGGATGGTATGAATTAGCATGTAGTGGCAAAGCTTTTGAGTTGAGAAAACAACTACCAAACAAGCTTTTTCCATAGGAGTATAATTGAGTTCATAACCAACTAGGGTTCTACTGATATAGTAGATGGCTCTTTCTCTGTCGTAGTCATCAAGCTGTGCTAGAAGTTCCCCTAGAGCAGTAGGTGTTGCTGATATGTATAAGATCAAGGGACGACCAGGAACTGGTGGAACCAAGATAGGGGGATTGGTGAGATACTGCTTGAGCTGATTGAAGCTGCACTGACATAAAGGATCCCACTTGAAGTTCTCATCCTTCTTTAGTAAATGTGAAAATGGTGTACACTTATCTACAAGCTGGGAGATGAAGCACCAAATGGATTGGAGCTTTCCTTGAAGAGAGCAAAGCTGTCATAGTGTCTGGGGAGGAGGCATGTCTAAGATAGCCTTGACCTTCTTGGGGTCGATCTCTATACCTCGTTTAGAGACTATGAAGCCTAGAAGCTTGCCAGATGTGACCCCGAAGACACACTTCTTAGGATTCAGCATGAGATGATATTGGGCTAACCTATCAAAGACTTTCTCCAGGTCAGCGAGATGATCCATGAAGGTGTGAGATTTGACTAGGATATCGTCCACATAATCTTCCAAAATGCTATGGATAAGATCATGGAAAATGGCTGTCATTGCTCTTTGATAGGTAGCCCCAGCATTCTTTAGGCCAAAAGGCATCATGGTGTAGCAAAAGGTTCCCCAGGGGGTAGTGAATGTTGTCTTATGCTGATCCTCTTCTGCAATCTTGATCTGATTATACCCAGAAAATCCATCCATAAGGGACAGAATTTCATGTCTAGCTGTAAGATCTACAATCATATCTATGTTGGGCAAGGGAAAATCATCCTTTGGACAAGCTTTGTTAAGATCTCTGAAATCAGTGCAGATTCTAATGTCATCGAAAGGCTTAGTGATAGGGACCATGTTGGAGATCCACTCTGAGTAGTCGATAGGTCGGATAACCTTAGCAGCTAACATTCTTTCTAATTCAGCTTTGACCAGTAATGCCACCTTGGGGTGCATTTTTCTAAGCTTTTGTCTGAAGAGCTTGATCTTTGGGTCGACTGCAAGATGGTGAACTACAAGCTTTGGATCCAATCCCAGCATGTCCTAATATGACCATGCAAATTGGCCAATATTCTCTCTTAAGACCTCAAAGAGGAGGTCGGCTTGGTCTTGTGATAGGGATGCAGCAATGTGAACAAGTCTAGGGATCTCTAAAGAACCGATGTTGACTTCTCTAGTATCCTCTATTAGAATAGATGACACCTATGGTCAATTATCTCGAGGAGGCAATACTAAATCCTCATGTTCTGCTTGTGGCTCTGGATTTTCTTATTGAGGGGTTCTCTTCGCTGCCTTAGCTAGTCCTGGATTTACCTTAGTTCCAGTTTTTGGTGTATCGAAACTAGGTTGGGGATTTTCTCCAAAATACCCCTTGGGATCTAGCTTATAGATATAGGCAAAATCTTGCTTTGTCTGCTTGTGAGGTGTTTTAGCTCCCATGAATCTTAGAAGTTCTTCCTCTGATGCAAACTCATCAATGTCTATGATGCTTGGCTGCTCCCAATCAATGAGTTATGGATGGGCGAGTGGTAGGTCAATGAGATGGATGGATATTTCTCAGAGAACAGAGTCTCCTAGGAAGATTTGGTCTGGGATATCGTCGTAGGCTCTCTTTTCAACTTCCTTAGGAATGTCTTCAATTTTGAGAAAGTCGCGGTGGATGTTTGAAAAAGCGTGACCGTTCTCGTTGGTGCCCCCAGTTGTGGGTATGCCAAAGCTAAAACCTGACTTTGTTTCCCACTTATGTGCTTTGATGGGACATTGCATGCCCCTTTCTTCTAGTCCTAGTCCACCACCTTGATAGTTCCATTTTTTAGTTATGAGCTTATGTTCTTGGGGATACTTCTGGTTGAAGTGATCAAGGCGTGCTTGATTTCTTGGAGGTGCATCCTTATGTAACCAATTGTTGATATTTGGAGTGAGCTCTTCATGAAGAGGGGTTTCTGAGGACACAAAGGTGGTTGGGCCAAACTGTTTGTATCGAGGAGGTGGAATCTCCCTAGCTTTTTGATATGTCGGCCGTCCATGGGTATGTGGATCAAGTGGGATTGCTTTGACAGCAAATGCATCTGATAGACTATATTCTCTGCAGCCTTTTTTGTTGATCTTTACGGTAGATAGGGTGGAGGCGAGGATGGTTTCTGCATCATTACAAGTGTGGGATGAGCTGGCGATGGCTGTTTTGATGTCTATTCCAGGGCAATGGTTTTTATATGAAGCTTCAACCGCATTGTAGTAAGCAAAGGGTTTTGGATCAGCATGGATGGTCACCTTAGTGCTTTGATGCGAAAATTTGATGCACTAATGGTAGGTGGATGGATCGGCCTTCATAGCGTGAATCAATGGGCGATCGAGGAGGATGTTAAATGGTAGGTTTAGATCAACAACATGGAAAACTTTCTCTTGGATGACCAGCCCAACCTTGATTGGTAGCAAAATAGTTCCTTCTGTGGTTCTTTCCAAGTTGTCATAAGCTTTGATGGTGGTAACTTCACTGATCATATCTGCCTTGGTATACCCAGCTTGTTTTATGAGTTTTAGGGTGCAAATATTCAAGGCTGATCCATTATCTATCATTACTCTTTTCATAGCAAAATTGGATACCATGATGGCTATGCAAAGAAGAAGGGTGTGATCTGGCTCAACTGCAGGTATGTCAGTGGATTTGAATGATAGGGCACATGAGGAGGATAGGTGTCCAATAAGATTACGAAAATTAGTAGCATTGATATCAGAAGGGACACGAGATTCTATGAGAGCACTATCAAGGATGTCTTTGTACACAGGACTAGTGCGGAGAAGGTCTAAAATGGAGATTTGGGCTGGCATGTTCCCAAGGTGTTCCAAGATATTGTACTAGCTTTTTGATGGAGCTGATGGTGCTGATGAAACTGGTGGGCCTGTGATGTTAAATCACACTCTTTGAGTTGTAACTGCACACTCATTGTCTGGTCCTTGGATATTGATAACATTGATAGAAGGCTCTTTCTCAGATATACAACCTATAAGGCTACCATAGTCTATATAGGATGAAGTGTGGTCATTGTTCTTCCCATGCTGTTGGTTTGGTTGGTGATTTTTGGTGTTGTTTTGGATAGGTGCTTTTCCAAGATTTTGGTTGTTGTGTGGAGGAAAAGTATTTTGATAAATTTGTAACCCTGCATTGGGAGAGGTTTGGGCACCAACAGTGATTTCTTTCCAATCAATGAGGTCCTGCACATAATCTTTCAGTTTCATGCATCTGAGGGTGGTATGACCATTTACCCTATAGAACTTGTAATACTCATTGTCCTTGTAGCATGCAGCTTTAGATTGGCTTGGATCAATTTGCTGGGTAGGAGGAAATTTGATGAGGTTTTCCTTAGCCAATTTCTCAAAAATGACATCCAATGGAAGGGGCGTATAGTTTCTAGGTGCAGGTTGGAATCTGGGTTTTTGCCCTGCAGCTACATTGATGGCATTAGCTTGATTGTTAGACCCTTGAAATTTGGGTCTTGTATTGTGGTTTTGATAGCTTTGGTTATTTTGTTGTTGGTAATTGATAGCTTGTTGGTTGTTTGTTTGATATGGTGGGTTAGACTGGTTTTGAGAAGGACCAACAATATTCACATGTCTGGTGTCATTGGAATGTGATTTATTTTGGTTGGCCTCTTTGTAAATCTTGACCACACCATCTTTGATGAGTCCTTGCTCAAGGATCATTCCTTTCTCTTTGAAATCTTTATAGGTCTGCAAACAATTCATGGTCATGTGGTGAGCCAAGCTGGGATGGGCATTATCAATAAACATTTTCACCACATGGCACTCTAGCAAGGTACAGGATATGCGGGTGGTAAGGGTTTGCCATCTTTGCAGGTATTTGACAAGGCTTTCTCCACCTTTTCTCTTGGTGTGGACAAGATCAACTATTGATAGCTCTGTTTCAACAAGATGGGCATATTGGGCTACAAATGCCTCAGATATTTCAGCAAAGTTTTTAAGTGTGCCATAGGGGATTCTATAAAACCATTCAAGAGCTGGTCCAGCCAAGCTTTTGGGAAAAAGGCGCAAGAGGAAGACATCATTCTATGCCACGTCCTGGCAGTGCATGTAAAATTCTTTGATATGTGTGACAGTGTCTCCTTTTCCTCTAAATTTGTCAAATTTGGGCACCTCAAAGTGTTTGGGAAATGGTGTCATGGTAATGGCTCTACCAAAAGGGTAAGGACACACATCCTCAAACTTGAATGTCTTCGAATCATTCCCTTCTTGGATGGCTTTCAGAACTGTCTTCATTTGCTCCCATTCTAAATTGATAGGTGATGGGTGGGGTGCCCCCAATGTAGGAGTGCCTTGAGGTAGGTATGTGCTAGATGGGGCCACTAAATATGGATGGCTGTGAGGGATTTGATGATAGGGATTGTACATTGTTTGGGCAGCTGCATTATGGATGATGGGTTGTTGAGGGGGAGGTGGCGCATATTGTTGCATGTGTTGCAAGGCTTGCTGTTGATATGGGATTTGAGGTTGGAATTGAGGAACATAAGCTGGCTGTGGGATAAATGAATGGCTTTGTGGAGGTAACGTATAAGATGGTTGTGAATCTTGGGGAAAGGATCAGGGGGCTTGTTGGGTTTGACCAATATATGTGGGTTGTGTATATGAGCAATGCTAGTATGCTAATAGAAACCAAATTTAAATAAAGCTTCTACAAACTAAACAAAATTCATAAACTTCAAGATATACTAAGATGAGCTCTCAATTGAAAATATGAGCTATTAATGGGCTCTCTCAATGAGAAGCTCTCTTGTTGAGTGGCTTTATCTAAATGGATAGGATGTATGCTCAATATGCTTCCAAAGGCTTCAATGGATGATTGTGGATTTTTGGTGTGGATAGATGGCTTTAGTATGGATTTGGCTCTCAAAATAGCATTATAACTTTACTTCATGGATTGTGTTATTTTGCAAAGGGGAAGGATTCAATTTATAGGCAAGAGGCTTGAGGGTTTGAGGGCTAAGATGCAAGGATGGGAAAAAGCTTATGGAGGGCTTAGATTGCATGAGAGGAGAGCACATGTATTGTGCTTCCTTATAGCCAATCAAGGAGTGACACATGTCACATGGTGAAAGGATGGAGGAAAGGGGAAG
Source organism: Cupressus sempervirens (assembly GCA_028749045.1). Taxonomy (NCBI): domain Eukaryota; kingdom Viridiplantae; phylum Streptophyta; class Pinopsida; order Cupressales; family Cupressaceae; genus Cupressus; species Cupressus sempervirens. The sequence continues at coordinate 688,298 of CM053786.1, forward strand.
GATGAGTCAACAAAAGAGGTTCAAGGGATAAAATCTTCATAAAGACCCTCATAATGACTTGTAAGAGCAATAAAAGGGCTTGTAAGAGTCATTTATGACCTAGTGGACTTCATAAAGTTTTATGGTTGAGATATTTTGAGGGTGATGAGAGCAATTTTGACTTGGACTTGATTAGGAAGGTTTTAAGCTTGTTTAGGCTTGTGCAAATGATTAGAGGATGGATTAGGATGGTTTAGGATTAGCTTAGGGATAGGCAAGTGGATGGCATTTAATGAGGGTGGGTGAAGGAGGAGATATTTGTTAACTTTGGCTTGGGTTAGTAAGTTTTAACTCATGTTTAGGGAATGTGACAAGGTTGGGAGGGGATTAGGATTAGGTTTAAAGACATCTTCTAGAAGAGTCTAGACTTTGGATGAGGATAAAGACTTTCTAGAATAGTCTAGAATTTTCTAGGATGAGGATGAAGACTTTCTAGAAGAGTCTAGAACTTCTTAGGATGAGGATAAATTAGATTTTTAAGAAATAAATAAAGTTTTATTTATTTCAAGGGTTTGGGTTGAGGAGATATTTATTAAAACTTTTTTAATAAACATGAGGATTAATATTTAATTTTAATTAAATATTTTGAGTTGGGGTTAGGGGTAAGAAATGATGAGATTAGCCTTTAATCGAAATTAAAGAAAGATTAGAATATTTTGGAAGAGGTTATTGGTCATAAGGAAATTGGCCAAGTTTTGGGCAAAAAATAAATTTTTTATTTATTTTAGGATTTTTGGTCAATTTATTAATTAAATAATTAATAAATAAGGAAATAATGTTTAAATAAGATTTAAACATTTTTGGGAGGGATTCTTTAATTAAATATTTTTAATTAAGATAAAGGGATTTAATGGCATAAAAATTAATTAATTAATTAAATAATTAATTAATTAATAAATGATGATGTCATCAGGACTTTTTCAGAAAATAAAAATACTTTATTTTCTAAAGGTTTTTAGGTGTCTACATTTTGCCCCTCTTTGATGTGATGCCGCAAGTGGCATGGCATCAAAGATAAGAAAATAAGATGCCCAAGGCTAGAGCAGAAGAGGAGAGAATGGACTATGAGATGCCCCCTCAAGAAGGTAGCGAGGAGAGAAAGCGAGGCTCGATGGCTTCTTGAAAAGTACAAGAATCCGAGATGAGCAAGGAGACTCAAATTGGCAAAGAGAAGGGGCTGAATTAGCTCAAACTCTCACTATGGGAGAATGATAAAGGAGAATCAGATGCACAAGAGGAAGCAAGCTTAAGACCTTAGGGAAGGTGGAGGATGAAGGAGCAGAGCGCTATAAAAAGGAATCCAGGATAGGGAGATGGATGAGGGGATTATAAAGCTGATGCAACAGGATTTCAAAGAGTTAGATTGGTGGAAGATGGGTTTCGGAGATCCCTAGGACTAGGATTGTGGATCTCGAAAGATGAGGCTTGGTGGGTTGATTTGGATTGGTGGATCCCTAAGACTAGGATTGTGGATCCCTAAAGTTAAGAGTGATGAGTGATTCAAAGAGATATTGATGCATCAGCTGGGGTAGGAGAGACAGATGCTGGATATGGATGGGGGATAATGGAGATGAAGGAAACCCATTGAAGCTTTTTGAGCGGGGGGATACTTCAAAGAGAAGTACCACCATGTAGTTGAGCACTAGATTTGCTATAGGACTATTGGTTAATTTCCAAGGTTACCAAGAACATCAAGGCCTTTTCACCAACCGTCCAAAGGATTGACAAACTAACTCAAAACAAACATGCAAGGATTGCCCCAACATCACACATGAATCCTAGAGGAAGCAGCGTGGAAACGACATTGGAGAACCCACAAGCAGAAAAGAAAAACAAATGAAAGACCTGATCAAGACCTTATGCTCAGATTGCCCCATTCATAGCATACCATGATATGGAAGATCGTGGCAACCTTGAGGAGGAAACAAAAAGATTGCTTGGAAAAGATACTTCAAGACCCAAAAGGGAAGATTCCAAATCAAAAGAAAGCAAAAATCCAAAAGAGAACCGTTTGCCAACGAGATGGGTAGGATGAGGTACTAACGAACCAAGATCAGACATGAGGAAAGCTATATCCTACAAGGATCTATCAGAGAGCACCTAAGCTGATGGATCTGGATGGGTGATGCGTCTGGCAAGCTGAACTAAGAAGGATAGCACTTTGGTGATAGGAGATCTAGCTAAAGGATGCATTGGAATAGCTAACCAAGGGTTGTGCGATGTGTGCAAGATGCTAATCAAGGAGGAACGAACATGAAAGTTGGATAGATACAACAGTACTAAGCTAAAGAGGATGTACAAGCTGACAGACCAAGATATTTACAAGCAGGCTAATCAAGATATGGTACAAGCTAACAGACCAATGATAGGTATGATACAGATGGATAAAAAGCTCAGGATGAGAGGATAGTGGGATGGTTCGATGTTGTGCAAGATGTGAAAGCTAAGGGTGGGGTGATAGCAAAAGATATGGATTTGGCAGGATGCATCCAATGATGATGAGAGATTTTATGACCAAGGATAGTTAGAGGAGCAGGATGAGATGGCTGGATAGGATGGTAGATAGCTAGGATTATGATGGATATAAAGAGATGACATTGGGTTTGCATGAGGATAGCCTAGAGCTAGATACCAATGACAAGGGAGGATGGACACGACAAGATCTCCAAGGAATATAGTGCCCCCAATTAGAAGATAACATGCAAAAGGAGGTCTTATGATGGATGTGATAAGCTAGGATGGAAAAAGCTGAAGGGGCTAGGGAGATGGATGATAGCTGGGATGGTTGGCTGAAGCTGCAGGAGATAAGTGGATGGTGTGAGATGGAAGATGGAGGGTGGAGGATAGGTGGATAGATTGGAAGATGGAGTTGGATGTCAAGAGATGACCAAAAGCATGAGGGTGATAGGCTAAGTTGGGGATGGCGAGATTACGCATGACGCTTGTTTGCCAAGTTTTCATCATGGTACTTTTCCAAGGTGCTTGAATTGCCAAGTTTTCACCAGTGGATGCTTTATTTTTCTTTTCTTTTTTGACTTTTTGACTTTGGACTTAGCTGGAATGATTTTGGCTTTCTTCAGCTATTTTAGTTTTTTTGGGATTTTTCACTGGTTGTTGGAATGTTCAATTTTGTTGCTAGTTGTTGGTACACCGGATGTGTGATTTATGCAATAGATCGGATTAGATGGGATTGATGGTAGGAGATGGAGGGATGAAAATGCTGGAAAGGAGCATGAGATGGGGATGCTTGCAAGAGCAACATTGGCACATGTTGGAACGGGTGTGAAAAGAGCATATGGGGGATAGATGGTAGATGTGGGCGTGAAGGAGGATTTGTGGAAGCGTGCTTGGGGATATAGGCACCCAAGATGGAGTTAGAAGATGGGGGACATGAGTCACTAGATGGGGGATTAGCAATGGTGGATGCCATTATGCATTGGGTTTCAACTTTTTTCTTGGGGATCCACATGGTTTTGGATTTTCTTTTCATAGGCTTTTGCATTGTTTTGCATTCTTTGATTGGATTTTGCCTTTTTGGAGTATGTCTTTTAGAATAGACATATGATTGCCTAGGATGTGGATTTTTAGCTTTATGCATTTTGAAGTTGGCATTCACATTGTTGTGGTAAGCTTTGGGAAGATGGTTAGGAGAAGCTTTGTGAGATGGAGAGGATATGAAAGAGCATGTAGAGGGATGATGATGGATGATGTGCCCTGATATGTGCCTTTGTTGATCTTGCATAGAAATGGATGGAATAGGATTTTTATGATGTCTGATAGGAGGATGGAGGATGGTAGATTTTGGGACATAGGGACCCAAAATGGATTTAGCGGATGAAGGGGGGATATGGTAGGTTGTTTTGGGTTGCAAAGATGGTGGAGGGGGGATGACATAAGATTTCTTGAAGGAGTGATGGGAGGCTGGCATGGTGGGCTTGGAGATAGGCTTGGTTTGGGGGTGTGGTGTACCAACACCTTTAGATGGTGAGCCTTTGGATACATATCCAAGACCATGAAATCCTAGATTTTTTTGTGCAATAATAGGCTCTCTGATTCCTTTCTCTTGTGGTCCTAAACCTTGACCTTGATAATGCCATCGATTGAGCATTTGAACAAGCTGAGGAAACTTTTTGCTTGCATAAAATGGTAGAAGTGATTTATTAGGTGTATTGCAATGGGGAGATACTGTTCTTAATTCTTTTGCTGAGAGAGGGCCACCGTGGATGAATGTAAGTGAACCAAGAGGGTAGATTATAGATGGTGGAATAGCTTGGATAGGTGGTAAGATGGAAGCATGGAGCGGGGGAGATGGAAGGATAGGATCTTGATGTAGCTGGTGGGATGACAAGATATCTTGTAGTGGAGGAGATATGGCTCGAGGTTTTGGAGATGGAGGAGATGGTGACTGCACTATGGATGGAAGGCATGGTACGATGATATCTTCATTTATGCTTTGGGGGATGTCAACATGCTTTTGGGCAGGATCTTGATAGGATTGGTTTGGAGTGGATGGTGCGATAGGAGGTGAAGGGATGGATTCTTCAAAGGCAACGGATGGATAGATGGGAGATTCAGTAGTGGAGATGGGTGAGTAGAAGATGGATGCATAAGGGTCATTATGAGAGATTTGGGAAATGCTTGGAGGCGATGTGGATAGGATTTGGAGGGATTTGACAGGTGGTGGGATTTTGATGCTTGCAGGAAGTGGAAGGATTTTAAGCAATTTGATGGATGGTATGGGGATGATAGCTATGGGAGATGGAGGTGATATTATAGATGGGGAAGCTTCATCACTGACTATTTCACATGGTTGGATTAGATGACATGGCTTATCGACTATTGGAGGCGACTTTTCTTGTATTTCCTCTAGGAGATTCCTTGGAGACTCGTGTGTCGAAGGTGGAGGTGGATTGACAGGAATAGCTAGTGTGATGTGGGTGGAAGATTGGAAGCTTGGTTGATGGGGTGATGGAGGGGAAGCTGGAATATCAGATGGCATGACTAGATAGTTTGGAATAACTCTTGGATTTTGGGGGATGCTTTGGGGAATGTTTCTAAGGCTTTCAATATACCCATCATAGTCAACAAGATTTTCATCATCATTGGAATAGGAGGTGGCAGGAGCAAGGACAATGCGACCAAACACATCATGATAGGATTGGTACTTAATGCTTTGATGATGAGTTTGATGGGGATGGGGTCTTGCGTATGGATGAACACGAAAGCTCATGGTTGGATTTGGGTTAAGCACAGATTTTGGATTGGCTGATGAAAGATTTCCTAGGGAGAGTCAAAGTTGCATGACAGACCTAAGGAGGATTGGCTAGAGATTTTTGGCTTTCTTGTGGGTGGAAGACTTCAAGTGTATGCTATTAAAAAGTGAGATTTTTGCTTTCCTATGTGCAGAATTCATGGTGATTGTGTCAACTTAAGGATAGACTAGTGATCTTATGGCATGACACGAGATTGACCACTTGTGGATCCCAACCTTTAGCTCAAGGTGATGAGGGATACAAGTGACAAAGCTGGATTACCCTAGACAATGCTCTATCAAAGGGATAACCTTGGTGAGATTGGTTGATTGGTAGGATTGATTGGATAGCAAAATCTAGCAAAGTGACAACAACTCTTTAAAAGCTTGGGTGATTTTGGATTGGGTTGCTAGCTGGCTGGGGGGATGATTTGGATGGACTTTGGATTTGGGATTGTTCTAAGGCAAAGAACTAGATAGATTCAGTTGCAGCGGGGGAGCTTGGATGATTTTTTGATGAGGCAGTGACTACACTAAGTATGCCTTGAGCTGGGAGATTTCTGCTTTTCTGGGATTTCGACCAAAATTGGCAAACATTCATTCAAAAGCTATGAACAAACAAGCAGACAAAAGTTTTGAGCAAGCACGTCAAACACACCAACATCTTAGGAAGCTTTCTACAAGGATGAAATTTGGTTTAGCTAGGGAGTCCTCGATGTACACAAGGTATGTGAGGCCCAAATCCGTAGATGAAACAAAAAAGATGTCACACAGCCGAGAGGAGCGGTAACCCACTTCTCCTCTTTCACTTCTCAAGGGTATAAAGTTTCTTGAGGCTTAGCCTGAGTGACAAAATCTTGATTCCAAGAGAGGTGTCTTTGGATTCACCTCTCAATTTTTATACTCTGTCGGAACGCTGGAGTTGAGGTCGTCCCAAGGGGTGATGAAATCCCCAAGCAGGCCTCCTAAAAAGTGTAAAACAAGACCACATACATGATCTTGGGCTTTAAAAGACACGCATTCATTCCAATTGATGATTTAGATTTTTTAAGCTATGATTGAAGACACTTGTGATTATGGCATACAATGTTCATTCCAATTTGACAGCGTCGTTAGCATAATGGAAGTCGAGAGATCGTCAACATAAGAAATGCGAGCATCATTGAAAATGCGTCAAAACCATGCGATGTTCATTGATTGTTAGGAATTCAAGATTGAGTGTGAGTTTGTTTTAAGCCCAAAAAAAAGATATGTGAAACTCAATTTGTCAAGCGCGCACCCGGAGGCCCTCCACGTCAAGATTTGTCCAATTTTTATGTCCAAATGAAGTGTGAGCTAGATTAATTTGCATTCAACGAATTTTCTAACTTAGGAAAATCACTAAAAACCCAAGTGAGTGGAGTTTGATTTGCGTGGAGCACTTAACACCCTCTTAGGTGGACCCATCCCCATAGATGGCGCTGATATTGCAACCAATGGTTAAATTGATGGGTGATTAAAGAGGGTGAGTCCAACTACAAACTCACTTAAAGAGTCTTTATTAGTTCTTATAACTTAGAAGATTTCAAAAATGTGGATTCTTTTTATGCCCCAAAAGATGATTATTTGATCTATGGCATTCAAGATTGGATTTGTTGTTTTAATCAAGCATTCATAAAAAAACAAACTTTTATTTTAATCCATGGCACTCAAGAGTGATTTTAGCAACATGCACTCAAAGACAAGTGATTAAAAATTCAAGTTTTTTCCTTTGAGCATTCAAGATTGAGATTTTGTGTGTTGTTTTAAGAACTTTGAAGTGCTTTGTTTTAACCTTAGATCATTCAAGATTGTTTTTGGACTCAAAAGTGAAAATGACTCTTTGGACTTTGCTTTTCATTCAAGATTTTGTTTTCTAGTTTGCATGTTTTAAGCCCAAAAATGATATTCCTAGATTGTTTTGATGCATAAAAAACCTAAGAAAAATTCAAGATTTTGCAAAAAGACATTTGTTTGGAACAAATAACAAAGTTTTTTAGGACAATTTTGGCAACCATTTAGGACTCTTATTTTTTATGAGATTTTTAAAAGAACTTTAACATATTTGCAAATGAGGTTCATTTTATCCATGATTGATGCTTTGAGTTTGATTTAGATTTTAGTGTGCACTTAGTGTTGATTTTGAACCTTTTGAAATGAAAACTTGAAGTTCTTTTTAAATTCCCAAAAATGAAGTGTTCCTAACTTTGCATGAATTCATCTAAAACCTTGATGTTGCAGGGATGCAAATGATTAGATTGGTTTAGTTTCACTTGTTAAAAGATTTTTTCTTTTTGCAAATTTTTAATTTTTTAATGGATTTAAGTATGATTTGGGGGTTCATTTTAAGCACTAAAAAGAAGTGTGTATGATTTTGCTTCCTTAAAAAAAAAAAAATGGCCAAGATCTCCCACAAGAAGAAGAAGAAGAAGTAGATGGAATAAGAAGAATATAGACAAGAAGAGGAAGAAGAATTCCAAGTGCTTTGTCCACCTATAAGCTTGAAAAATCTGCAAATACTATGAGACAGACTATGAGTTCCTTTGTCTTCTTCATGCTCATGTGGACCTACAAAACCAATTTATACAATCCTACCAATCACAAAAACAAGCAAAATTAGCCAAAATCAACAAATGACATACAAAACTTGACTAAAAAAGCTAATGAAGATGACCCATGCGGGGTCCCACCGGGCGTGCCAAAATGTATATGAGCAATGTTAGTATGCTAATAGAAACCAAATTTAAATAAAGCTTCTACAAACTAAACAAAATTCATAAACTTCAAGATAGACTAAGATGAGCTCTCAATTGAAAATATGAGCCATTAATGGGCTCTCTCAATGAGAAGCTCTCTTGTTGAGTGGCTTTATCTAAATGGATAGGATGTATGCTCAATATTCTTTCAAAGGCTTCAATGGATGATTGTGGATTTTTGGTGTGGATAGATGGCTTTAGTATGGATTTGGCTCTCAAAATAGCATTATAACTTTACTTCATGGATTGTGTTATTTTGCAAAGGGGAAGGATTCAATTTATAGGCAAGAGGCTTGAGGGTTTGAGGGCTAAGATGCAAGGATGGGAAAAAGCTTATGGAGGGCTTAGATTGCATGAGAGGAGAGCACATGTATTGTGCTTCCTTATAGCCAATCAAGGAGTGACACATGTCACATGGTGAGAGGATGGAGGAAAGGGGAAGGATGAGTCAAAAAAAGAGGCTCAAGGGATAAAATCTTCATAAAGACCCTCATAATGACTTGTAAGAGCAATAAAAGGGCTTGTAAGAGTCATTTATGACCTAGTGGACTTCATAAAGTTTTATGGTTGAGATATTTTGAGGGTGATAAGAGCAATTTTGACTTGGACTTGATTAGGAAGGTTTTAAGCTTGTTTAGGCTTGTGCAAATGATTAGAGGATGGATTAGGATGGTTTAGGATTAGCTTAGGGATAGGCAAGTGGATGGCATTTAATGAGGGTGGGTGAAGGAGGAGATATTTGTTAACTTTGGCTTGGGTTAGATACTTCTTAGGATGAGGATAAATTAGATTTTTAAGAAATAAATAAAGTTTTATTTATTTCAAGGGTTTGGGTTGAGGAGATATTTATTAAAACTTTTTTAATAAACATGAGGATTAATATTTAATTTTAATTAAATATTTTGAGTTGGGGTTAGGGGTAAGAAATGATGAGATTAGCCTTTAATCGAAATTAAAGAAGGATTAAAAGATTTTGGAAGAGGTTATTGGTCATAAAGAAATTGGCCAAGTTTTGGGCAAAAAAAAATTTTTTATTTATTTTAGGATTTTTGGTCAATTTATTAATTAAATAATTAATAAATAAGGAAATAATGTTTAAATAAGATTTAAACATTTTTGGGAGGGATTCCTTAATTAAATATTTTTAATTAAGATAAAGGGATTTAATGGCATAAAAATTAATTAATTAATTAAATAATTAATTAATTAATAAATGATGATGTCATCAGGACTTTTTCAGAAAATAAAAATACTTTATTTTCTAAAGGTTTTTAGGTGTCTACAGGTTGTGCCCCCATTTGGGATGGTACCTACAAATAATTGGTGGTTGGTTGGATTGGTGGATTGCCTCCTAGAAGTGGCATTGAAAAGTAGTTGGTAATAGGAGGTAATGGATTAGTTGGTGGTGGAGGTGGTGGGAATTGAAAGCTTGGGAATGGAATTGATGGGGTTTGATAGCTTGGTGGTTGGATTTGGAAGCTTGGTAGAGTGGTGGTGGGAGCTGGGGTCACTTGAGAGCTTGGCAGAAAATTGGTAGTATCTTGTGGGATTTGATAGCTTTGTGGAGTGAAGGTAGTAGCTTGTGGATTTGTGGTTGATGGTATTGAGCTCCCAAGACCAAATGGAAATGATAGGATTGTGCTTTGGGTTGTGGTGAACAAGCTGGGAGTGATGAAAGGTTGATTACTTGGCCCCATGGGTGGCATCCCTATTGTATGTTGGCCAAAGATGCTAGCACTGATTTGGGAGATGGGTGGATTGGTAAGGCTAGGTTGGGGAGCAGCAGCAGCAATAGTGAAGGGGGTAAATGGTGAGCTTTTTTAGGTAAAGGGGGTTTGTAGCAGAAAGGTATGAACCAAGGATGGAGTGGTGGTGGCTGGGTTGGCTTGCGGCATGGAGATTTCAACTTGGGTGGATGATGGTATGTTTGGGTCTGTTGGATCATATGGATTGGCTGGAGGCTCTTCTTTTGGCATATATTTAGGATAATTTGGACCATAAGAGCCTATGGGTGGTGGTAGCTACCCAAACAATGGGTGAGATGGATCTAATAATGGAGGGGGTCCTCCAAAGTCAAAGGTTCCTACATTGTCCCTTCAAAAATTAGCCATGATTGTCTCTTTGTTCTTGTCTATTGGTGTTTACCAATACTGCATTTCCTGGCTGGTTCATGAAAGCTTCAATGTTAGTAGGTAATGGCATAGCTTTTTCTGGGCTGAAGGATGGCTGAGTGGTCAAGGAGGGTGATGCTATTCGATCCAAATGATAGGGCTCCATTGTTTCTTTCTTCTTAGCTAAGCGAGTGACGGGTGGCATGAAAATGCTCCTAGGGATGAGATGCAATAATGCTGATGGATGCAAAAGGGGGAAGGCTTCTCTATGCAAATGATTTCCTAGGTTGAGGCAAAGCTATATGACAAAACCTATGGAGGATTGGGTTGGGGATTCTAACTTCAAAGATATGTTTCCAAAGCACACAAGGTCTGCTTTCCTATGTGCAAGCTTGGTGGTGATTGTGTCAACTTAAGGATACACTGATGATCCTTTAGGAAGAACACGAGATTGACCACTTGTGGATCCCAACCTTTAGCTCAAGGTGATGAGGGATAACAAGTGACAAAGCTAGATTACCCTAGACAAAGCTCTGTCAAAGGGATAACCTTGGTGAGATTGGTGGATTTGAAAGATTTTAGGAATGGCAAACTTTTGGCAAGATGACAACAAATTTTGAAGGCTTGGATGTGCAAATTTTGGATTGCTGGCTAGATGGTTTGGTTCTAAATGAGATGGATGAGCTAATAATGCTTACAGGGATAACCTGAGATGGCTGGCTTTTCTACAAAGATGACTCTAAATTGAAGCTTATTCAAGAAGATGTGGAGAAACAAGGGTGTCTAATCATAGAAATCATGCCTAGTTGGTAAGGCATAAGCAGGATTAACTCTTGGATGTTGGCTAAATTTGATGGTGTGCTCTAACTAGGCCTCTCGAAGTACTTCGTCGGCAGCTTTGTCCTCTACTTTGTGGAGTTTGGCAATTCGTGGGCTTGGTGTTATTTCTTTTCTCTTGGCTAAAAGTTCTTGGTATGCTAGAGATGGCTTAAGTTTGACCTTGTGAAACTTCTGTTTGGGTTTGGGTTGTTCTGACATAAATTCCTGAATTTGCTTGGCTTTGAGAGATCTCAGTTGTTTTGCTTCAACTTGTTCAACTTCTAAAATAGGCAGTGACTATGCTAAGTGTGCCCTAAGCTAGGATTGACCAAGTTTGGCAAACATTCATTCAATAAATAAAATAAAATCAAGCAATAGATAGGAACACCCAGATAGAAGTTTGCGGTTCTCAGAATGTGATATTTGCACCAAGGAGTGTGTATGTTTTATAAATGTTTCAATCAGTAACTTCAAACACATTAACATCCTAGATGGTTGTCTGTAAGGCTGACAGTTGGTTTAGCTAGGGAGTCCTCAATATACGCAAGGTACGTGAGGCCCAAATCCGTAGATGAGACCAAAAAGATGTCACACAGCCGAGAGGAGCGGTAACCCACTTCTCCTCTTTCACTTCTCAAGGGTATAAAGTTCCTTGAGGCTTAGCTTGAATGACAAAATCTTGATCCCAAGAGAGGTGTCTTTTGATTCACCTCCCGATTCTTATACTCTGCCAGAATGCTAGAGTTGAGGTCATCCAAGGGGTGATGAAATCCCCAAGCATGCCTCCTAAAAAGAAACAAGGTTTTGGATCCTAATCTTATGCACCAAAGATGGCCTTGAAAGACGACAAGGGGAGAGAAGACTTGGATGACCTTGGGCTAAAAAACACGCTTTTTCTTTTACCAACTGACTCTTATGTGTGCTAATCTAGACTTTCCAAGCACTCATGTTTAAGAGACAATGTTCAATTCCAACTTGAAGCACCAACAAAAGTAAATTGATCGAAGAATGCAAACAATAAGAAGAGTTAGGGCCAACAAAAGCAAACTCATGCGCCTAGAGGGCCTCCACGTCAAGTATCGATTAATTTTCTTTAAGGCATTCAAAATTGAGTGTGAGTTTGTTTTAAGCCCAAAAAAAAAGTGTGTGAGATTCGATTTGAAGCACGCGCCTAGAGGCTCTCCACGTCAGTTGTTGTTCAATTTTAGTGCCCAAACTTGAAGTGTGATCGATTTAATCTAGAGTTTTGGTCATTTAAGAATTTTGATAAAGTTAAAGCAAACGTTCAAAGACCAAGTGAGTTAGTTAGATTGTGGAACATTTAACACCTTTTTCAAGTAGACCCATCCCCATAAATGGCGTTGAGATTGCAACCAATAGTTGAATTGATGGGTGATTAGAAAAGAGGTGAGTCTAAGGAACTACTCAAATTGATTTTTACAAATTTGTATTTAACTTAACAAAGTTTCTTAAATGTCCAAAAATCAAAATTTACCTAAATTGCATGTGGAAAAGAGATTTGTTTTGTTCAATTTTAGAAGCTCCAAATGAAGTGTTTTATATTGCAATGGTTAATTGATCCTTGGCATTCAAGATTGGATTTGTTGTTTTAAGCATGCATTCCAAGGAAAATTGATTTTAATCCATAGCATTCAAGAGTGTGTTTTGAGCAACATTCATTCAATAGAAAATGTGTTTAACCATTCAAGTTCATTTTAGCAACATGCATTCAAAGACAAATGGTTAAATGTTCACGTTCATTTTTTAGCAACATGAGAACCTGCAAGAAACATGGTTAGTGGTTCCATATGTGCTCCAACCTGCAATGAGACAAAAAAAAGCAATTTAGTTAGTTACCCAAAAATTTTTAAAATGAGAGCTTAACTATGGGAAAAAAAATTTAACTTTTTTTGCTATTTTTTAGTTCATCAGGCGCAGACACCAAACTATAGAGACGCTGATCTGCAAAGACGCTAATTTTTTGAGATGACAAAGGAAGAGGCAGAGATGACGGATTAAGTTGGCAGTAGCGAAGCTGACAGTTTAGGTTGCAGAGACGACAGAGTAGCTGATGAAGGCACTGATCTGCGGAGATGACAGTCCAGGATGCGTAGACAACAGTCAGAGATGCCAAACTGTGCAAATGACAATTTGGTTGTAAAGATGACAATTTGTAGGTGCAGACACCAAACTACGGAGATGACACTGCGTGAAAAAAAGGCTAAAAAATGCACATTTTTTCCAAAAAAAAAAAATTGAGGGTATGTCTTCTTCCCAAGTGCGTTCTTTAACCTGCAAAAACAAGCAAAACACCCTACAACCCACTCAAACAAAAAAAAACATTAGATTATTAGAAAAAACAACATATAGATCAAAATAGATGATTAAATGACCCATAGTGGGGTCCCACCAGGCATGCCAAAATGTAGAACAAGATTTTAGTGTGCAAGGAACATTAGCAATAAGAGAAACATTCACAAACCAAAACTAAATTCACATATATGTTTAGACAAAGAAAAGAAAAACAAAAAGTGCAAACCTCACAAGAGAAAACACTCCATGCTTTCTTGATTCTGTAGATGTGTCCTTTTGATGTGGATGTATGCTCAAGATGCTCAAAAGCTGCTTCAATGGAGGTGGGTAATGGAAAATTGGTAGCTTTGTGAGCTCTCAATTTGGCATTATAAGGGTAAGATTGATGGTTTTGGTTCTCAAAATAGCATGGTAACTTTAGCTCAAAGATTGTTGATGAAATGGCTTGGGATGGGATTCAATTTATAGGCCAAGGGGTAGAGGGATGGAGGGCTTAGATGCAAGGATGAGGAGATGGTTAAGGAGGGCTAAGATGCACTCAAATGGGAGCACATAGATTGTTCTTGTTTAGCACCAATGGGAAGGTGACACTTGTCACAAGGAGGATGAGTGTGAGAGGGTAGGGTAAAGGGTTGGTTAAAGGCATGATGAGTGGGGTTGAGTATGTAAGAGAGATGTAAGAGGAATGAGTGTGGAAGATGGATGTAAGAGTCATGAGTGGGCTTGTAAGAGTTTTTTATGGTTTGTAAGAGCACTCATGACTTGGTGGTTGGGATTTTTGAGGGGAGACTTTGGTTTGGTTTAGGAAAGTCTTAAACTTGTTTAGGGAATGTGACAACATTAGGGGGTGGATTAGGCTTGGGTTTAGGATTAGATTAAGGATGTTGGAGATGTGCAAGTGGATGGCATTAATGAGGGTGGGTGAGTTAGTGGCTAAGCTAGGTTAGCATGGGTGGATGGGGTGGATTAGGCTAAATGAAGGATTAGGGATAAGTTAGGGATTTGAGGATTTGAGGATTTTATTTATCAAATAGATTTATTTAATAAATGGGGATTTTTGGAATTAGATAGAAGAATAGGATTTAATTGATAAATGATAAGTTATTTGATTTATCAATTAGGACTATAGATGATTAATTGAATTAATCAGCTAGGGGATGGCAAAGGATTAATTAAATAGGAATTTAATTAATGATGCCTTTAGAGATGGCTAAATTATATTACCAAAGTGGTATAATCAAATTTAGGTGTCTACACTAACAACAAGGCATCTGGGAATAAACTGAGAAACTCATGGACAACACAACCCAAGTGAGAGTATAAGCCTTTGGGGGAATCTTTGGATGTGGTTTACAAAACATTGCTACAACACAAGCTTATCTCACCAATGGATAACCCTCATCCCTATGTTCCACAACCACGTCCACCATGGTGGAATGAGACCTCATTTTGTGAGTATCACCAAAACAAGGGACACAAAACTAGCAACTATATAAACTTGCGTCATAAAGTCCAAGACATGATTGATGCTGGTGAACTTGTGATAGATGGACATAACAAAAACTCGGACCACAAGGCGTTCAAAGATCCTTTCCTAGCTTATGAAAAAGGAGAGACTTCGAAACTAGAACCCTACAATAAGGTCAACTATACATATTCCAATGATAACAATGTCATTCACATAGTTGAACCTGTAGATTTTGAATACTGCAATGTTATTACCATAAAGGGCAAGGAAGATAACGACAAACCCAAGAAACCATTTGTCTTGAGAGGCCCTACTTCCAATAAGATGGATAATGCATCTTTGCAACACTGTGCTAACACTGTTACTCACTCTCATGTGAAGTTGGTACTCAAAGGCCCTGCACCTCCTATTTCAAATCTTAAACAACACAAAGACAAAGTCCTTGCTGGTCCATTTGGTAAAGGTGCAAAACACACAACAAACTTGACTGCAACCAATTATAGTGTTCTAGATCAGTTGAAATGAACTAATGCTCAGATTTCCATCTTTGTGCTGCTTAAAATTTCACCTGCTCACAGGAAAATTCTAGACAAAGCCCTCACTGAGGAAAACATTTCTCAAGATCTTGATCTTGAGTGATTTCAATCCATGGTAGGTCACTTGACCTCACCTCATCTTATGACCTTCTTTGAGGAGGATGACAACTCGCTGAATCACCCACACAATCAACCTCTACACATTGAGGTTATGATCCACCAGACACATGTTCATTGCATACTCATTGACAATGGCACTGGCCTAAATATTGTTTCTACTACTCTGCATAGACAATTGGATTATTTTTTGGACTCTGTTGATCCTCGATGAAAGATCACTATTAAAGCATACGATGAAGCAGAATGAAAGTCACTAGGTCTTGTGAATTTACCAATTCGCATCGGTCTTGTCGAAAGGGATGTCACCTGTCAGGTGTTTAACATTCCCTTAGCCTACAACATTCTGTTGGGATGGCCATGGATACATGAGATGTGCACTGTGTCATCCACATATCATCAATGCATTAAATTCTCATTTCATGGCTCTAAAGTTACTATTCCTGCCACTTCTAGCTACACCTGCAATATGCTCAAAGCTATTGATTCTTTCATCCCTGCTAATCGTGAGTCTACTGATTATCACAACAATAAGCTGAAACAAATTGAGTAGTCATTTAAATTGAAAGAAACTGCTATCAGAGAGTACCACATGGAACCAGTGTTGTCATTAACATCTCTTCTAGAGTCCCCTTGACATTTTGGGAGACCCTTAGAAGAAAAGAAGCCATTCGTGTTGACACCTCAGACCAAGTTTAATGGCTCTTTGGTCAAGGCTATAGTTCCCTTAGAAGATGAAAGTGAAAATAGAGCCATTGTTGCATGGCTTTACAAAGAAGAGGCTCCAGTAGACCTAACAGAACAAGCTCGAGAAATCATTCCTAAGAAATATGGACCTGGTCTTAAGCTTATGAAGTGTTTTGGTTACAAGGGAATCGGCCCTATTGGGTGCAATAACAATGGTCTAATAGATCCTATCAAAGAAACAGCTCAAAGCAACAGTGACAAAACTAGCCTAGGGTTTAAGAAGGTCCCTTTCCATTTGGGATCCAATAAATTCATACCTGTACCTGAGAGTTCATCTAAAAATGAGTCACAATCTGAGTCAGGTACTCCAAAGGAAGAATATGATGATGAGGATTCCTACCCTCATCCCATTCCTTATGATCTCGCTAAATTCTTTACTAAGCCAGATGACTTTGTGCCATGTGTCAGCATTGTGGATAATACTAGTGATTCTTCTGAGGACAATACTGAGCAACTCAAATATCATTCAGAAAAGGGAGAATCTAGTCAGTCATGCCATATTGAGTATTTGTGTAAGAATCCAAAGGCTAAAGGAGATTATGTCCCTATCACTGTTGGGGAGTTCTATAGTCTCTCACCATGTAGCACTGATTCTCATAAATATGAGTTTGACAATCTTTCAGAAGTGACTACTGATAAAGACATTGACCAAGTGCATGTCTATGAAAATCAAATCAAAGTGAGTGAAACATCTAGGGTTAGGTCATGGGGGTGTGATCCAACTAGTGTCCTAGAGTCATCAATTACTAATGTTCGTACTCCAAGCCATTTGAATACACTTGTGGATGAGGTCACCGTAGGTCTCAAATTTTTGGTCCACACATTTAATGACTATACTATGAACACAATTGAACCAGCCACTACTCTCTCACTTACACATCCTGAGCTTATAGACTGGAACCCCAATGCATCTAACGAAGTCCCCACATTCCAGAATGACTATGCTCTTGCCTGTTACCTAAACACTATCAAACCTATAATGTCTTCCACTAATGAGAAAAGTATCAACATGACTGAGGCTGACATCAAATATCTTAGTCACATAATTAAAAAGAAAAAATGCAAGAGGTCTGATCGTGAAAACCACATTGTGGCAGTGTCCGAACCCAAAAAAGTAAAAACAAAAGATGTATCCAAGGGTGAAAATCTCTTTGAGGTGCTCGCAAATGAGATATTTGATGTCCTTCCCAGTCACTTTTAGAAGAGATCATCATTGTTAATAGAGCTGACACAAGCAATTAACCTGGGCATAGAAGAACATCCTCATGTGATACATCTGGCTCAGTCATTGTCACCTGAAGAAAAGGAACAATTCATTGCCTTTTTCAAGGAGAAGAAAATAAATTTTTCCTGGACATATTCTGACATGCCAGGATTGGATCCTGAACTTATCATGCATCACTTGTCCATAGCACCAGGCATCAAACTGGTTAAACAGAAGCTTCAAAAAATGCACCCTCATGTTGCATTGCTCATCAAAGCAGAATTGGAGAAACTTCTAAAGGCTGGTTTCATCCATACAATTGATTATGCTGAATGGATATCCAATATTGTTCCTGTTTCCAAGCACAATAAATCTATCAGGGTTTGTACAGACTTTTGTGATCTTAACTTGGCATGTCCTAAAGATGACTTTCTGCTCCCTAATACAAATATGATCGTGGACATAATGGCTGGCTATGAGATGTACTCACTTATGGATAGTTTTTCTGGATACAATCAAATAAAAATTACACCAGAAGATCAAGAGAAAATGGCTTTCACATGTGCATGGGGAACCTTTTGTTGGAATGTGATGCCATTTGGTTTAAAGAATGCTGGTGCTACATATCAACGGGCTGTTACTACAATTTTTTATAACATGATGCATAGAACCATGGAGGACTACGTTGATGATACCTTGGTTAAAAGTGCTAAACACAATACTCATCTACAAGATTTGAGTCCCATCCTAGATCATATGGAAAAATTTAGTCTTCGGCTCAATCCTAAGAAATGCACATTTGGTGTCACATCAAGAAAATTGTTAGGATATATTGTTTCTGCAAAAGGAATTAAAGTAGATCCAAAAAAAGTACAAGCAATAATGGACATGCCACCACCTCAGAACATCAGTCAGATGAGAGGACTACAGGGAAGGCTTCAATCTATTCACAGGTTTATTTCACAATTGGCGGATAAATCACAACCCTTCACAAAGACCTCACATAAGGGTGTAAAATTCAATTGGAGCCAGGATTGTGAGCAAAGCTTAACACAGATCAAACAATATCTTGCCAATCCACCAATCCTGATGCCTCCTATGCATGGGAAGCCTTTGCTTTTATACATTTCAGCCATTGAAACATCTTTGGGAATCCTGTTGGCTCAGGAAGAAAATGACAACAAAGAAAGAGCCATTTATTACTTGAGCCAAACATTGGTCTCTTATGAGAAAAACTATAGTATTATTGAGAAAGCTTGCTTAGTAGTTGTCTTTTCTTCCCAGAAGTTGAGACACTACATGCTTGCCCACACTACATGGCTTGTGGCTAAAATAGACTCATTAAAGTACTTGCTCAATAAGGCAGCTCTCATAGGAAGATTGGCTAAATGGGTCATGATACTAAGTGAGTTTGACATCTAATATGTTGAATGCAACGCTATAAAGGGGCAGGTAATTGTAGACCAGCTAGCCAAGGCACCCATACAGAGTCTTCTACCAATAAAAATTGATTTCCCAGATGAGTCAATTCTTACACTCACTCACCATACATGGGTTATGTTCTTCGATGGGTCCTTCACACAACAAGGATCAGGTGTAGGATTACTCTTCATTACACCACAGAGATACTCATTGCCCAAAGCGTACAAGATTATGTTTCCTTGTACAAATAACATTGCTAAATATGAAGCTTTGATCAATGGTATAAAAATTGCAGCTGAATGGAGAGTAGATTAGTTGGACACCTTCGGTGACTCTCATCTTGTTATCAACCAAGTAAATGATGTGTATCAAACAAAGGATGACAAACTAATTCCTTACAAACACATGGTTGATGACTTGAAAAAGTATTTTTCATACATCACCTTCCAACAAGTTCCACACGCAGATAATAAAGTGGTTGATGCCATGGCCACTCTAGCCTCCCTGCTACAAATGCCAAAAAATGATCTCCGACATGAGTTCTTGGTGGAAGCATTACACTACCCAGCCTATGATACACCTGATTCCAGGATGATTTGTTCTATTATAGGACAAGAATCATCTCGCTACCATCACATCTATTCCTACCTTCATAATCAAACCATTCTAAAAGGTCTGACCCAGAATGAGAAACGTTACCTAATCTATAATGCTTAACATTATGTCATTATTGTTGATGATCTATATAGGAGAGGTCTTGACGGAACACTCCTTAGGTTTTTAGAACTTGATGAGTCCAAACGTGCACTAATTGATGTTCATGAAGGCATTTGCGGATCTCATTCCAATGGCCTGACACTAGCTCGCAAACTCCTTCATGCTAGTTACTACTAGCCTAAAATGGAGCAAGAAGCTGTTAAGTATGCTAGGTCCTCTAAGAAATGTCAGCTACATGGGAATCCCATTCACGCTCCAGCCAAAGAGCTGATTCCCTCTACTACAACATGGCCATTTCAACAATGGGCCTTCAACTTGGTAGGGCAGATTCACCCAACCTCTTCCAATGGACATAAGCTCATTATCACGGCTACAGATTATTTCACAAAATGGGTAGAGGCAGTCCTTCTCACAATTGTTGATGGCAAAATTGTAGCACTTTTTATCACAAACTATATCATCTGTGGATATGGTATACCATCCTCAATCATTACTGACAATGGAGGAAAGTTCAAGAATAAATACCTCAAGGAACTGTGCAAGAAATTCAAGATCACACAACATTGGTCTTCCATTTATTACCCCCAGGGTAATGGCCAAGCTGAGGCATCCAATAAGGCGATCCTAAAAATTCTTCATCACACAGTCAATAAGTCAGGAAGAGACTGGCATCTCTAGATCAATCCAGCCCTGTGCGTCTATAGGACAAGCTTTAGAACTCCAACGGGCACGACTCCTTTTGCGTTGGTGTATGGGGTGGATGTTGTGCTTCCAATAGAGGTTGAGATTCCTACCTTGAGAATCTCCATGAAAGGCCTTATCACTGATGATAATTATAGGATATCTCAGCTTCAAGAGCTTGTGTTACTAGATGAATGACAACAAGTGGCATGTGATCATCTACAAGCATATCAACAAAGAATGGCACAAAGCTTCAATAGGAGAATCAGGCTACGTGACTTCCAGTTGGGTGACCTTGTCCTGAGAGAGAACCCTAAGAATCAACAACGACTGCAAAAAGGAAAGTTTGAACCAAACTAACTAGGTCTGTACATCATCATTGCAGTATATGGATCTGGCAATTATTAGCTTTCCACAACCAAAGGAGAAGTGCTTAAAGAGCCTATCAACACTCTCCACCTGAAGTAGTTTTACAATTGATTTAATCTCAGCAAGCTCTTTGTACATATCTATATGTCTTGAAAAAAATCTAAAAATCATAAAAAGTCCTGAAAGAATTGTTGCCCTAGTGAAAACCTAGCAATAGGTGCCTTGGTAACACTAATTTTTTTTTGAAAATTTCAAAAAATGCAAAAAATGAGAAAATGAGAAAAATACACAAAAAAAATTGAAAAACAAAAATAGTGCCATTGATGAAAACTTGGAAACAGGCATCATGGTAGCAAAAAAGAGAAAAAAACTTGCCAAGAAGGTGAAAACCTAGTAAATAGGTGCCTCTTGTTCCCAATGCCTTGTCTTGCAGCATATCTTCTAGCTATTATGTATAGTCGCTTTCGCTTTCCTGCTTCCTACTCATGTATCCATTGATTGAGTCTTGTCATAGCTCGGGGACATTCCCCCTTAGTGTCACTATTTTTGAGATTCTCTTAGAATCTCCTTCACGACAGTCACCAGTGGTCCTCACTGTGTCTACCTACTGTCGCTAGTGTCACTCTTTTTGAGATTCTCCTCATAGAATCTCCTTCGCAACAGTCACCAGTCATTCTAACTGTGTCTGCCTACTATCGCTAGTGTCACTCTTTTCAAGATTCTCCTCATAGAATCTCCTTCACAATAGTCACCAGTCATTCTAACTATGTTTGCCTACTATCGCTAGTGTCACTCTTTTTGAGATTCTCCCCATAGAATCTCCTTCACGATAGTCACCAGTGGTCCTCACTGTATCTACCTACTATTCCTTGTGTCACTCTTTTTAAGATTCTCCTTGTAGAATCTCTTTTGCAACAGTCACCAGTTGTTTTAGTTGTGTCTGTCTACTATTGCTAAGTCATGTCTCCAGATTCTTTTATGGAAAATCTCTTGCGTTAGTCACTAGTTGTACTAATTGTGTCTATCTACTATCGCTTAGTCCGTCTTAGGTTCTTCACCATGAAGATTCCTCTTTGACCTTAGTCACTAGTCATTTTGACTATGTCTTCCTACTATCATCACCCTACTAAAGAGATTTCTTTCGAATATATTTTGGACATTGGCACTTGACATCAATCCCAAAACATTGAACTCAAAAATGATATACTTGTTTGGATATGCTGAGCATTTTCTTTGTTTGCTTTGTTTTTGCTTTATCATATCTCCCCGAGCAACTTGATGAGGTCATCTTCGACTAGAGAAGTAATGACTGGGGGCATGATCTTTTCTTTGCTTTCTGTTTACAGTTTAGTTCCAATAAGTTGATATATTCCTATAAGAGGGGTGTCCATTATAAGAGCCTCTATCTCATATTGGATGGTCGTATGTACCTCAACTCCTTTTATACAAATACATCAATGACATTGGTTCTTCTCCTTGTTTGTTGGAGTGAAATCTTCATGCTATAGTACATACTAATACTCATCCTACTAAGTGAACGTACGGGTCACTGTGAGTATATCTAGCACACTACTATCTCAGGTTACAAATGCAAGGGTCGTTGCAAATATTATGAATACTGAGTACTTAGCATAAGAGGGATCTCTCATGTATTTGGCGTGCCTATTATGCAAGCAACATTCAGGTCATCCTAGCATTTATTCTCTGATGCTTATGTTAACTTGCTACATTAAAAGGGACAAATGTTCTGGTCATTTTGGCTTCTTGTGCCTCAAATCCTTACATTTAATTCTGAAAAACCAATAACGCATGTTATATTCATATTTTCATGATTGTAATGTTAGTGAGAATTGTATAATATACCAACTTTATTTTATATCTAGTGATGATAAATCATCGAGGCTTGGTAACCCGACCTAGGGTTGCATTTAACATAGTCCTACATTACATACTTCATTTGCATAACTGCACAATTCGATGGTCATTCTATTCATACTCCACATGCATCAGATTCCTCCACGGCTGCACAAGCATTTGGTTCGTCGATTCATGCTCCTCAATGGAATACCTATGACTGTCAAGCAAAAACACACAACACTACGTGAGATGTCAGTTCATACATATGCATTCTATCTAAGTACAACACACATCTCATGTACATCAAAGTAAAACAAAATAGACAATGAAATGTACACAAGTATACTCAGCTCAAGATCTCATATATATATATATATATATATATATATCAAAAGAATGGGTCAGTATAAAAATGGGCACTACTCGAGTGCAATCGATCAAAAATGATACATGTGGTGCTGGCACACCAATTGATACATAGCCAGGGATCAAAATCAAAGATCACATATAGAGTGTCTAACTCTGTCTTGAACCCTCACCTCTAGGAGGAGTAGGGGCAGCAGGTGGCAGAGGTAGTGGTGGCATATCTGGCCTGATAGGAGGTCATGCACCTCCAGACTCTCATGCATACTGAGAGAATCGTTGAACCTGCAATGTCCCATCTGATACTGCGCTGGTATATGCAGCATAATAATAAGCTACTCGCACTGACTGAAAGTGGATCTCATACTATGCCAGCTCCAACCTTCGCTCTGCAGTCTCTGCGCACTCCCTCTTATGATCTGTCTCTCGCTGTCTCTTCACTAGCTGCGCATCTCGAACTGCTACTGCAATCTACAACTCTCCCAACTATTGGGAGGCCACACAAACCCACTCCTAGTACCTCTGTACTACATCCTGCACCCCACCTGCTAGCTGATCTAGCATATCCTCATCTAACATCTTAGGTGCCTGCGGCTGTGGTGGCACTTGCTGCTATGGAGCCTCTTGCTGAGGGGCCTTCTCCTTTGTCCTCTACCTACGGCATCAGCTCTATCCACTCCCACTACCCATGGCACCTGGGTCTGTTCCAATCTAACATGGGGGAATCTGCATCTACTGAACCTAGTACTGGACTCGTGACTGCTACTGTGGCTGAAATGGCGGTTGTGGCTATGCCTGCTACTGTTGGGGTGCCTATCTCTCTGTCTGCACTGCCTGCCTTGCCATCCCCACTGGATCTATAAAATGTGAGAATGGATGGCTAATCAAAAATGCCTGATATGTAGGTGTCATCCTGACATCTGCTATTGTCAGCAGGTAGTCCCACTGAACTGCAGCTAGGTTGCGGATATCTATCATGGATGACCCTAGATCCATCCACGGAGGCCATCCCCACTCAATATCCATCTGCACCCTGGCATAGGCACAGTGCTCATGTGAAATGTCTTGTGGTCATCCATACTGCTGCCACACTCATGAGATCACGAATCTCTCGATCATGGATGTCGTCCTATGCGCCAGAGGTCAAGAACTAAACATCCATGGCAGCTCCCTAGAGGCATCATCCTACTCCTCTGCCTCTCTCCAAGGTCACCATACAATGGATATCAGGTCATCAAGATGTGTCCATAGTGCTCAGTCTTACCCAGGTGGGCCTGGGTAATATGCCCTCGATATCTGGATATGTAGGGCTCCATAGGCTCCTAGGCATCCTCAAAAATTGGCCTACATACGGAAAGATGCTCCCAAGCCCAAATCTGCAAAACATAAACTCCCGCTACCATGGTCTTCTTCTCGTGGAAGAAAACCTTGTGCATCTCATGAAAAAGGTGAGAAAGCATGCACTGACCCCACCCAAAGATCTCGGGTGCCTCAACCATCCTACGGAGCATGGCACCCCACCCACACTCCAAACCATGCTATCCTCTATCAGGACATAAGAAACAGCTCAAGAATATAGCTAGCACAAATGTCAGCCTGTGTGTCGGTCCATATGTGTGCATGAGCTCATCCTAGCTAATGGCCCTACCCCTCGGTAGCTCTCTCCCGAACACAACTAATAATGCCTCTATCCCTGCTTGGGGCACTGTATCATAAATGACTCGGGCACCGTGAAAGGGAATCTGCAAGATCCTCCAGATGTCCTCTGGAGTGATGGTCATCTTGCCCATCGGCAAGTGGAAAGTTTTTATTTTTGAATGGAAATGCTCCACCAAAGCTGTGAGTAAGCCATGATTGACCATCATAGCTAGCATTTGGCATAGAGAGGACAGCCCCAATCAGGCAATGTGCACTCGATCTGCGTCATCAAGACTTCACAATAGCTCTCCATATGGTGGATATTATGATCTGAATGACACATCTCCAATGACCTCCTACACACACAAAAAAAAATGATAAACAAATGATCAGTATCAAGTCAAAACGAAGCATCAAAACGAACTAAAATGCAATTTTAGAGTACGAAAATCAAATTTTTATGCATAACTGTCACGAGATTTCGCACGAAATTTGTGAAATCTTGCACGAAGCTATCCAATTTTGTGCAAAATCATTATTTCTTTGCGCGAAGATTCTTGTATTTGCGTGAAAAAAGATCTGCTTGCACGAAAAAATAATTGCTCGCGTGAAAAAAGATATTTTCACATGAGAAAAGATATTTTCGTGCAAGAAAAGATATTCTCGCACGAGACATGAATCACCTCATGCGAAGAAACTCAATCTTTGTGCAAAACCTAATTCGTCCTGCACGAAGATCCTTAGGCCACGCGTAAAGAAACAGCGTAACTTGTTTCTTCGCACAAAAAAAGAATATTTTCGTGCAAGAAGAGATTGATCTCGCGTGAAAACTGAATTAATCATTCCTAAACATGCTAAAATGTGCAATAAATGACCTCAAAATGCATGAAAACAAATGTACGAAGATGGGAAATCGACGACTCACCGGTGGTCCATAGTCTGTTGGCCGACTGTGTCGTCTGGAGTGCTCAAAATGATGATATCTCAAGTTCACTGCCATGTCTCTATCGGAGCTCAAAATCACTACAAGACAAAAGCATAAATGAATTGAAAATGACCCTTCAAGCCCTTATATAGCTGTTGACCCAAATTTTTCAAAGTGTTCGAATTTGCACGAAAATCACACCCCTGGCTAATTGGACTATTCTAGATCCGTTTTCGGGATCAAATTTGAAATTTGACACACCTAAGAGCCTCAAAAATGCGTTTGAAAATTTTGGGGACCAACACGATCGAACGCTTGTGCAGCCCAAATCTTTCTAGTACTTTGTGATTCTTGGAATCCTTTCAAATTTACATTCTCCATATTTTCAAAATTCATTTTGAAAATAGTCAACTCAAGTCAACTGTGGCTAAATTTGGTCAACTCTTGGTCAACCTTGGTTTTTGCGACTTCGCAATCATTTCAAATCAACCCTAAATCTTCTTTAGATCGTTCTAATCTCTTTAGATTCTGTTGAATCTCAGATTTCTTCTATATCTCATGATATACTACTTCAAATCATATTTTTGGTGTGTCATCTTTCGATTTCGCTCCCAAGGGGGCAGGATGATTACATCATTAAATACTTATTGCTCAAGGCATCTAGTTCCCATCTTATGTCCTTATCACTTGGGGCATCTTATCACACGGGGCATCTTGTTCCCTTCTATCTGGCATCTTTGCCATCTATCTTATCTTTTCATCAATTGATCAACCTTATAACAACTCTTCTCAGAGTTCGATGGATAGGTATTGGGATAGTCTAAACCCCTTCTCCTAAGGATCAAGCCTCATTTTGGGGATGATTCTATGACTCATGATTGGACCTTGTTATCTTTTATTACTCTTGGGTATCTAGGTGTTCCACCTGGATCCTTGAAGGTTAAGCTTTGTTCTAGAGATAGTCTTCTAAATGCTATTACTCTCAGGTATCTAGGTGTTCTATCTGGATCCTTAAAGGTTAAACTTCATTCTGAAGAAACCTTTTAAATGCTTTCAATCTCGGGTATCTAGGTGTTCTATCTAGGTCCTTGAAGATTAAACTCCGTTCTGGAGATAATCTTCTAAATGCTTATCAATTTCACGTATCTAGACGTTCTGTCTAGATCCTTAAAGATTACACTTCATTCTGGAGATAGTCTTTTAAATACTATCAATCTTAGGTATCTAAGTGCTCTGCTTGGATTCCTTGGGATTAAGCTCTATTCTAGAGATAATCTTTAAAAGCTTATTAATTGGTCTCCATGTAATCAACTTTGGAACCAATCTCATGTTCGCATCATGCTTTTTGATTATCTTTGAATTAAATGTGCTACTCGCACATTCATTCAAAGAGGGGCAAAATGTAATACCCCAAAATTGGCTCATTGCCATCTCAACCAATTTTGGTCTATTTCTGATCAATCCTAAAGTCCTATTCCGTTAGGGAAATTCTTATTCGGCTACTTGCTACTTGACTTAATTGTCAGATGCAGAAAACCCTAATCTACATTCATCATGCTTATTATTTAATTCCTATAGTATTTACTCATATTAGTCATATTAAACCTATTGATTAATATTTAATTTAATTACTAAGTATTTATACTTCAATTAAATTAAATTATATCTTAAGGCTAATGTACTATGGAATTAAATTTATTTAATTTAATAAATACACCTATCTTGATTAATTAAATGTAATTATTTAATTAAATGAGAAAGGTATTTCTAAGCAATTAAAGAAAATTATTTAATTAAATGGAGTACTTACTTCTAATTAATTAAACAAAGTTATTTAATTAAATGGGAAGCCATTTCTAATTGATTAAATGAAGTTATTCAATTAAATAAGAAAAGTGTCTCTAATTAATTAAAGGATTATTTAATTAAATAGAAAAGGTAATTATGAGAGCATATCTCATTTTATTAAATTAAATATCTCACCAAAATCTCTCTTCAGTTCAAAAAAGGAAATTTCTAGTTCACTATTGATCAAAAATGAGTTAAATCAGTTATCTCCTTTTTCTACTCAAATTAAATCAGTTAACTCCTTTTTCTACTCAAATTAAATCAGTTAACTTCTTTTTTTACTCAAATCAAATCAGTTAACTCCCTTTAATTTGGAAATCTTCCTTTATGACTGAACTTCACCTTTAATCCTGACCGTTGATTGAAATTGATCTCAACCATTGATGGATTCAGGAAAGTCTATTTAAGAGACCCTCATCTCTTCATTTTAGGTAGGTTGAATGAGAATTTGCATTGAATTGCTGCTGGATTGTGCATTCATTTGAGCTCTTTATTTTCATAAGATATTCATTTTCTAGTTTAATCTAATTTAGCATAATATGCATACATTTTAGTATAGCTTTCTTTTACATTTTTTTAGATTAAATGTGCATACTCCATTCTAGATTAATCTGCATTCTCATATAGATTAGTCACATTTTCTTTCAAATCCTTCATTCGTAGAGGGTTTGGTTGCTTAAACACCTCAAATTTGAGGATATCTAACAAGCAATTTCCTTTAGATAGAAGGCAATAGGTCGCTTTGCTGGCTAATTTTCGGATGAACAATCCAATGTTCATTCCAGGATGAATCCACATACAATGATCATGTTGAAGTGTGTGTGTTAGTAGAGGCCACATATTCACGCATACAGTTTCCACCATAGGACGAATTTATTTCTCTTTACTTTTGCTACCAAGGTTCCTGATTACCAAGTTTTCACCAAGGCACATTTTCAAATTTTTTATTTTTTCATTCTTTTTTTTTCCAATTTTTTTCCTTTTTTTTTTCATTTTTTGGAAAAAGTCAAGCTTTTTAGATAATGCTCCTTAAAATTTTAAGCCATGACATGCAAAGGAGTTGAAATGATATGCTCAAATATTTTGATAGGGAAAGGAAGATGGAAGACTAAAATGGAGGATATGGCTTTATGAAAAGCAAGTGAGATTGGAAAATGGAAATGAAGGCAAGATCAACATCAACACACACCTTGAAGAGTGGCAAGAGAATGGAGAAAATGTGAATGAAAGAATATGTGAAGGAATATGGTGAGTGGATAGAAGAGATTGTGGTTTAGGTGCATGGAATGGAAAAATACTTTTGGAAGAAGAAGAAGTGGAATTCTTTGGAAGCTTGAATGTCAACTTCAATTGTTGTTCAAGATTAGACTCTCTTAAGAGAGACTTTGGAATCCATATAGCCATAGGCCTCTTTTGATTTCTTTTTGATGATTTAGTGATAATATCTTGAATGATGGTTTTTGGAACCCATACTTGTCTTATAATTTTTTTCTTAGATATCTTTTTTGACTTTATGCCCCCATGTCGATTAGAGGAGACATGGTGGTCTTCTTTTTTATATGGATTCTTGAATTGCTTCTTTTTCTTGTATTAAACATTCAGGTTACTACCAAAAGACTTGGAACTTGTGGAAGAAAAAGGATGATATGAATGGTTTAGGTAGTGAATGGATGAAAAGGATTCAAGGCTATGTATCCACATTAATCTTAAAGAAATATAGGAGAGGGAGGGATGTAAGGAGCTAAGATGGATGATGAATTAGGAACCTTAGTGGCAAAAGTAAAGAGAAATAAATTCTTCCTATGGTTAAAACCACTCCCTTGTGGCACCCTGGATAAGTACCATGATGAAAACCTGACAATCAAACATCATGCATAGTTCTTCTACATCTTTCATCCATTCCATCTTCTCTCTTTGATCTTGACAATGTTGACCTATACACAAAGATTTGGCTATCTTATGATGATCTTGTTTTCATTCCTTTTATGTTTAGCCTTCATATCTATTTTTCACCATTCATTCTAGTCATTTGTTATCATTTTCCCATTTACCCCTTTGGTCTTGATCTAATAAAAAAGAGTAAAATATGATGGTATGAAACCTCTTCACATCTCTATTCCTTTGGATTACATCTTTCCCATTTTTACATTATTCTTTCATGAATTATCTTATGTTGGCCTTTCATTTCTTATCCAAATGTGCTTTACATGACAATTTTTCCCTAGCTTAGGTATTGCTAAGGATTTTTCCCTTGAGGATTTCTTCCCTTTCTTCTCCTTCATTCTCTTGTCTTTCATTTCTTCCACCAACGTCCTAATCACTCTTGTCCTCCACCTTGCTTGTCATTGAGATTGCACAATGTGATCTTTCTTGAGAGTTTGATGCCCATTCTATCTGGGAGCATTGTATTTTCTCTGTACATATTTATTGATCCTAAAAAAAAAAAATTTAAATGATATATTTCAAAAATCCAAAAAAATGATACTGTCAAAATTCTAAAAATTGGAAAATGTGCTAAAAAAATGATCATCTTAGTAATAAGTGCTTTGATGTATGTTCAAAAAAATTATATATTCCAAAAAAAGAAAAAAAGAAAAACAAAAAAATTCAAGTGGTGAAAACCTAGAAACATGAGCTACTTGAGGCCTTTACACCCCTATTTCTTAGTGTGCATCCTCGACACTTAGCCTTTCTTCATCATGCCTTGTCCTTGTTGCCTTGGTTTGGAATTGGTCTTTGTCTGGGGGCATAATTGTGTTAGCTTCGATCTCTTGGATGCATTATTCTTTAGGACACCTCACAAATGGTGTTTTTCAACATGACTCCAATTTTATTTTTCAATACAACCTCTGACATCAAGTTTTTTTTAACACTTATCAGTTTGGTCTGACCTAATTTCGTCATGTGATGTTCCCTACTTGCAAGCATTTGATCCTTATCCTTGGAACTCAATATTAGTTAACACACTTAATGCTTGACTTATGTCATAACCTTTTCTTTGTGTGCTAACTATTATTGATTTTTATTGAGTGTCCTTGTCTGATAATTCTCTCTAGGATGCATAGCTAGAGGACTTGGGGCATGGGGCATGTTTTTATTTATTTTTTGCTTGTGGGTGTGGTCTCAAAACTCTAGAGTGTCTCTTGTTGTCCCCTTGAAACACTTAGGATATTTGAGGCATCATCCTTGACTATTTTTGCACAACCATTCTTCTAGTCATCATGGCATCTATGCCTTGATGCAAGCATGGTTTTGCTACATTAAATTGGGTAAGCTAACATCATATTCATCTTGACCTTTATGTCTTTGATGCTTATGTTAGAATCTTTCCACATTCTAATCCAATATAAATCACATTCATATCTTCATACTTGCACTTGTGACCAGTGATGATTGTTTGATTTTTCAATGTCCATTAATAATGGCCCAATAATGAAAATAAGTTCTTTTACATTCTCTAATGAATGATTAACACAAAATCCTATGTTACAGTTGCTCTTTTGCAAGTACTGCTTTGCATTTTCATGTAGCTTGCATTGTTAGGCTTCATGTTAGTTTGCATTTTTAGGTTGCATTATGAGTTTGAGAGGGTTTTCCCTTCATCTTTGTTGTGGACTTTTAATCAACTATGGTCACATTTTGATCTTCATTTCCTTATCTTCTTTTGTTATCTTAATCAAAATTTCTATCTTAAATAGTTGATTGATTTTGGAGCTTTATCTTTTTGTTTCTTTCCATATCTTCAAAACTTCTACCTTCCATTTTCTTTTACCCCTTTTCTTTTCTTCTAAATCACCTTTGGGGCATAATATTTCACACTTTATGATCGACCTTGGTTCTATGATTCTTATCTCTTTCATCTTACATCAAGAACTTTATCATTAGTTTAATTTTATCAATTTTATCAATTTGTTGTTTCTCCTCTATCTCATTTCAATTTTGATCACAAGGAGAAAGTACCTATCAAGTTTAATCCTTGATTTAGTTTTATCAATTTTATCCTCGAATTTTTCAAGTCAAAATTTATTTGTATTCTTTGTCCTTATGTGTTCTCGAATTGACCACACATCTACATTATTTTTTGATCTCGAATCGGCCTCACACTTTAATTTTTTCTTTGACTACATGTGTTCCAAAATCAATCACATAGTAGTCAAAGAGGAGAAAATGTATGCACCCTAAATGGTCACCCAAACTATGGGCCCACATTATTCAATTTATCAATTTATCAATCTTTTTGAATCAATAGTTTGCGATATTTTATTAAATCAGTTTGTATATGAGCAATGTTAGTATGCTAATAGAAACTGAATTTAAATAAAGCTTCTACAAACTAAACAAAATTCATAAACTTCAAGATAGACTAAGATGAGCTCTCAATTGAGAATATGAGCCATTAATGGACCCTCTCAATAAGAAGCTCTCTTGTTGAGTGGCTTTGTCTAAATAGATAGGATGTATGCTCAAGCTTATGCTTCAAATGGAGTTGGAATTTGGGTGTGAGTGTATGGTTTTGATGTAAAATGGCTTCTTAAAATGGCATTATGACTTTACTTCATGGATTGTGTTATTTTGCAAAGGGGAAGGATCCAATTTATAGGCAAGAGGCTTGAGGGATTGAGGGCTAAGATGCAAGGATGGGAAAAAGCTCATGGAGGGCTTAGATTGCATGAGAGGAGAGCACATGAATTGTGCTTCCTTACAACCAATCAAGGAGTGACACATGTCACATGGTGAGAGGATGGAGGAAAGGGGAAGGATGAGTCAACAAAGGAGGCTCAAGGGATAAAATCTTCATAAAGACCCTTCATAAGTGCTTTGTAAGAACATTTATGACTTTGTGGGCTTTATAAAGTTTTGTGGTTGAAGATATTTTGAGGGAGATGAGAGCAATTTTGACTTGGGCTTGATTAGGAGGGTTTTAACCTTGCTTAGGCTTGTGAAAATGATTAGAGGATGGATTAGGATGGTTTAGGATTAGCTTAGGGATAGGCAAGTGGATGGAATTTAATGAGGGTGGGTGAAGGAGGAGATATTTGTTAACTTTGGCTTGGGTTAGTAAGTCTTAACCCATGTTTAGAGAACGTGACAAGGTTAGGAGGGGATTAGGATTAGGTTTAAAGACATCTTCTAGAAGAGTCTAGACTTTGGATGAGGATAAAGACTTTCTAGAATAGTCTAGAATTTCTTAGGATGAGGATGAAGACTTTCTAGAAGAGTCTAGAACTTCTTAGGATGAGGATAAATTAGATTTTTAGGAAATAAATAAAGTTTTATTTATTTCAAGGGTTTGGGTTGAGGAGATATTTATTAAAACTTTTTTAATAAACATGAGGATTAATATTTAATCTTAATTAAATATTTTGAGTTGGGATTAGGGGTAGGAAATGATGGGATTAGCCTTTAATTAAAATTAAAGAAGGATTAGAAGATTTTGGAAGAGGTTAGTGGTCTTAAGGAAATTGGCCAAGTTTTGGGCAAAAAATAAATTTTTTATTTATTTTGGATTTTTTGGTCAATTTATTAATTAAATAATTAATAAATAAAGAAATAATGTTTAAATAAGATTTAAACATTTTTGGGAGGGATTCCTTAATTAAATATTTTTAATTAAGATAAATGGATTTAATGGCATAAAAATAAATTAATTAATTAATAAATGATGATGTCATCAGGAATTTTTTAGAAAATAAAAATACTTTATTTTCTAAAGGTTTTTTAGGTGTCTACACAGTTCAAATCAATTTCCTTGATCAAATTCAATTATTTCAATATTTTCTAATGTTGATCATTTTATCCTAAGTCTTATGTAATTAAAAGAAAATTTCCCTTTTAATTAAATAAAATAAGTCCCCATTTAATTAAAAGAAAACCTCTCTTTTAATTAAATAAACTCCCACTTGAAAAAGGAAATAAAATAAATAAAAATTAAATAAATCTTTTTTATTTTCTCTATACTTAAATGCACATATCTCTAAGTGGAATTCATCTTTTTCCTCTTTTCACTTTCTTCTCAAACACTCCTCTTTTCTCATTGGTGGAATTTTATCTCACATGGATCAAACTCTATTATCCCATATTGGTTGTGAGAAGCCTCTCACCTCCACATTTTCCTTTATAAGGAGGCCTCTCCTTCTCATTTTGATATAGAGCAATAGAAAGAGATATAGAGAAAATAGCTCATTGCTATAGTATTGTTATGTTATAGATTTAGAGAGTGATTTTGGAGAAGGAGTTTGAGCCTTAAGGTTTGGACATTGGACATTGGAGCTTCATTGCAACTTCTCTCTTCTTATATTATTCTCTCTTGCATCTATAGCTTCCATTATGAGGTTTCATCCTTGCATTTTCATATTAGCTTAGAGTCATATTTGTTTTTATAGATTTAATTGCATTTTTATTTCCTTTAATCAATTATATTTCTTTTCTTGCATTGTCATCATTTAGATTAGTTTGCATCTCCATTTGCATACATATTGGATCTTTGAATCTCTCATTTTATGTTATACTTGCATGAGCACAAACTAGGTCAAAATTGAGAGCTTCCATTAAAAACCCTTGCACTCCATGAATAGAGAGTTATGAGTTGCCATTCGAGACCTCATTCTTCAGAAATCTTGGATATAATTGTATATGCTACTTTAGTATGTTAGAAATACTAAATTAAAACAATAAAAAAGCATTTGGATACTAATTTAACATAACTTTATGAGAGACAAAGTGAAGTCCTCAAATGAAAATATGAGCCATGGATAGGCTCTCTCAATGAAGATGATCACTTGATGTAGAGGTGTGTCTAATATCTAAGATGGCTTGATTATGTATGTATGCTCAAATGCTCAAATGGGCTTCGATGGAGGATTTTTGATAGATTTTAGTGAATGAATTTGATGTAAAAATGGCTTCTCAAAATGGCATTATGTCTTTACTTTCTAGATTGTGTTAAAATGGTTTGGGAGAGGATTTCTTAAATAGGCAAAGGGCTTGAGGGATCAAGGGCTAGGATGTAAGGATGGGAGAAAGCTTATGGAAGGTTTAGATTGAATGAGAGGAGAGCACATGGATTGTGCTTCCTTACAGCCAATCAGAGAGTGACACATGTTATAGGGTCATTGGTTAGAGCAAGAGGGGTTGAGGGGTCAAAAAAGGAGGCTGAAAGCTCATAAAGACCCTCATAATGGCTTGTAAGAGTCATTTATGGCTTTGTGGGCTTCATAAAGTTTTATAGTTGGGATATTTTGAGGGGATAAACTTTGGCTTGGCTGAGGAAAGTCTTAAGTTTATTTAGGATTGTGCAAATGATTAAGGGTAGGATTAGAGATGGCTTAGGATTAGATTAGGGATGTTAGAGATGGGCAAGTGGATGGCATTTAATGAGGGTGGGTGAAGGAGGAGATATTTGTTGGCTTTGGCTTGGGTTAGCAAGTCTTAACCCATGTTTAGGGAATGTGACAAGGTTGGGGGGGGGATTAGGATTAGGGTCAAAGATAAGGATTCACATCTTTTAGAAGAGTCTAGGCTTTGGATGAGGATGAAGACTTTCTAGAAGAGTTTAGAACTTCCTAGGATAAGGATAAATAAGGTTTTTAGGAAATAAATAAATCAAGGGTTTGGGTTGAGGAGATATTTATTAAAATATTTTTAATAAACATGAGGATTAATATTTAATCTTAATTAAATATTTTGAGTTGGGATTAGGGGTAGGAAATGATGAGATTAGCCTTTAATCAAAATTAAAGAAGGATTAGAAAATTTTGGAAGAGGTTAGTGGTCTTAAGGAAATTGGCCAAGTTTTGGGTAAAAAATAAATAAATTATTTATTTTGAAATTTTTGGTCAATTTATTAATTAAATAATTAATAAATAAGGAAATAATGTTTAAATAAGATTTAAACATTTTTGGGAGGGATTTCTTAATTAAATATTTTTTAATTAAGATAAAGGGATTTAATGGCATAAAAATTAATTAATTAATTAATTAATTAATGATGATGTCATCAGGGACTTTTTCAAAAAATAAAAATACTTTATTTTCTAAAGGATTTTGGTGTCTACATTTTACCCCTCTTTGACATAGTGTTGAGATAACACTATTTCAAAGAAGTTTGAATATAAACGACATGAGAAAGATGTTTTAGCAACAAAGTTGCCCCAGTCTTGGATAAGAAGGAGAGACTAGACTATGAGATGCCTCCTTAAGAAGGCGGTGGGGAGAGAAAATGAGGCTCGACGGCTTCTTAAAAAATACAAGAATTCAGGATAAAGTGAGAAGACTCAGATTGGCAAAGAGAAGGGGCTAAATTAGCTCAAACTCTCACTATAGGAGAATGATAAAGGAGAATTAGATGCACAAGAGGAAGCAAGCTTAAGACTTTAGGGAACATGGAGGACGAAACAGCAGAGCGCTATAAAAAGGAACCCAGCATACGGAGAAGGATGAGGGGATTATAAAGCTGATGCAACAGGATTTCAAAGAGTCAGATTGGTGGAAGATGGGTTTCAGAGATCCCTAGGACTAGGATTGTGGATCTTGAAAGATGAGGCTTGGTGGATTGATTGGATTGGTGGATCCCTAAGACTAGGATTGTGGATCCCTAAAGCTAAAAGTGAAGATTGATTCAAAGAGATACTGATGCATAAGCTGGGGTAGGAGAGACAGATGCTGGATATGGATGGGGGATAGTGGAGATGAAGGAAATCCATTGAAGCTTTTTGAGTAGGGGGATACTTCAAAGAGAAGTACCACCATGTAGTTGAGCACTAGATTTCCTATATGACTATTGGTTAATTTCCAAAGTTACCAAGAACATCAAGGCTGTGTCACCAACCGTCCAGAGGACTGATGGACTAACTTGAAACAAACACACAAGGACTGCCCCAACATCACACATGAAACTCGGAGGAAATAGCATGGAACCAACACTGGGTAACCTACAAGAAAAAAAGAAACAAATGAAAGACTTGATCAAAACTGTATGCTCAAAGTACCCCATTCACAACATACCATGATATGGAAGATCGTGGAAACCTTGAGGAGGGAACAAAAGGATTGCTTGGAAAAGATACTTCAAGACCCAAAAGGGAAGATTCCAAATCAACAAGAAGTGAAAATCCAATAGAGAACCATTTGCCAATGAGATGGGTAGGACGAGGTACTAATGGACCAAGATCAGACATGAGGAAAGCTATATCTTGCAAGAGCTGGTGAATTTGGATGAGTGATGCACTTGGCAAGCTAAACTAAGAAGGATAACACTTTGGTGATAGGAGATCTAGCTAAAGGATGCATTGGAATAGCTAACCAAGATTTTGTGCAATGTGTGCAAGATGCTGATCAAGGATGAAATGACACAAAAGCTGGATAGATATAATAGTACTAAGCTAAAGAGGATGTACAAGCTGACAGACCAAGATATGTTACAAATGTACAAGGTTGTTTTGGACAAGATTGAATATACAAGCTATGACACAAGGTATGATACAAGCATTAGATACAAGATTATTTACAAGCTGTACAGGAGCTCCGGATGATAAGATAGTGGGATGGCTCAAGTTGGTGCAAGATGTAGAAGCTAAGGATGAGGTGATAACAGAAGATATGGATTTGGTAGGATGCATCCAATGATGATGATAGATGTGCGACTAAGGATGGGGACAATGCTGAGGTTGGTGGTAGCTGAGCTGATAGATGGCGCTAGAGTGAATGGCTAATGAGAGGATGACATTGGATTTGTATGAGGATAGCCTAGAGTGAGATACCAATGACAAGGGAGGATGGACAAGATAAGATCTCCAAGGAATACAGTGCCCCCAGTCAGAAGATGACATGCGGAAGGAGGTCTTATGATAGATGTGATAGGATTGAAGCTAGGATGGAAAAGATGAAGGCACTAGGGAGATGGATGATAGTTGGGATGATGGGGTGAGGTTACAGAAAATAAGTGGATAGTGATAGATAAAAGCTAGATGATCAAAGATAGGTGGATAATTTGGAAGATGGAGTTGTATGGCAAGATGTGAACAAAAGCATGAGGATGATAGGCTAAGCTAGGGATGGCTGGATTACCCATGACGCTTGTTTGCCAAGTTTTCATCATGGTACTTGTACAAGGTGCTTGAATTGCCAAGTTTTCACTAATGGACACTTTTTTTTTTCTTCTTCTTCTTTTGACTTTTTGACTTTGGACTTAGCTAGAATGATTTTTTCTTTCTTCAATTGTTTTTGGCTTTTTTGGAATTTTTCACTGGCTATTGGAATGTTTAATTTTGTTGCTAGCTGTTGGTACACCAGATGTGTGATTTATGCAATAGATTATATTAGATGGGATTGATGGTAGGAGATGGAAAGATGAAAAGGCTAGAAAGGAGCATGAGATGGGGATGCTTGTAGGATCAACATTGGCACATTTTGAGATGGGTGTGAAAAGAGAATATGGGGGATAGATGGTAGATGTGAGCTTGATGGAGGATTTTTGGAAGTGTGCTTGGGGATATAGGCACCCAAGATGGAGTTAGGAGATGGGGGACACGAATCACTGGATGGGGGATTAGTAATGGTGGATGCCATTATGCATTGGGTTTCAACTTTTTTCTTTGGGATCCACATGGTTTTGGATTTTCTTTTCATAGGCTTTTGCATTGTTTTTCATTCTTTGATTGGATTTTGCCTTTTTGGAGTATGTCTTTTAGAATAGACATATGATTGCCTAGGATGTGGATTTTTAGCTTTCTGCATTTTGAAGTTGGCATTCACATTGTTGTGGTAAGCTTTGGGAAGATGGTTAGGAGAAGCTTTGTGAGATGGAGAGGATATGGAAGAGCACATAGGGGGATGATGATGGATGATGTGCCTTGATATGTGCCTTTGTTGATCTTGCATAGGAATGGATGGAATAGGATTTTTATGATAGTTGATAGGAGGATGGAGGATGGTAGATTTTGGGACATAGAGACCCAAAATGGATTTAGTGGATGAAGGGGGGATATGGTAGGTTTTTTTGGGTTGCAAAGATGGTGGAGGGGGGATGACATAAGATTTCTTGAAGGAGTGATGGAAGGCTGGCATGGTGGGCCTGGAGATAGGCTTGGTTTGGGGATGGCGTGTACCAACACTTTTAGATGGTAAGCCTTTGGATACATATCCAAGACCATGAAATCTTGGATTCTTTTGTGCAATAATAGGCGTTCTGATTCCGTGCTCTTGTGGTCCTAAACCTTGACCTTGATAATGCCATCAATTGATCATTTGAATGACCTGAGGAAACTTTTTGCTTGTAGAAAATGGTAGAAGTGCTTTATTAGATGTATAGCAATGGGGAGATACTATTCTCAATTCTTCTGCTGAGAGGGGGCCACCATGGATGAATGTGAGTGAACCAAGAGGGTAGATTATAGATGGTGGAATAGATTGGATAGGTGGTAAGATGGAAGCATGGAGTGAAGGAGATGGTAGGATAGGATCTTGATTTAGCTGATGGGATGAAAAGATATTCTGTAGTAGAGGAGGTATGACTTGAGGTTTTGGAGATGGAGGGGATGGTGATTGCACTATGGATGGAAGACATGGTATGATGATATCTTCATTTATGCTTTGGGGTATTTCAACATGCTTTTGGGTAGGATCTTGATAGGATTTGATTGGAGTGGATGGTGTGATAGGAGGTGAAGGGATGGATTCTTCAAAGGTAGCGGATGGATAGATGGGAGATTCAGTAGTGGAGATGGGTGAGTAGAAGATGGATGCATAAGGGTCATTATGGGAGATTTGGGAAATGCTTGGAGGTGATGTGGATAGGATTTGGAGGGATTTGATAGATGGTGGGATTTTGATGCTTGCAGAAATTGGAAGAATTTTAAACAATTTGATGTATGGTATGGGGATGATAGCTATGGGAGATGGAGGTGACATTATAGATGGAGAAGCTTCATCACTGACTACTTCACATAGTTGGATTAGATGACATGGCTTATCAATTGTTGGAGGCAGCTTTTCGTATATTTCCTCTAGGAGATTCCTGGGAGACTCGTGTGTCAGAGGTGGAGGTGGTGGATTGATAGGAATAGTTGGTGTGATGGGGGTGGAAGATTGGAAGGTTGGTTGATTGGGTGATGGAGGAGAAGCTGGGATATGAGATGGCATGACTAGATAGTTTGGAGGAATGCTTGGATTTTGGGGGATGGTTGGCAGAAGGCATCTAAGGCTCTCAAGATACCCATCATAGTCAACAAGATTTTCATCATCATTGGAATAGGATGTAGTGGGAGAAAGGACAATGCGACAAAACTCATCATGATAGAGTTCGGATTTCATGTTTTGATGATAAGTTGGATGGGGATGGGGTCTTCCATATGGATGAACATAGAAGCTCATGGTTAGATTTGGATTAAGTATAGATTTTGGATTGGCTGATGAAAGATTTCCTAGAGAGTCAAAGCTACATGACAGACCTAAGGAGGATTCACTGGAGATTTTTGGCTTTCTTGTGGATGGAAGACTTCAAGGGTATGTTGTCAAAAAGTGAGAGTTTTGCTTTCCTATGTGTAGGATTGGTAGCTTTTGGTGTCAACTTGAGGATAGACAAATGATCCTATGGGTATGACACAAGATTGACCACTTATGGATCCCAACCTTTAGCTTAAGGTGATGAGGAATGATAAGTGATAAGGCTAGATTACCCTAGACAAAGCTCTATCAAAGGGATAATCTTGGGGAGATTGAGAGATTTTGATAGATTGATTAGATAGAAAACTCTGGCAGAGTAACAACAATTCTTTAAAGGCTTGGGTGATTTTGGATTGGTTTGCTAGCTGGCTAGGGGGATGATTTGGATGGACTTTGGATTTGGGATTGTTCTAAAGCAAAGAACTAGATAGATTCGGTTGCTGCGAGGGAGCTTGGATGATTTTCTGAAGAGGCAGTGACTACGCTAAGTATGCCTTGAGCTGGGAGATTTTTGCTTTTCTGGGATTTTGACCAAAGTTGGAAAACATTCATTCAAAAGCTATGAAAAAACAAATAGACAAAATTTTGGAGCAAGCACGTCAAACACACCAACATCCTAGGAAGCTTTCTACAAGGATGAAATTTGGTTTAGCTAGGGAGTCCTCAATATACATAAGGTATGTGAGGCCCAAATCTGTAGATGAAACCAAAAAGATGTCACACAGCCAAGAGGAGCAGTAACCCACTTCTCCTCCTTCACTTCTCAAGGGTATAAAGTTCCTTGAGGCTTAGCTCAAGTGACAAAATTTTGATCCCAAGAGAGGTGTCTTTGGATTCACCTCCCGATCTTTATACTCCGCCGGAATGCTAGAGTTGAGGTCATCCCAAGGGGTGATGAAATCTTCAAGCAAGCCTCCTAAAACTTAAACAAGATTTTGGATCCTAATCTTATGCACCCAAGATGGCCTCGAAAGACGACAAGGGGAGAGAAGACTTGGATGATCTTGGGCTAAAAGATAGAGTTCTTTTCCAATTGATGCTTAAGTTTTCTGATCTAGACTTTTTGAAAACACACGTGATTTAAGATGCAAAGGTTTAATTCTAATTTGAAATGCGCCAACAAAAGAGAAGTGATCAAAGAATGAATACACCAAGAAGATTTAGGGTTAACAAAAAGTAAACTCGCTCGCCCGGAGGCCCTCCACGTCAAGTATTGATTGATTTTCTTTAAGGCATTCAAGATTGAGTGTGAGTTTGTTTTAAGCCCAAAACAAAGATGTGTGTAAAGCTCAATTTCAAGCGCACGCCTGGAGGCCCTCCACATCAAGATTTGTTCAATTTTTATGCCCAAATGAAGTGTTAGCGAGACTAATGTGCATTCAAAAAAATTTCTATCTTAGAAAAACCAACAAAAACTCAAGTGAGTCAAATTTGATTTTTGTGGAGCACTTAACACCTTCTTGGGTAGACCCATCCCATATATGGCACTGATATTGCAACCAATAGTTAGAATGATGGGTGATTAAAGAGGGGTTGAGGGGTTAGGGGGTCAACAAAGGAGGCTCAAAGCTCATAAAGACCCTCGTAATGGCTTGTAAGAGAAATGAATGGGCTTGTAAGAGTCATTTATGGCTTTGTGGGCTTCATAAAATTTTATGGTTGGGATATTTTGAGGGGATAGACTCTGGCTTGGCTTAGGAAAGTCTTAAGCTTGTTTAGGATTGTGCAAATGATTAAGGGTAGGATTAGAGATGGCTTAGGATTAGATTAGGGATG
This sequence comes from Cupressus sempervirens, assembly GCA_028749045.1. Lineage (NCBI taxonomy): Eukaryota > Viridiplantae > Streptophyta > Pinopsida > Cupressales > Cupressaceae > Cupressus > Cupressus sempervirens. The sequence goes on from CM053786.1 coordinate 729,714, forward strand.
TTAGAGATGGGCAAGTGGATGGCATTTAGTGAGGGTGGGTGAAGGAGGAGATATTTGTTGGCTTTGGCTTCATTTAGCAAGTCTTAACCCATGTTTAGGGAATGTGACAAGGTTAAGGGGGGATTAGGATTAGGGTCAAAAATAAGGATTGACATCTTCTAGAAGAGTCTAGGCTTTGGATGAGGATTAAGACTTTCTAGAAGAGTCTAGAACTTCCTAGGATGAGGATAAATAAGGTTTTTAAGAAATAAATAAAGTTTTATTTATTTCAAGGGTTTGGGTTGAGGAGATATTTATTAAAATATTTTTAATAAACATGAGAATTAATATTTAATCTTAATTAAATATTTTGAGTTGGGATTAGGGGTAGGAAATGATGGGATTAGCCTTTAATCAAAATTAAAAAAGGATTAGAAGATTTTGAAAGAGGTTAGTGGTCTTAAGGAAATTGGCCAAGTTTTGGGCAAAAAATAAATTATTTATTTATTTTGGGATTTTTGGTCAATTTATTAATTAAATAATTAATAAATAAGGAAATAATGTTTAAATAAGATTTAAACATTTTTGGGAGGGATTTCTTAATTAAATATTTTTAATTAAGATAAAGGGATTTAATGGCGTAAAAATTAATTAATTAATAAATGATGATGTCATTAGGAACTTTTTCAGAAAATAAAAATACTTTATTTTCTAAAGGATTTTGGTTTCTACAATAATGACTCATAGAAGTGTGCCCACATTTTACACATACACTAGTAACTTTCTCAAAGAGCTCATTAGACCCTTTTGATCATCATCTTCATCAAATACTAGAAATATGTTAACTGTTGTTGTTGGGGTAGCTATTGTAATAGTTATAACTACTAGTGCAACATAAGGTATGTTAGCTTCACACTAAAAGTGTACCTTACCAGATTCAATTTTTACATATTTTAGATTAGGCAAGAAAGCTAATTCTTGCATCACAATCTTCCATTTCTATTGTAGTTCAGAGGTTTTCTTCACTTCTTCTTTCCTTCTTTCTTCCTCTTTTTCTTCTTCTTTCCTTCTCTCTTCCTCCTTTTTCTTTACTTCTTTCTTTCTTTCCTCCTCTTTTCTTTCTTCTTCATCTTTCATCTTCTCATCTTCAATCCTCTTTGTTTCTTTATCCTTTTCTTATTATACTCTTTTATTTTCTTCTTCTTCCATTTTCCTTTTGTTTTCTTCCTCATTATCCTTTTCATCAAAGCTAGAATAAGCATTAATATTGGAAACAATGTTGGTCCCATATCCTACAAAAGGATTTTCTTTAGCATCATCAGTTATATGAGTACTATCCACTAGTAATCATAAATTGGTTTTGACAAGTGAGTGTCTACACACTTAATTTATTTACTTAGTTCCTGCCAAACAAAGTAACATATGTCGAGCACAACATGTAAGGATAGATCATGTCGAGTAAATAGTGAGTGCCAAGTCACTCATATGCCGAGTCACTTAAGTGCCCAGTAGACAGTATGTGTTGAGTGATTTAGGAGTTGAGCAAGTAGTGCATGCTGAGTCATTTAGTTGCTGAGTGACAACATTGAAGCCACAATTATTGCCGAGCACTAGGGACTTCAAATGCAAAGTAACACAATTTTGTCATAGTTATTTGTATTGGCACAAAATACTATGTAAACCATTTTTGGGCTGACTTAAGGATTGAATTATGATATTTTGTTGATAAGGATGAATCTTAAGTGGGAAAAATTATGTATTACATGTATCCAATTAGGTAATGGGAAGGTTTAAATAGGAATATGGATGAATCATATCCATTGATTCATACCTAACCATAAGTCACCTAGGTCTTCTCAAGGAGGAAAAACCCTAAACTTTTTATGAGGGAAATGAATGAATGATCAAGGAAAGTGAAGGAGAGTTTACATAAGCAAATAGAAAATTCATGGTGACCAAGGTATTATAATATAAATTGCATTGTAGAATCAGTTAGAGAAGAATAGAGGAAGGAAATAGTGAATAATAGAAAGAAATTTAATCAAGAAGGATCAAGTATACATCAGTATAGAGGTGATCTGATATTGAGCAATAGAGTGCTAATCACAAGATCATTACTAAGACATTCTAATAGGTGAATTAGTTAAATCTCTTAATATAGTAGTCCTAACAGGCTATATTGAAATCTTCTAATAAGGTGCTTACTTAATTATGAGTTGAAGTCCTTTAACTAGGCACATTTCTAATAGAGTGTTGAAATATTTTAATAGGGAAAGATCTAAAGTCTTTGTAAGATTTTAACAAGGTAGACCTTTCACACGATAGATCATGTTTCATGTACAAACATTGCAACCTTCATTGGATATAGTTTATTATTGTAGTAGTGAAGATTTGTGGGTTTCATCCCCGCCCCAGTTTTACCTTCTCTTTAGAGGGTTTCTAGGTAATCATATCTTGTGTCATATATGTGTGAATGCTTACTTGTTTACATACTTTAGATGTATATTCTTTACATGGTATTTTAGTTTACTTGTTAAATTGTGAGATGGATGTATGGTGAATGTTTTTATGGGTTAAATTTTAAAGCATTGATTCACCCAACCCCCCCCCCTGCCTCAGAGTTTAACTTTCCTATTGTAATTCCAATAATTGGTATCAAAGCTTTGTTCTTTGAAAGTAAAGCTTTGCAATTTTGAGGAAAGATCTTTGAAATGGAAGACTAAAAGTTGGAAAAAGTTATTGAGAACTAGGAGATTAAAATAAAACTCATTCTACATCAGTTGAATGAAGCAAGAGAAGATCTAAAGAAATCATTGAGAACTATTAAGGAGAATGACACACAATACCAAGAGATGGACACTACTAAGCTATTTGCAAATAGAAACTCCAATGGATCTGATGCAGCAGTTGTAGATCTAATGGAAAAGAATAGGACCCTAGCTAAAGAGATCTAAAATCTTAAGAGAGAGCAAGAATCTCAAGCAATATTACTATGTGAGGTGACCAAATAGAAAAAGAAAGCTATGGAAGACAAAGTCATGATTGAAGATGAAAAAAGAGTACTAACCAGTGGACTAGAAGAGAGATCATCAAAGGTAACTAAGATTGTCAACATGCAATTAGAAACTTTGGGTTAAATAATGATTGCAAATCATGGATTAAATGCTAAGGGCATTGAAATCACAACACTAAACTTGTAGAATGAATAGTTGAAAAATGATCTAAGAAGGGAAAAGGAGTTTGCTAAAAGTTCAATAAACCTAGTGAAGCCATCAAGTACTTTGAATAATTGATGAGATCCCCTAGATCTAACAATGATACATCTGGACTAGGATACACTAGTACTAAAGAAGGAGAATCATCCAAAAGTGTTGAAGAAAGAAGTGACAAAGGTAATAACTCCAAACCTACTTGTCATAATTATGGTAAGAAAGGAAAATATTGCTAATGTATGCAACAACAAGACTGTAAATCAAAATGTTAAGCAAAAGAGCATGGGTCACTGCCATAAGTGCAACAAACAAGGTCATCAAGCACATGAATTCAGAACCAAGACCATGCACACTCAAAGATCTAAAGCATATTTTTATAACTATTAGAAGTATGGACATAGAGCTTTTGAATGAATATCTGAATCCAAGTGTCATCATACAAACAAACAAAGGTAAAGAACAGGGGCAACTCTTATAACTAGGATTATAATACAAGGTATAGTTGTCACTACTATCAAGAGTATGGACATTTTCCTAAGAATTGTATTAGAACACACTTCAAAAGTGATTACAAAAGGTGGTTGAGTGTGGTTGAGTCAAACCACATATTTTAGTTATTTGAAGATTGGTCACATCAATAGATATTGTCCAACATGGTCAAAGGCACCAAGTTGTGATTTTAACAAAGGAAAAGGAAAGATAGATATTGAAAATTTCAGAGATGAGATGAACAAGACATGGAAGAGAAAGGAGGATTGCAACACATCAAGTGTAGATGGGATAACTTCATCCAATAGGTCACACCAAACTAAGAAATCAAGAGGTACGTGGGACTGATATTTAAAAGATATACCATACATCAGTTCCAAGGATTTATTTTTGAAAATATTTCATATGCATGAATAAAGATGCAAATTGTTATTAGAAATCAAGGATAAATCTTTAAATTTTGTCAGTTTTTCATGTTACTACCAAGTATGAAAAGTTTCATATGGTTTTCAAGTGTATGGAAAGACATGTGGATGTCGAGTGAGCTAGAAATTAATTGATGTCGAGCTTACAGTTGTGTAAGCACTTAGCATTAAATGCAATGTTTTTAAGGGCTATTTGATTGATTTCTACTCATTTAACATCATTTGAATTTGAAGAAGAACATGAAGAACTAAAGACAATCTAGAGAATTTCATCTAAGTATTTTCACGAGATTTGAACAATTGTTTAACACCATTTCAACAAGATTTATAAGGTATTTATCGTGTGCCAAGCTACGTAGTTTCAAATTTCACAAACCCTAGATATATGTAATGGCATCTAGTTCTTCTAAAGTGAAAGGTATAGAGGGAAAGGAGGTTTTGAATTTTTAGTTAATTAGCAATGAAATCAAACAACCTATATTCAAGGTTATTCTAGATATAACTTATAAGTAGGATCCCTCTGGTGTATTGTCTATGATACGACCACAAGTCTTAACAATTCAAGATGTCCGGAATTATTGCACTTGCAAGATTGGAAGCATAGGAGACATGGAAATTAGAGAATAATATGAGAAAATATATGAAAATGGAGTGTTGAAGGAAGAATACAAGATTGTTGAGAAGAAAGGGTTATTCTTACCCTAGATTTTCCCAATGTCTTCAAAACAGAGTGAATTAAGATTGTCTTAAGAAGAATTCATGATAGCTCTATATGGTTAAAAAATGGGCCAGTTAAAATCAAAAAGAAGATTTTTCATAGGGTAATAGGGTATCCAACCCTAGATCGGCCAAAGACCATGAGAAGTGAGTCAAAGGAAGTCATTGAAAAGAACACATGGGCTATATAGAATAAAAGGGGTATGACTATTGACACTATCACAGATTCCTTGGTGGCTTTTATATTAAGGGTAATAACACACAAGTTTTATTAATCCAACAAATTAAATAGTGTGCCTTGCATTGTAGTGGATATGGGCTACAAAATTGCGAAGAAAGATCATACCTATGATCTTGCCAAGTTATAATTGCAATAATTGGTTGAGAACTTGGGAGCCATAAGGAGAACCAAGAGTGCTCAATGTAAATTTGGATCTATTTTGGTATGTATTTTCTTCTATGTGAAAAATACATTTTCTACATTTGGAAAGGTTGCTTGGAAGGTGAATAGATCAATTTTAGTTCAAATAGGAGAATTTATTGATCAATTAGGTGATAACTTTGAGTCAGTAATGACCAGTTATTTTGAAGATTTTAAGCAAACCATAAAGAAAAGACTAAGGATACCTATCTCTATAGTGGAGAAACATTATGATGATGTTTGCTTCCTAGTTGATACTGATCACACATATGCCCAAGCAGTAATTCCTAAGGTTAGATGGCTAAGACCATTAGGTTATGAGATCAATGTCAATGAGGCCACTATAGCAATCACAACATTACTTGCAGAAGAAGTGGACAAGGAATCCAAAGCATAATTATGACTTGGCCAAATAAAATATTACTATGGATTTGAAGATTTCTTTAGAGATAGAAAGAAGAAAAAATTGGTAAAGAAACTAAAAGAAAAATCGAGTGAAGGCATCGAGGAATGATCATGGATCTCAAACTCATCCTTGTAATCAGCCTAGTAGTCTTCAATGGTGGTGATGTATTTGATCACACTTCCAATCTGCAACACCTCCCTTGCATATCCATTTGGATCAAAAAATTGAAAGCTCACAACCAAAACCATTTTTCTAAGACCCCTCCCAAATCAACCCTAGCAATTTTGTATCAACCCCTACCAAGTCTGTATCAACTATTATGGGGGACCTACATTGCAGACTATGAGTGTTTCCAAATATGTGTGATGTAGAATTCATGATTTTAGGAGCTCTATTTTGAATGCAAAAGCAAGGAAATAACCACAAATATCATTCACTCCATAGGCGGAAGGAAAAAATAACTAGAAGATGGAAGGATTACTTGGAGGATGATGACCTTTTCAACTATGAAAGAAGGTTGGTTTTCTCCATTTTTGTCCTATGACTACTTGGTTTGAGAAAGAAAAGAAACTTAATGTCTTTCTTTTTAAACTTGAAAACTTTCTTTTAGATGCATTTTGGAAAGGCAAAAATGATCATTAATAGCATAGAGGATGGAAGTAATTTTTTTGGCATGCCATTAAGGAAAGGTGACAAGGCAAAATAGGTACTAGCATTAAATTAGGAGGCGAGTACTTTAAATTATTACCCTTCATTACACGTGCCAAATCTTTATTTTCACTCCCTTAAACCTAAACTCTGGTGCGACCATTAATGACAATTTTACTCTGGCCATTAATTGTATATACTCACTTTTCAGATCATGATGTCACCTAAAATAGTGTTAATCATGATGAGGAAACCAGGTGTTGTGTGTCTCATGTGCCATGTGTGTGTGCAACATGTCAAGTGGGTCCTCCAAGAAAAGCTACTTCAAGGAACAAAAGAAACATTGAACCCATGAACTAGTTCCTTTGGTAAAAAAGGTTCAGCATGGCTTAGCATTCTTTGAACTTGGTACAAGGTGTAAAAAAGGTTCAAGGAGTACAAGGAAACCTATCTCTTATACTAAGACACCTTCCAAATTGCAACAAGATGGTGGTTTGAAGTAAATTCACTTTCGGGCAAAGCTAGCTACAAAGGAGGACTTGGTCAACAATTTAGCTTGAGGAGAAGGTTGGTCAAAAACAAAGTTGAATAGATATGAAAATGTTAGAACAACATCATTCTTGAGTTTGACAATTGACAAAACCAATGGTTCAAACAAAAAATGTGAAAACAAGAGTGAACTAAAAATCAAGAGTAAAAATGGTGACTCTAAAAAACATGAACTAACATAGGTAGAATAAATTCAAGCATCAAACATGGAAGTGGCAGAAACTTTAACTTCTAAGGAAGGGAAAATGCAATAAAGAAAACCTAATAGGTTTGTCAAAGAATGGATTAAGCTTTTTCCTGGTTCCTCAAATGCTAATGTTGCAAATGACCATGCTTTCATTGACCCATATGCTTTGTGCAAAGATACTACATGCCCTAGAGTCATGAGTTCTGAGCTATTCAAATATTTTTATCATAACAAGGAGAAGAAAATCTAAGTATGTAATCCATGGAAGAAGAACTTAGCAAAGTTGATCTTTCCAGATGTATTTGTGGATGTAGACCTAGTGAAGGCCCTATTTCAATCATACAATTTAGCCACCAAATCCTTTCATAGGAGAGATGGAACTATCCTTAATACACTTGACCATGCTTCATTCATTGAAGCTTTTGGATTGGATGGAGCCACGAGCCAACTTGTAGATTTGGAGGATTTGTAGAAGAAGTTCAAGAGAAATACCAAGGCCTACACTAGGAAGTCTATGATGCAGCATATCTCTATGGATTTAAAGAGTGTTCCTAATTACCCCAAGAAAGTGGAAAAAATGATGCCTTTGGACAAGTTTAAAAATTACTTTGTAAAAATAGTATATGGTGTCTACAAGATGGTTGGAAAAGATGGAACTGATATGGTGTATGGTGTTGAATTTATTATTACCAAATATGTGTATTTCTCCTACAATGGGGCGAGTATGATTATGTTGAATACATTTTGGAGGTGATGAAGGAAAACATTTCCCTAGCTTAGAGTGGAAAGTTAAAATATTTCAAGTTCCATCATTATTCACTGTTGATACATCTGATCCTCTACAAGAATGTGGAGTATGTGAGCTCTAATTTCATTGATCATACCACTGATGCAAATGGAGAGTTACCATTTCAGTTGTGGACATGAGTATGGGATAGTAATTATCATTTTTCTAATTCTAGTTTATTTGTTAATATTTTTAGTATTGTGATAATGAGAATGTTAGATCTAGGTTATTTTAGGGCACCTGAGATTTTGAAAATTCTGTTGAGACTAGCCCTACTTCCTAAGGGTAAAATATTAGACCATAATTGGGGGGATATTTTCTTATTTCCAACTTTTTCCTTGATGAGAGTCTATGGTTGTCCCCAGCCACCCCACATATTACCAAAGTTTATTCCCCCTAGGTTGGGTATAATGGAATTCATATGTCAATTGTTTATGGTCAATAGGGAGTATCTAGGGCCTAACATGCATAAATGCACTTACTTATTTAGATATTTTAAGGTGGGGGACTTTTCAATTGGAAAAGAAGCCCTTGATCAAATCCATTGTTTCCTCCACAACTACAACTTGTCCATTGGTCCCTATAGGATGTATGATCCTAAAAATTGGATGAAGGGAACCCTTAAGGAAACAAGGAACTATGTGTTGCTTGGCACCAAGGAGCTACCACATGAGGATATTATTCCAAATTTAGCTGCAAAGGGTGAGCCAGCTAACAAACTAGAAAAGTTGGATGATTTTTTGAGGATGGAGAGGGAAATGAAGAGACTAGATCCCAATTTCATGGGATTCTATATGGATGTCCCCTATCCTCATAGGATTAGGAAGATGGTCACTAACCATGCTGAAATCATGGCCAAGATGCCAGAGGGACCTATGGGAGAAGAAGAGATGGTGTGCCCTGACAGCCCTAAACCTGATGTAACTCTAGAAATATAGGAAGATGATGCTCATGAGGCATCATGGGTCACAAAGGGAATAAAATATAGAAATTTTTCCATATCCCTATAGATGTGAAATAGAGGACCCTACAAATTTTACCAAGCAATAGTTAGCATTTTTTTGACTTAAAGAAAAGCTATCTCCAAGATAGAATTAATGCAACTAAGAGCACACTTTCAAACTGAGAACTAGCAATAGCAAGGCTAAATGATAGGATCATTCAGGCCCAACAATTCATAGAGGATGATGAATTCATCAAATAAACTAAGTTCAAGAGCTTTCTATATAAGGTAAAATAGAGTGAGTTGTTGTTGAAGATGAAACCAGGAGAATCAGACAAGCAGAAGTTGGAACTGGTTGAGAAGCTATAGGCCAATGATCCTAAGAGTGAAATCATGGCTCTATAGGAGGCAAGGGACCTTGTGTAGAGGAGTGGTATGTTGTTAGTACCCAGATGAGATTTGGAGCAAGTATTTATGCTTGATCAAATAAGGAGACATGAGAATGTCATCTCATATGAGGCATTTGGTGCTAATGGACTGCAAAGAGGAACTGGATTCAACATAGATACAAAATCTATGGTAGTTTGGATCATGGCTCCATCATAAAATAAATCAAATTTAATGGATGTTTAGAGCACAGAATAGGGTATCATGATTATGTGGACTTTACAGGGAACCTCTGCTAAATAAATCTCAAAGGCCATGAAGCATTTCTCATTCATGAATGAGGCCAAGGTAGAGGAGATTGAAACTAGACTTTTCAAGTTCATACATGATTACATTTATGTAAGGAAGCTCTATGAGGATGAGCTTAGAAAAAGCCATGTGTATAAGGAGAAACTTGTAGAGCTTGAGGCTAAGGTCCAAGCACTAGAGGTTGAGGTTGCATCTCTTCGAGAGAAACTTGTAAATGTAGAGTAGGTGGTTGCTATCGAACAAAGACAAGAGCAGAAAGATTAGGAGCAATAAGTCAAGGACACAACTGAGGCCCCAACACAAAAAAATAGTTTGGATGTAGAGGATATAGTAGAACCAAGAAGAATGAGCATTGATGCTCCACCTACTCAACAAGGAAATGAGGTAAGGACTACTTTCCTTTAAAATTCTAATGAGCCATAGGGTTGAGACTCTGAAGAATATATCACAAAAGGCTCACAATTTTTATATTGCTTTACAAAGTCCAAAGCAATTTTGCAATGAGTCACTTTCATGGCTATCACCCATATTCAATTTGTGGGCGTCATATACATAGTTTTTAGAGAGGGCTATTGTATTGATGGCTAAAAAGATAGATTTTCTTGATAAGATAATCATAGTGAAGGAGGGCTTAGAAGTAGTCAAAGAATTAATTGGCTTCTTCGCTAGTAAATTGTAATTTATACAAGGTAAACTAAAAGTTTTATCTCAAGGAATAAAACCTTGTATACCACAATTTTGGATGGGACTAGAATAGTGAGAGATTGATAGGAATGGTTTGATTCCTTTGGTGCCATTTTGACTTAGGAGGCCACTATGGAAATTTTTTAAAATAGCTCTAATACCCCATATAATAAATTGATTGACTCCCTGTTCAGAGCAGAGATAGACTTTAAAAAATTTTATGTTGAGTCTAAAGAAATTATAGATGCCAAGTGGACTAAATCCATGAAGGACGTAGAAGTGGTTAGAACTACAGAGTGGCCCACCAAGTGAGAGATTTATGTGTGGGAAGTGGTGGGAGAAATAAATGCCTTGCTGGCAGGAAGCAACTGAAACATTATTAAGGTTAAAAGAAAATAAGAGATTAAAAGATAAGATCAGATACATTGATCACTTTATTAGAAGGATAAAACTCACATAAATAGGCCTATAAAATTTTGAAACATTTGAGGGAGTAGAGTAAAGATAAAGTTGGTACAGTAAAGTGCCACCTGCTGACTTTTCAGCTACCCTCCTAATTTTGGATCAAGCACAAGAGAATGTTTTGATTAACTTTTTTTTTATGTCTTGTATTTCTCTTTTCCATTAAGGTGATGACATGTGTCCTCCTCCCATCTATAGCTTGTTGCAATCCTATTTAAGGATTTCCAAGATGAGGAGTTGAGGTTGGAAGTCTGTATATATTTTCATTTTATGTTATATTTACAATCTGTCTAATCTTTTGTGATTGTATAAATCTATTCAAAATTTTGAATTTGAGAGTAATGAATATGAAAGATCAAACTTCCAAGTTCTGAGTTATATTGTGATTCTATATCTAGTGATGTATGTATTTTCAAAGTAAATTCTGCACATCTTTGTATCTAAATTTTGTCTCCTTCCTTGCATATATGTGATTTTAAGATTGAAATAAACAATGTTCTTTTAGCTTAATATAATTCAAATAGATTGTATATCTCTTATTGATTGCATTTAGTTCAAGGAATTAAATAATTTCTTTCAATAAGAGGTGGGGTTTTGGGTATATGAGTGGGATATGATAAGAATGAAGTTTTGAGTTCACTGTTGACAAATTTAAATGCAAGTCAGTTAAATAGGTCAAGGAATGTTGGTATTGACTCTATATAACAATGGATAAGGCATTGATCACTTAATTTCAGTTGCAAGTTGATAGTTTATACAATTGCAAGATATATAGATCAATTATATCCAATTTTCCATTTCAAGTAATCAAGAATTAAAGTTGTTGGTCAATACTTATTTGTGATAGTTTTCCTATTGATTATAACTAGCTATTGTAGTCATGGAATTTGTTGCAAACCTAAGAAGAATCATTGACTATTTTTGCTATAGGGGATAGTCTTGGAGAGAAGAGTATCAAATTAGTAAGATCAATCCCTAAGGTTTTCCCGCCTTGGCCCTGCAAAGCCTAAAGTGAAGTGAGTCCTAATGACTCTGTTAATGTTGGCCTAGAACTAAGATTTAGCCCTATTGAATATAGGATTTAGCTCATCCTTAGGCTTGTCCATGTCTTATGCTTCCTGGTATTAGGTTTAAACCCACTTGATATGTTCCTTACCCAAAAAGAACTCCAACAAGATAGATGCATGTGATATTGTGAAGCTATTAAGTATGTTACATAAGATGTCAATCGCATGGTCATGTAGTTAAAACTTTAAGTTGTAAAGGAATCTGCAAAGTAGCAAAATAGTTAAGAGGTTGTGAAAACTCAATGATCTCATGGTCACACATCTAAAGTAATAAAAGAAAATGAAGGTAGAGACTAGGTGATCACTTAGACCTAAAAGGTTTTGGTTGCAAGGCTAAGGATTTAAAGCCAAGATCAAATAGTGATCATGTGACATGGTTAGAAGGATGTAAAGTTTTATATAGTTGCCCAATCACATAGTTAAGAGCATGAATCAAAAAGAAAGTTGCAAAGCAGGAACCAAGCATAATAATAGTGTTTGCCTGGTTGCAAGGCTAAGGAGTTAAACATAAAGATAGACCATGAAGTAGCAACCAAAGTTTTTCGCAAAGCCGCAAAAAGAACTATGAGTTAGAGATTAAACCTTGCAAAACTGTGAACAACTAATATTATGTAGTGTTCACATGGTCACAAAATAAGAATTTAATAATAAAATGACTATTATAACCTAATGATTACCAAAAAGATGGGTATTGTCTAAAAAAGTGAAAAAAAATATTTTGAAAGTTAGCTATACAAGTACTGTAAAGCCAGATTGTGATACTTTTTTGAATTTTTGAAATTTTTCATGTATGCTGACTTAAAGACACCATTGATGTTATTTTTGTGTTCAATAGTTATTAAAAAGTTGATGCAAAGGATTTTTGAAAATAGATTGATACAAGTATGATAAATGTGTTTCAATCATTGTTTTATCACTAATGTAAAACTTGCTAGTTGTTGGAAGATAATTGCTTTAATGATTTAAGTACTATCATTTATTTGATTGATAAAGAGGATTTGATCAAATGAGGTAACAATAGCACCTAGAGGAAAGATTAAGTAATGATATGAAAAGGAGTACAAGAATCAGTTAAGACAGTGATATTATAGTGCATTGATAATTTACTTAAGGTTACAAAGGATGGTTATACTAATTAAGTTTAGAAGAACAAGTTAAACAAAATTTGTCTACCAAGCTTAACATTCTGTATAGTGGGCATCGAGAAGTTAGTACACACTGAGTAGAAAATTAGTTGGAGCTAAGAAGAGTCAATTTTAGTGTAAGCTAAGTAAATTTTAGTTAATGTTGAGCACCAATAAACTTTAGTTCATACCAAGTGTTTTGACAGTGGATGTTGAGCAATGCAATATGTGTCGAGCATTAGAAGCCAATTAATGTTGAGTGCTAGCATTATTAGAAAGATCGTGAATTTGATGAATTTAAGCTAACAAGTTTGATTTCTTGGATTATGTGAACCATATGGAAGATAGGCTTGATGAGATGGTGGCACAGGATCCATGGTAAACCATTTTGAGGCAAATTCAAAGAGAATTGAAGAAGAAGTTTCTAGAAGGGAATGTAATGAAATGAGAGGTAGATTTATTGAATCCTACCTAATCCAACCTAACTCTAAAATGGATGATGGACGATGAATAGAAAAATATCTTAATTCTCTATTTATAGATATGGTTGGTTAGAAGCAAGGGTTGGCATGTGCAAGAACCTAAGGAAGCCAAGGAGTCTAGGGTATTTTATTCATTCAGTGACCTAAGAGAAGGAATTACATTGGCAAACAAAAAAAGAAGGCTTAAGAGTATGGATGCTTGAAGGGTGAACAAGCTTAGAGCTGAAGAGTGTGAAAGCCAAGTAGAATAGAGGATCAAAACATAGATTTTTAATATGCAAATAGAGTTGTAAGTTGTTATCAGATCAAGCCTTATTGTTACTCTCTAATTATTGTATCAATCTAAGGTAAATCCTTTGGATTAAGATTGACCTAATAGTCATTTGTAAATCCTTTAACCGAGTCACATTTCAAGTGAATGATCTAAAGTCCTCTAAGAAGGGTCACTCCTAATAGGGTGATTGAAATCATTTAACCAGGTTACATTTAATAGTGTGCATTGTAACCTTTAACAAAGTTGGCCTTTCACAAGGCATCACTTCAGAAGAGTGAGAATGAGTAGGAAGTTACTAGTGGTTTTTCCCAAATTGGATTTCCATGTTAAATCATTGTGTCAAATGTGTTATTGAATATGTTATGTTTCATGTTTACATTTCTACAAATTTATTTGACAATAACCTAAAAGTTTTCAGTGAATGCATAATCTAATAGATGCATGCATGATGAAAATGTTTTATGAATATGGGCTCACTAAACTGTGAAATTTTTTATTTGTACATCTAGACCTTGAATAACTGATTCACACACCCCACCCCCACCCTCTTAGTTATTCTAAAGAACTCCAACAATTGGTATCAAATTCATCTACTTAAGAGGACTAGTTTTAAGGTACTAGAAGCACAAAGATCAAGATGTCAAAAAGAGAGGTACCCAAGCTTAATATAGATAACTTTCTTGCATAGAAAAGTCTGATGAAGCTACACCTAGGAGGTCTTAGAGATCATGCACAAATTACCATTGTTGTCGAGCATGTCAATCCTATTGGAGCCCTAACTGTTGAAGATCTAAAAAAGAAGAAAGAACACAACTAGGCAATGTTGAAGATTGCCTCTACCCTGAGTTATGTCAAGTTTGATGATATCAAGAATTGTGATAGTACAAAGAAAATATGAGATGCTCTACACACTATTTATGGAGGTGACAAAAATATTCTAAGCGCCAAAGCTGAAAGTCTCAAAGGTAAGTTTGATGATATGAGAATGCAAGAAGGTGAGAATATTGCTCAATATTGCTCTAGGATAAAAGATGTTGCTAATGCAATAAGAGGAGCTACTAGTACAATAGATGATCATACTATATTAAGTAAATTTTTTAGAACATTGTTGTCTATATATGTTATTAGATTTTTTGCAATACAAGAACTAAGATGTATGCTAGGGAATAATCAAAGTCTTGAAGGTTTGGTAGGTAGACTTACTGCTTTGAGCTATCTAACTTTGATAATTATAGACCTAAAAATACTGGATCTACTTTCAAAGCTAAGTTGTCATTAAAGGAACTTGATGAGAAGACGAAGAAAAAAAAGGAAAAATATGTGTCTAGTGATAGTGATATAGATGAGGAAGATGTAGATCAAATTGAAGCATTATTAGCAAGGAGATTTCAAAGAGGTAAAGGCAAGCTTAAAGATAAGTTACCTCTCATGTGTTTCAATTGCAATGAGGTTGATCATATTAATGCTAGATGTCTAGATAAGAAGGATTATAGAGGTGGTGACAAGTACAAAAGTAGACGAGATAAAGACAAAAAAGAATACAAAGACAAAGGCAAGAAGTCTTGCTACATTGCTAAAGAGGAAACTAAAAATGTATCTGACGATTATGATGATGAAGTGGTGTATGTTGCAATGAAAGATGAATCTGATGAGAATGAGGCAATTGCACTAGTGTCTTGTGTGAACAAGTATGATAGATGGATCATTGATAGTGGGTGTTCACATCACATGACTGGAGATAAAAGTAAGTTCATTACTTTGAATTATTAACATGTAAATAGTGTAAGATTTGGTAACTATGCACCATGTCTGATAAAAGAAAAAGGTTCTATCAAGCCCACAGAAAAGATGTTATTTGACAATGCTTATTATGTTGAAGGACTTAACTATAAATTGTAGAGTGTGTCACTATAGACACCTAAAATCCTTTAGAAAATAAAATATTTTTATTTTCTGAAAAAGTCCCTGATGACATCATCATTTATTGTTTAATTAATTATTTAATTTATTTATTTATTTTTATGCCATTAAATCCCTTTATCTTAATTAAAAATATTTAATTAAGGAATCCCTCCCAAAAATGTTTAAATCTTATTTAAACATTATTTCCTTATTTATTAATTATTTAATTAATAAATTGACCAAAAATCCCAAAATAAATAATTTATTTATTTTTTGCCCAAAACTTGGCCAATTTCTTTAAGACCACTAACCTCTTCCAAAATCTTCTAATCCTTCTTTAATTTCGATTAAAGGCTAATCCCTTCATTTCCTACCTCTAATCCTAACTCAAAATATTTAATTAAGATTAAATATTAATCCTCATGTTTATTAAAAATATTTTAATAAATATCTCCTCAACCCAAACCCTTGAAATAAATAAAACTTTATTTATTTCCTAAAAACCTTTTTTATCCTCATCCTAGGAAGTTCTAGACTCTTCTAGAAAGTCTTCATCTTCATCCAAAGCCTAGATTCTTCTAGAAGATGTCAATCCTTATCTTTGACCCTAATCCTAATCCCCCCCCCCCCCCCCCAACCTTGTCACATTCCCTAAACATGGGTTAAGACCTTCTAACCCAAGCCAAAGTTAACAAATATCTCCTCCTTCACCCACCCTCATTTATTTTCATCCACTTGCCCATCTCTAACAAGCCTAATCTAATCTTAACCCAAGCCTAATCCAAGCCTTAATCATTTGCACATTCTTAAGTCAAGCTTAAGACTTTCTTAATCCAACCCAAGTCAAAATATCTCAACTCTCTCACAAATATCCCAACTATAAAACTTTATGAAGCCCACAAAGCCATAAATGACTCTTACAAGCCCATTCACTGCTCTTACAAGTCATTATGAGGGTCTTTATGAGCTATGAGCCTCCTTTGTTGACCCCTCAACCCCCCTTGCTCTAACCAATGACCTTGTGACATGTGTCACTCTCTGATTGGCTATAAGGAAGCACAATTCATGTGCTCTCCCCTCATTCAATCTAAACCTTCCATAAGCTTTCTCCCATCCTTGCATCCTAGCCCTTGATCCCTCAAGCCCTTTTCCTATTTAAGGAATCCTCTCCCAAGCCATTTTAACACAATCTAGAAAGTAAAGCCATAATGGCATTTTGAGAAGCCATTTTTACATCAAATCCATTCACCAAAATCTATCAAAAATCTTCCATTGAAGCCCATTTGAGCATTTGAGCATACATACATAATAAATCCATCTTAGCTATTAGACACACCTCTACGTCAAGTGATCATCCTCATTGAGAGAACCTATCCATGGCTCATATTCTCATTTGAGGACTTCACTTTGTCTCTCATTAAGTTATGTTAAATTAGTATGCAAATGCTTATTAATTGTTTTAATTTAGTGCTTCTAACATACTAAAGTAGCATATACATTTTGGCACGCCTGGTGGGACCTCGCATGGATCATCTTCATTAGCTTTTTTAGTCAATTTTTGTATGTCATTTGCTGATTTTGGCTAATTTTGCTTGTTTTTGTGATTGGTAGGATTTTATAAATTGATTTTGTAGGTCCACATGAGCATGAAGAAGAAAAAGGAACTCATAGTCTATCTCATAGTGTTTGCAGATTTTTCAAGCTTATAAGTGGATGAAGCACTTGGAATTCTTCTTCGTCTTCTTGTCTATATTCTTCTTCTATTCACTCTACTTCTTCTTCATCTTCTTGAGGGATCTTGGCCTTTTTTTTTTTTAAGGAAGCAAAATCATACACACTTTTTTTTAAGTGCTTAAAATGAACTCCCAAATCATACTTAAATCCATTAAAAAATTAAAAATTTGCAAAAAAAAAAAAAAAAAACTTTTAACAAGTGAAACTAAACCAATCCAATCATTTGCATCCTTGCAACATCAAGGTTTTAGATGCATTCATGCAAAGTTAGGAACACTTCATTTTTGGGAATTTAAAAAGAACTTCAAGTTTCTATTTCAAAAGGTTCAAAATCAACACTAAATGCACACTAAAATCTAAATCAAACTCAAAGCATCAATCAAGGATAAAATGAACCTCATTTGCAAATATTTTAAAGTTCTTTTAAAAATCTCATGAAAACTAAGAGTCCTAAATGGTTGCCAAAATTTTCCTAAAAAGCTTTGTTATTTGTTCCAAACAAATGTCTTGTTGCAAAATCTTGAATGTTTCTTAGGTTTTTCATTCATCAAAACAATCTAGGAATATCATTTTTGGGCTTAAAACATGCAAACTAGAACACAAAATCTTGAATGAAAACCAAAGTCCAAAGATTCATTTTCACTTTTGAGTCCAAAACAATCTTGAATAATCTAAGGTTAAAACAAAGCACTCCAAAGTTCTTAAAACAACATGTAAAATCTCAATCTTGAATGCTCAAAGGAAAAAACTTGAATGTTTAATCACTTGTCTTTGAATGCATGTTGCTAAAATCACTCTTGAGTGCCATGGATTAAAATCAAGTTTTTTTGTTTTTTATGAATGCATGATTAAAACAACAAATCCAATCTTGAATGCAAAAGGTCAATTAATCATTACAATATCTCACACTTCATCTTTTGGGGCATAAAAAGAATCCACATTATAGAAACTTTCTAAGTTATAAAAACAAATAAAGACACTTTGAGTGAATTTGTTGTTGGAATCACCCTCTTTAATCACCCATCATTCTAACCATTAGTTGCAATATCAGTGTCATATATGGGGATGGGTCTACCTAAGAAGGTGTTAAGTGCTCCACAAAAATCAAATTCCACTCACTTGAGTTTTTATTGGTTTTTCTAAGATAGAAAATTTCTTGAATGCACTTTAGTCTCGCTAACACTTCATTTGGGCATAAAAATTGAACAAATCTTGACATGGAGGGCCTCCAGGCGTGCACTTGAAATTGAGCTTTACACACATCTTTTTTTTGGGCTTAAAACAAACTCACACTTAATCTTGAATGCCTTAAAGAAAATCAATCGATACTTGACATGGAGGACCTCCGAGTACGCAAGTTTACTTTTTGTTGACCCTAAATCTTCTTGGTGTATTCATTCTTTGATCACTTCTCTTTTGTTGGTGCATTTCAAATTGGAATTTAACCTTTGCATCTTAAATCACATGTGTTTTCAAAAGGTCTAGATCAGAAAACTTAAAGCATCAGTTGGAAAAGAACTCTATATTTTAGCCTGAGATCATCCAAGTCTTCTCTCCCCTTGTCATCTTTCAAGGTCATCTTGGGTGCATAAGATTAGGATCAAAAATCTTGTCTTAGCTTTTAGGAGGCCTTCTTGGGGATTTCATCACCCCTTGGGATGACTTCAACTCCAGCATTTCGATGGAGTATAAAGATCGAGAGGTGAATCCAAAGACACCTCTCTTGGGATCAAAATTTTGTCACTTGGGCTAAGCCTCAAGGAGCTTTATACCCTTGAGAAGTGAAAGAGGAGAAGTGGGTTATCGCTCCTCTTGACTGTGTGACATTGATTTGGTTTCATCTACAGATTTGGGCCTCACGTACCTTGGGTATATCGAGGACTCCCTAGCTAAACCAACTATCAGCCTTGTAGACAACCATCTAGGATGTTAATGTGTTTGAAGTAATTGAACGAAACATTTGTAGAATATACACACTCCTTGGCAGACATATCACATTCTGAGAATCAAAAACTTCTATCTGGTTGTTCCTATCTATTGCTTGATCTTTTACTTGTTTAATGAATGTTTGCCAAACTTGGTCAATCCTATCTTAGGCCACACTTAGCATAGTCACTGCCTATTTCAAAAGTTGAACAAGTTGAAGCAAAACAACCACGATCTCTCAAAGCCAAATAGATTCAGGAATTTATGTTAGAACAACCCAAACCCAAATAGAAGTTTCACAAAGCCAAATTCAAGCCCTCTAAGGCATACCAAGAAATTTCAGCCAAGAGAAAGGAAGTAACACCAAGCCCTTGAATTGCCAAACTCCACAAAGCAGAAGATAAAGCGGTCGATGAAACCTGTCAGGATGCCTGGTTAGATCGCACTATCAGATTTAGCAAGCATCCAAGAGTTAACCTTGCTTATGTCTTACCAACTAGGCATGATTTCTATGATTAGGCCCCCTTTTTTTTTTCACATCTTCTTGCATAAGTTTCACTTTATAGTCATCTTTGTAGGAAAGCAAGCCATTCTAGGTTATCCCTTTAAATCATTTTAGCTCATCCATCTCATCTAGGTCTTTGCCTTGGAATCAAACAAATCCCCTCAAACCTAGCTAGCATCCCAAAAAGCCTAATTTTCACATCAGAGCCTTCAAAATTGTTGTCACCTTGCCAAAGGTTTTTCATTCCTACCATCTTGCAAAACCACCAGCCTCACCAAGGTTATCCCTCTAATAGAGCTTTGTCTAGGATAATCTAGCTTTGTCACTTGCTATCCCTCATCACCTTGAGCCAAAGGTTGGGATCCACAAGTGGTCAATCTCATGTTTTTCCTAAAGGATCATCAATCTATCCTTAAAGTTGACACAATCACCACCAAGCTTGCACATAGGAAAGCAGACCTTTCATGCTTTGGCAACATATCTTTGATGTTGGAATCCCCAACCTAATCCTCCTTAGGTTTTTCATATAGCTTTGCCTCAACCTAGGAAATCATTCGCATAGAAAAGCCTTCCCCCTTTGCATCCATCAGTATTGTTGCATCTCATCCCTAGGAACATTTTCATGCCACCCATCACTCGCTTAGCCAAAAAGAAGAAAAAAACAATGGAACCCTATTATTTGGATCAAACAGCATTGCTCCCCTTGAGCACTCAACCATCCTTCAGCCCAGAGAACACTATACCATCACCTACTAACATTGAAGCTTTCATGAACCAACTAGGAAATGCAGTATTGGTGAATGCCATTATAGACAAGAACAAAGAAATAATCATGGCTAACTTTCAAAAGGACAATATAGGAGCCTTCAACTTTGGAAGACCTCCTCCCTGATCGGATCCATCTCACCCATTGTTTGGACAACTACCACTCCCAATAGGCTCTTATAATTTAGATTATCCTCAATATGTGCCAAAAGAAGAGCCTCAATCCAATCCTTATGATCCAATAGACCCAAACATACCAGCCTCCACTCAAGTTGAAATCTCCCTTTTGCAAGCCAATCCAGCCACCACCACTCCACCATTGGTCCATACCACTCCATCCCAAAACACCTTTGCCCAAAACACCTCATCATTCACTCCCTTCACTATTGTTGTTGCTGCTCTCCAACCTAGCCTTCCAAATCCACCCATCTCCTAAATCAGTGCTAGCATCTTTAGCCAACCTCGGCAATATAAAATGAGGATGCCACCCATGGGGCCAAGTAATCAACCTTTCATCACCCCCAGCTTGTTTACCTCAACTTAGAACACAATTCCATCATTTCCAATAGGTCCTTGGAGCTCAGTGTCATCAGCCACAAATCTACAAGCTACTACCAATGTTCTGCCAAGCTCTCAAGTGACCCAAGCTCCTACCTCCACTCTACCAAGCTTTCAAATTTAGCCACCAAGCTATCAAACCCCATCAATTCCATTTTCAATCTTTAAATTCCCACCACCTCCACCACCAACTAATCCATTACCTCCTATTACTAACTATTTTTCAATGCCACTTCTAGGAAGAAATCCACCACCACCAACCACCAATTACTTGACCTCTTTTTCCATGCAGATACCTTTCCAAATGGGGGCACAACCCACATATATTGGTCAAACTCCTCAAATCCAAAGTCAAGTTCCACAAGCTACTCGATCCTTTCCCCAACCTTCACAACCATATTATACCTTACCTCCACAAAGCAATCCATTTATCTCACAGCTAGCTTATGTTCCTCAATCCCAAACTCAAATCCAATATCAACAGCAAGCCTCACAACACATGCAACAATATGTGCCACCTCCACCTCAGCAACCCATCATCCACCATTCAGTTGCCCAAGCCATGTAGAATCCCTACCAGCCCATACCTCAAAGCCATCCATACTCCATTGCCCCATCTAGCACATACCTACCTCAGGGCACTCCTACATTGGGGGCACCCCAGCCATCGTCCATCAATTCAGAATGGGAAGAAATGAAGACAGTTCTAAAAGCCATCCAGGAAGGGAATGATCCAAAGACATTCAAGTTTGAGAATGTGTGTCCTTACCCTTTTGACAGAGCTGTTACCATGACATTGAACATAAGCTCATCACTGACAAATGGAACTATCAAGGTGGTGGTCTAGGACTAGAGGAAAGAGGCATGCAGTGCCCCATCGAATCACACAGGTGGGAAATGAAGTTGGGTCTTGGCTTTGGCATACCCACAACTGGGGGCACCAATACGGACGGTCATACTTTTTTGAACATTCACTACGACCTTGTCAAAATTGAAGACATTCCTGAGGAAGTTGAAAAGAGATCCTACGATGATATCCTAGACCAAATCTTCCTCAGAGACTCTATTCTCCAAGAACTATCCATCCATTTCATTGACCTACCACTCGCCCATCCACAACTCATAGATTGGGACCAATGAAGCGTCATACACATTGATAAGTTCACATCAGAGGAAGTGCTTCTTAGATTCATGGGAGCTGAAACTCCTCACAAGCAAACAAAGCTAGATTATACCTATATCTATAAGCTAGATCCCAAGGGGTATTTTGGAGAAAATCCCCAACCTAGTTTTGATACACCCAAAACTGGAACTAAGGTGAATCTAGGACTAGCTAAGGCAGCGAAGAGAACCCCTCAGCAAGAAAATCCAGAGTCACAAGTAGAACATGAGGATTTAGCATTGCCTCCTCAAGATAATCGACCAAAGGTGTCTTCTATTCTAATTGAGGATACTAGAGAAGTCAACATTGGTTCTTTAGAGATCCCCAAACTTGTTCACATTGTTGCACCCCTATCACAAGACCGAGCTGACCTCCTCTTTGAGGTCTTAAGAGAGAATATTGGCTGATTTGCATGGTCATATCAGGACATGCTAGGACTTGATCCAAAGCTTTTAGTTCATCATCTTTCAGTCGATCCAAAGATCGAGCCCATCAGACAAAAGCTTAGAAAAATGCACCCCAATGTGACATTACTAGTCAAAGCTGAATTAGAAAGAATGTTGGTTGCTAAGGTTATCTGACCTATTGACTACTCAGGGTGGATCTCCAACATGGTCCCCATCACTAAGCCTTCTGGTGACATCAAAATCTACACTGATTTTAGAGATCTTAACAAAGCTTGTCCAAAAGATGATTTTTTCTTACCCAACACAAATATGATTGTAGACCTTACAGCTAGACATGAAATTCTATCCCTCATGGATAGATTTTTTGGGTATAATCAAATCAAGAATTCAGAAGAGGATCAGCATAAGATAGCATTCACTACCCCTTAGGGAACCTTTTTCTACAACATGATGCCTTTTGGCCTAAAGAATGCTAGGGCTACCTATCAAAGAGCTATGACAACCATTTTCCATGATCTTATCCATAGAATTTTGGAGGATTATGTGGATTATATCTTGGTTAAATCTCACACCTTCATGGATCATCTTGCTAACCTGGAGAAAATCTTTGATAGGTTAGCCAAATATCATCTCATGTTAAATCCCAAGAAATGTGTCTTTGGGGTCACATCTGGCAAGCTTCTAGGCTTTATAGTATCTAAATGAGGTATAGAGATTGACCCCAAGAAGGCTAAGGCTATCTTAGACATGCCTCCTCCCTAGACACTGCGACAGCTTTGCACTCTTCAGGGAAATCTTCAATCCATTCGATGCTTCATCTCCCAGCTTGCAGAGAAGTGTATGCCATTTGCACATTTATTGAAGAAGGATGAAAACTTCAAGTGGGATCCTTTATGTCAACACATCTTCGATCATCTCAAGTAGCATCTCATCAATCCCCCTATCTTGGTTCCACCAGTTCCTAGTCATCCCTTGATCTTGTACATATCAGCAATGCCAGGGAACTTCTAGCACAGCTCGATGACTACGGTAGAGAAAGAGCCATCTACTACATCAGTAGAATCCTAGTTGGTTATGAACTCAATTATAGTCCTATGGAAAAAGCTTGTTTGGCAGTTTTTTTCTCAACTCAAAAGCTTTGCCACTACATGCTAAGTCATACCATCCAACTAGTCTCCAAGATCGACCCTCTCAAGTATATGCTCTCCAGAATAGCACTCACAGGCCATTTGGCCAAATGGGTTATGCTCCTTAGTGAATTTGACATCCAGTATGTGGACAGAAAGGCAATCAAAGGGCAAGCTATAGAAAATCACCTGGTTGATGTGCCTCTAGTAGATACATATCCTTTGATCACAAAATTTCCAAATGAGCATATATGTCTAATTGAAGAATAGCCCCCATGGAAACTTTATTTTGATGGCTCATATACATCTCATGGATTAGGGGAAAGAATATTGTTGGTCACACCTCAAGGAGATTACATTCCAAAAGCCTTCAAGCTACAATTCCCTAGCACCAACAATATAGTTGAATATGAGGCTCTCATAAAAGGATTAAAGATAGCTGTAGAATGGAACATCACTGAGTTACAAATCTTTGGCGATTCTCAGCTCATCATCAAGCAAGCCCTAAATGAATATCAAACCAAAGATGAAAAGCTATTACCCTATAAAGAGCTAGTTGATCAGCTAACCTAGCATTTTAAAAAGCTTTAATTTACACAAGTGCCTTGAATGCAAAATAAAGCAGCAGACGCTATGGTTACTATTGGCTCGCTCTTGGAAATTCTCCAAGCAGTTACATAGTATGAGATTTTAGTCAAGCAGCTCCTCACACCTACCTATGCGAATGATGACTCAAACTATGTTTGTATCTTGGTTGGTCCCCAATCCCCTTGGTACCATGAGATTCACTCTTACCTTAAAGATGGTATCAGCTCCCCTCACCTCACATGTACTCAATGCCAAAACCTCATCTAAAAATCATCCCACTATGTTATCATAGCCAATACCCTATATCGTCAAGGTTATTATGATACTCTATCTTGATGTTTAGATGAAAATGAGGCCGCAAAGGCATTAAAAGAAGTACACTCTGAACTTTGTGGTGCCCACATGAGTGGTATTGTCCTCACGTGACAAATCCTTAGAGAAAGTTACTATTGGCCTACCATTGAAGAAGAATCCTATGACTTTATCAAAAAGTGTCTCCTATGTCAGTAGCACGCAAATCTTGTGCACGCTCCCACACAAGATCTACAACCTATTGCACCACCTTGGCCTTTCGCTTGTTGGGGCCTTGATCTAGTTGGAACTATCACACCTCTCTCATCTGATGGACATAAATGGATAATAACAACTATAGACTATTTCACTAAATGGGTGGAAGCAGTCCCCCTAGTCTCAGCTATAGGAGTTCAAGTCTCCAAGTTCATCTTGTACCATATTGTTTGCCACTTCGGCATCCCATCCACCATCTTCACCAACCACAGAGCTAACTTTGAAAATCTCAACATGGAAGAATTATGCACTTTCCTTTGCATCCATCACCACTATTCTAGCCCATATTTCCCACAAGGTAACGGCCAGGCAGAGGCAACTAACAAAACCCTCCTCAAAATCCTAAAGAAAATTGTCAATGATTTCGGTCGCGATTGGCACCTACAAATAAATCCAACCCTATGGGCCTATCAAACTTCCCTTCATACATACACAAGCACAACTCCATACTCTTTAGTCTATGGTGCCAAAGCAGTACTACCCATAGAGGTTGAACTTCCCTCCTTGTGCATATCTTTGTAAGGGCAAATATTAGATCAAGAATACAGAGTAGCTTGGCTCACCCAGCTAGATCTTTTAGATGAGAAGTGACAAGCAACCTATGATCATCTCACAGTCTATCAAACTTGTCTCAAAAGGAATTTCAACAAGAAGGTGCTTCTACAACACTTTCAACTAGGCGACATGGTCCTCAAAGTAAATATGAAAGTCCAAGCTGATCAAGAAAAGAAAGGCAAGTTTGAACCTACCTGGCTTGGTCCTTATGTTGTCACTGCCTCCTTTGGCTCTAGAGCCTATCAGCTATCTACACTAGAAGGAGAACTCTTAAATGATCCTTGGTATACCCTTGAAGATCCTTGGTATACCCAGCTTTTAAAAAACACAAAAAAATAGTAAAGAGAAATAAGCATCCAATGGTGAAAACTTGGCAATTCAAACACCTTGGATAGGTACCTTGGTGAAAACCTGGTAATTCAGGCACCTTGTGTACTAAGACTAATCCATTATCTATCACTATCCTATCCCTCATCCATTCATCCACCATCCCATAAAACACCTGCTTGTTCCCTTGGTGTTCCAACCACATATCCAACATCTAATGAAGCTTGTAAATCTTGTACCAAAGCTTGTATCATCTCTTGTATCATAGCTTGTATATCCAAATCTTGTCCAAAGCTTATACCATATTCCAGCTTGTATTACATACCAAAGCTTGTATCCTAGCTTGTATCCTATCACATGCACACAAAGAACCCCATTTTCACTTAAGCTTTTCGCAAACCATCTACCTATCTGCCTATCAACTATTACACACATCCCACCCTTCAAAAACATTTCCATCTCACAAAAACCAAAAACATATCTAGGTCTGTCAGCTTGTACATCCTCTTTAGCTTAGTACCATTGTATCGATCCAGCTTTCATGTCCTTGATCAACATCTTGCACACATCACACAAGCCTTGGTTAGCTATCCCAATGCATCCTTTAGCTAGATCTCTTGTCACCAAAGTGTCATCCTTCTTAGTTCAGCTTGCCAAATGCATCACTCATCCAGATCCATCAGCTTAGGTGCTCTACGATAGATCCTTGTAGGATATAGCTTTCCTCATGTTTGATCTTGGTCCGTTAGTACCTCGTCCCACCCATCTTGTTGGAAAATGGTTCTCTTTTGGATTTTTACTTTCTTTTGATTTGGAATCTTCCCTTTTGGGTCTTGAAGTATCTTTTCCAAAACAAAATATTTAATTAAGATTAAATATTAATCCTCATGTTTATTAAAAATATTTTAATAAATATCTCCTCAACCTAAACCCTTGAAATAAATAAAACTTTATTTATCCTCATCCTAGGAAGTTTTAGACTCTTCTATAAAGTCTTCATCCTCATCCAAAGCCTAGACTCTTCTAGAAGATGTCAATCCTTATCTTTGACCCTAATCCTAATCCCCCCCAACCTTGTCACATTCCCTAAACATGGGTTAAGACTTGCTAACCCAAGCCAAAGTTAACAAATATCTCCTCCTTCACCCACCCTCATTTATTGCCATCCACTTGCCCATCTCTAACAAGCCTAATCTAATCTTAACCAAAGCCTAATCCAAGCCTTAATCATTTGCACATTCCTAAGTCAAGCTTAAGACTTTCTTAATCCAACCCAAGTCAAAATATCTTAACTCTCTCACAAATATCCCAACCATAAAACTTTATAAAGCCCACAAAGCCATAAATGACTCTTACAAGCCCATTCATTGCTCTTACAAGTCATTATGAGGGTCTTTATGAGCTTTGAGCCTCCTTTTTTGACCCCTCAACCCCTCTTGCTCTAACCAATGACCTTGTGACATGTGTCACTCCCTGATTGGCTCTAAGAAAGCACAATCCATGTGCTCTCCTCTCATTCAATCTAAACCTTCCATAAGCTTTCTCCCATCCTTGCATCCTAGCCCTTGATCCCTCAAGCCCTTTTCCTATTTAAGGAATCCTCTCCCAAGCCATTTTAACAAAATCTAGAAAGTAAAGCCATAATGGCATTTTGAGAAGCCATTTTTACATCAAATCCATTCACCAAAATCTATCAAAAATCCTCCATTTAAGCCCATTTGAGCATTTGAGCATACATACATAATCAATCCATCTTAGCTATTAGACACACCTCTACATCAAGTGATGATCCTCATTGAGAGAGCCTATCCATGGCTCATATTCTCATTTGAGGACTTCACTTTGTCTCTCATGAAGTTATGTTAAATTAGTATGCAAATACTTTTGATTGTTTTAATTTGGTGTTTCTAACATACTAAAGTAGCATATACAGTCACAACTAAATAATTTGGGTTGTAAGGTTGAATTTGAGAACAAGATTTCTAAGATATATGATATTGATGGAAAACTAATTGAAAAAGGTGATCAAACTAGAGGTAATCTATTCTACTTTGATATAGATGATGCTACTTATTTAGTTGTAAAATTTGATGACGTGTGGCTATGGCATAAGAGGTTATGTCATGTTAATTTTGATAATGTGGTTATTATCAATAACATGAGAAGAGATAGAGGTTTGCCTAAGTTGAGAAAGCCTGACAATATAATTTGCAAACAATGTCAGTTAGGCAAAATGACAAAGTCAAATTTTAAGAGTAAGATTCATACCTCTAATGGAATATTAGATATTGTTCATGCTGACTTGTGTGGACCGATTGAAGTGCAAAGCTACAAAAGAGATAAGTACATTATATTGTTTGTTGATGATTATTCTAGAATGATGAGAGTTATGTTTCTAAAATAGAAATATGATGCTTTCCAAATGTTTAAGTGGTACTTAGCAAGACTTGAGAAGGAAAAAGGAAAAATTCTAAAATGTTTGAGATCTAACAAAGGAGGAGAATCTACATCAAATGAGTTTGAGATTTTTTGCAATGATAAAGGAATCAAAAGATAGACATTTTCTCCTAGGACCTCTCCAAAAAATGGAATTACTAAAAGGAGGAACAAATCTATAATGGATTGTGCTAGGACACTCATGATGGATAAAAATGTTGCTTTGAAATACTAAAGAGAAGTTGTTAGTATAGTTGTGTATACCTTGAACCATGTACAAATCAAGAAAGGTACTCATTCAACACCTTTTGAACTATGGTATAGATACTCACCCATGTAAAATATTTTAAGGTATTTGGAACCAAGTGTTATATTCTCAAAGATTTTAGGAATGGTAAACTAAATGCAAAAAGTGAAGAAGGTATATTTCTTGGTTATTCCACAAGAAGTAAACCTTATAAGTGTTTAAATCTAACACTAAAAGTTGTAGAAAGTGCAACTGTGAAATTTGATAAATATACAGAAGCATATGAGGCTAAACCTACAATGGAAATAAAAGAATAAAAATTGTTGTGTTTTATTTTCTAGATGTAAAAATTGTTCACATAGTCAAATGTAGAAAAAAAAAAACACAACACTAATGGATTGTGGAAATCTAATAGCTCTTATAGAATACAAATTATTTGCATACTTTTATGAAGGTATGCCTACTAAAGAAGATGTTGTAAATCAGGTTGCAAACCAATAACAAGTTTCCATGACTGTTGAGTCACATACTATGAATGTCAAGTTGCATTCAGGAACCAAGCTACATTTAGGTGCCAAGCTATAGAATGAAGCTAAGGCACATTCTAATTCTGAGATTAGTATACATGAAAGAGATGTTGAACTACTTGACAGAGAGTTACATAGTGATGCAGAAGTTGAGAGACCAAATGTAGAAGCCAAAGATGAACCAAGATTATCTAAGTATGTAAAGAGACATCATCCTATTACACAAATCATTGGAGATAAAGATGCTAGACCAATGAAAAGGAACAAGTTGAGAAATTATACATATTTTTTGAGCATGCAAGAACCCAAAATAGTGAAAGATGCCTTAGAAGATGTGGACTAGAGTAAAGCCATGGAAGAAGAGATTAGAAAAATTAAGAAAAATAAGACATGAACTCTAGTTCCTAGACCAAATGACAAAAATGTGATTGATACCAAGTGGGTATATAGAAACAAGTTAGATGAAAATGGTGAAGTCAGAAGGAATAAGGTATGATTAGTCTATAAAAGATATGCACAAGAAGAAGGGATAGACTATGGAGAGACATTCACGTTACTACAAGGTTGGAAGGAGTAAGAACTTTGCTTGCTTACTCTACATACAAAGGTTTCAAAATTTATCAAATGGATTTTAAGTCTACATTTCTTAATGGTGTATTGGAGGAAGAGGTTTATATAGAAAAACTAGAAGGATTTTTTGATGCTAACAACAAAAACATGGTATGTAGACTACACAAAGCTTTATATGTTTTGAAGAAAACACCAAGAGAATGGTATGAGAGACTTCATAATTATCTTGTGAAGATTGGATCTGAAAGAACTAATGATAACATAAATTTGTACTTGAAGACAAAGAAAGGAAAATGTATTTTTTTATCTAAATTTTTTGTTGATGATATCATATTTGGAGGTCAAGATAATTTATGTAAGGCTTTTGCAAATAAATGAAGCAAGAATTTGAGATGTCTTTGTTTTGAGAGATCAAGTTCTTTGTGGGTTTACAAGTAGATGAGATGAAATTATAGTATATACATCACTCAGTCAAAGTAAGTTAAGGAGATACTAAAAACTTTTGGATTGGAAGATTCCAAGCTAGTAAGCATACCCATGGTGATAGGACATAAATTGTCAAAGAATGATAATTCAGTTGAGGTGAATCAAACATTATACAGGTCTATGATTGGAAAATTACAATATGTAGTAGTAGACCTGATATTGCATTATCTGTGGAGATAGTTGCAAGATTCTCTACTAATCCCAGAGAGAATCACTTGATGGCAATAAAGAGAATAATGAGATATCGAAAAGGAATAGAAGAGTTTGGTCTATACTACAAGAAAAATGAGAAATTTGAATTGAAGGCCTACATTGATGCTAATTGGGCTAGAAATATCGATGATAGAAAGAGCACCAGTGGAGGAGCATTTTTCTTAGGCAAAAGGCTAGTTATTTGGAATAGCAAGAAATAAAACTATATATCTCAATCTACTACTAAAGTTGAATATGTTGATGTTGCAATAAATTATACAAACATTGTATGGATCAAACAACTACTCAAAAGTATGAAGGAGGAAATCACTAAACTTGTGGTACTTTATAGTGATAATACAAGTGCTATAAATATATCAAAGAATCTTGTGATGCATATAAAGACTAAGCAAATTGCAATCAAGGATCATTACTTGAGAGAATTAGTTCAAGATAAAGAGGTGAAGATGGAATATGTGAACACCAAAGAGAAAATTGTTGATATCTTCACAAAAGCATTACCTAAAGATGCTCATGAGTATCTAAGAGGTAAACTAGGGGTGATACCCCTATCAAAGGCTATCTAAGAAATATGAGGACTGCCCTATATCAAACAAGTTGATTGGCACATGTTACACATTGATGCAATGGATCTTACTTTAGGAGCTACCTAAAGTAATCAAAGAGATAGAGCCATAAATCGGTCACAAGCAAGGTGACAAAGTGAGAAATTGAAAATATTCATATCTGCATATGAAGATGACAATTTTTTGGCATTGTTATCAAAAAAGGAGAAATTATACTAAGAATTAAAATGTATTGAGAGATGACTACTAAGGGAGCAAGTATGTTGAGAGAGAAAGTGTACTTGTTGATTACATCTACCTAGTAAGAGTGAGATAATGTGGAGGGAGATCTAAAAGGTTATCAAGAGGGAGTCATAAGGATGATTTGATTGATTGTCTATTGATCAAAATAGAATTTTGTAACCTATTCATAAGATGAAAGTTGTTGATACAGGGAGAGATTTCAATATAAGGAATTAATTCTTTTTGGTATTTTGTTGGTCATACTAATTAACTTTGGTTAGTTTGGTTTGCCATCAATGCCAAAGAGGGAGATTATTGAAAATAGATTGATACTGTATATGTGAAAATGTGGACTATGCTAACACACACACTTCAACATGGTCCTTATTTGTAGATTTATCTCGGGATGAACATTAGATTGTTCATCCAAAAATCAGCAGGCAAGGCAACCTGTTGCCTTCTATCTAAAGCAAATTTCTTGTTAGATATCCTCATATTGAGGTGTTTAAGCAACTAGACCCTCTAAGAATGAAGGATTTAAGAAATGAAATTAATCTAGAATGAGAAATGTATTCTAATCTAAGAACAAGTAAAGGAAACTAGATTAATCATATGCATATTATGATAAATGAAATTAAGCTAAGGATGCAAATGTATGTAAAATATGAGCAAATGTGAGCAAATGTGAGTATGAATTCCAGCAGCAATTTGATGAAAATTCCCAATTCATCCTCCCTCAAAATGAAGAGACAAGGGTCTCTTAAATAGAGTTTCCTGGAATCCATCAACGGTTGAGATCAATTTCAATCAATGGTCAGGATTAAAGGTGAAGTTCAGTCATAAAGGAAGATTCCCAAATTAAAGGGAGTTAACTAATTTAATTTGAGTAGAATAAGGAGTTAACTGATTTAATTCCTTTTTGATCAACAGTAAACTGAGAATTTCCTTTTTTGAACTGAGGAGAGATTTTTGTGAGATATTTAATTTAATAAAATGAGATATGCTCTCATAATTACCTTTTCTATTTAATTAAATAACTTCATTTAATTAATTAGAGACACTTTCTTATTTAATTAAATAACTTATTTAATTAATTAGGAATGGCTTCCCATTTAATTAAATAATTTTGTTTAATTAATTAGAAGTAAGTTCTCCATTTAATTAAATAATTTTATTTAATTAATTAAAATATGCACATTTATTAAATTAAATAAATTTAATTCCATAGTACATTAGCCTTAGGATATAATTTAATTTAATTAAAGTATAAATACTTAGTAATTAAATTAAATATTAATCAATAGATTTAATGTGACTAATATGAGTAAATACTATAAGAATTAAATGATAAGCATAATGAATGTAGATTAGGATTTTTAGCATCTGACAATTAAGTCAAGTAGCGAGTAGCCGAATAAGAATTTTCCTAATGGAATAGGTCTTTAGGATTGGTCAGAAATAGACTAGAATTGGTATCATGGCAATGAGCCAATTTTGGGGTATTACATTTTGCCCCTCTTTGAATGAATGTGCGAGCAGCGCGTTCAATTCAAAGAAAATTAAAAAGCATGATGCGAGGATCAAGAAATGAGATTGGTTCCAAAATTGATGATACGAATACCAATTAATAAGCTTTTAAGGACTATCTCTAGAATAGAGCTTAATCCCAAGGAATCCAAGTGGAGCACCTAGATACCTAAGATTGGTAGCATTTAAAAGACTATCTTCAAAACAGAGCATAATCTTTAAGGATCCAAACAGAACGTCTAGATACCTAAAATTGATAAGCATTTAAAAGGTTTCTTCAGAACAAAGTTTAACCTTTAAGGATCTAGATAGAACACCTAGATACCTGAGAGTAATAGCATTTAGAAGACTATCTCCAAAATAGAGCGTAATCTTCAAGGATCTAGATAGAACACCTAGATACCTAAGATTGATAAGAATTTAAAAGGTTTCTTTAGAATGAAGTTTAACCTTTAAGGATCCAAATAGAACACCTAGATACCCAAGAGTAATAGTATTTAGAAGACTATCTCCAGAATAGAGTGTAATCTTCAAGGATCCAGATAGAACACCTAGATACTTGAGATTGATAAGAATTTAAAAGGTTTCTTCAGAACAAATTTTAACCTTTAAGGATCCAGATAGAACACCTAGATACCTAAGATTGAAAGCATTTAGAAGATTATCTCAAAATAGAGCTTAACCATCAAGGATCCAGGTAGAACACCTAGATACCCAAGATTGATAAAAGATAACAAGGTCCAATCATGAGTTGTAGAATCATCCCCAGAACGAGGCTTGATCCTCAAGAGAAAGGGTTTAGACTATCCCAATACCTGTCCATCGAACTCTGAGAAGATTTGTTATAAGGTTGATCAATTGATGAAAAGATAAGATAGATGGAAAAGATGCCAAATAGAAGGGAACAAGATGCCCCGAGTGATGAGATGCCCTAAGTGATAAGGACATAAGATGGGAACTAGATGCCCCAAGCAATAGGTATTTAATGATGTTAATCATCTTACCCTCTTAGGAGTGAAATCAAAAGATGACACACCAAAAATATGATTTGAAGCAGTATATCATGAGATATAGAAAAAATCTAAGATTCAGTAGAATATAGTAGAGGTTAGAACGATCAAAAGAAGATTCAGGGTTGATTTGAAATGATTGCGAAGTCGCAAAGACCAAGTTTGACCAAAAGTTGATCAGATTTAGCCATGGTTGACTTGAGTTGACTATTTCAAAAACAATTTTTGAAAATATGGAGAATGTAGAGATGAAAGGATTCGAAGAATCACAAAGTATCAGAAAGATTTGGGCTGCACAAGCATTCGATTGCGTTAGTCCCCAAAATTTTAAAATGCATTTTTGAGGCTCTTAGGTGTGTCAAATTTTGAGTTTGATCCTCAAAATGGATCCAGAATGGTCCAATTAGCCAAGGGTGCAATTTTTGCACAAATCTGAGCACTTTGAAAAACTTGGGTCAACAGCTATATAAGGGCTCGAGGGGTCATTTTCAATTCATTTGTGCTTTTTGTCTTCTATTGATTTGAGCTTTGAAATTAGACATGGCAAATAGTGTGAGACATCATTGATTTGAGCACTCTAGACGTCATAGCCACCTCGTAGACTACGGACCACCAGTGAGTCATCGATTCCCCTCCTTCATACTTTCAATTTTACGCATTTTGAGGTCATTTATTGCACATTTTAGCATTTTTTAGGGGGTCAAATCTCTCTTCACACGAGACCTATTAGCTTTTGCACAAAGATATTCTTTCTTCACATGAAGAAACAAGGTTTGTTGTTTCTTCGTGCGCGTCGAGGAGGATCTTCACACGGGATTCATTATGTTTCGCGCGAGGCGATTCATTTCTCACGCAAAATTATATTTTCTTGTGCTAACAGTTCTTTCTTCACACAAATAGCTCTTTTTTTTAGGGAACACGTGATTCTTCATGCGAAGAAAGAATATTTTCATGCAAAACTAATAGAATTTTGTGTGAGATTTTATGAATTTTGCACGAAATTCTGTGACAATCATGTGTAAAAGTTTGATTTTCGCACTCAAAAATTGCATTTTAATTTATTCTAATGCATCATTTCATCTTGATACCGATTGGTTCTTTTGTTATTTCTTGTTGTGCATGTAGGAGGTCTTTGGTGATGTTGCATTCAAGTCACATTACCCACCATATGGGGAGCTATTGTGGAGTCTTGATGATGTTGATCGAGCACACATTGCCCGATTGGGTTTGTCTTCTTTGTGCTAGATTCTAGCCATGATGGTGAATCACGGCCTTCTCACTGCCTTGGTAGAGCATTTCCATTCAAAGATGAACACATTCCATTTTCCAATGGGTGAGATGACCATCACTCCGAAGGACATCTAGAGGATCTTGCGGATTCCTTTCCACAGTGCCCAGGTTGTGTATGATACAGTGCCCTGAGCAAGGACAGAGGCACTATCCATTGTATTTGGGAGGGAGCTATCAAGAGGCAAGGCTATCAGCTGGGATGAGCTGATGCACACTTATCGACCCATGCACAGGCTAGCATCGGTGCTGGCTATATTTTTGAGCTGCTTCCTATGTCCTGACAGAGGATAGCATGATTTGAAGTGTGGGTGGGGAGTCATGCTCTATAGGATGTTAGAGGCACCTAAGATTTTTGGGTGGGATCAATACATGCTAGCTCACCTTTCCATGAGATGCACGAGGTTGTCTTCCATGAGAAGAAGACCATGGCAGCTAGAGTATATGTGTTACAGATCTGGGCCTAAGAGCGTCTTCTTGTACGTAGGTCAATCTTTGAGGATGCTCGAGAGCCCATGGAGCCCTATATTTGTATATATCAAGGGCATATTACCCAAGCCCACTTGGGTAAGATAGAGCAGTGGAGGATACGTCTTGATGACCTGGTGTCTATTGTATGGTGACCATGGTGAGAGACAGAGGATTTGGATGATGCTCCCAAAGAGTTACTGTGGATGTTCAGTTCTTGACCTCTGGTAGGCAGGATGACATCAGTGATTGAGAGATTTATCATGGATGTAGTAGTAGTATGGCCGATCGCAGGATATTTCTACTGAGTATTGCACCTATGCCAGGTTGCAAAAGGATGTCGAGCAAGACTAGCTAGCACGAATAGATCCAGGATGATCCATGATAGACATTTGTAGCTTCACTATAGTTTAGTGGGACTACCTGCTAGAGGTAACAGATGCTGGGATAACACCTACATATTAGGCATTTTTGATCAGCCATCTATTCCCACATTTTACAAATCCAACAGTCACAAGTCTAGCACCAGGTTTAGTAGATGCAGATTCCCCCATGTCAGATGGGATCAGACCCAGGTGCCGAGAGTAGTGGGACTAGACAGATTTGGCATTGTAGGTAGAGGACAGAGGAGGAGGCCCCTCAGCAGGAGGCTCCACAGTAGCAGTGCCACCACAATCACAGGCACCTACATAGTAGAAGGCACCAAAGATGATAGATGAGGACATGCTAGATCAGCCAAGAGGTGGGGTGTAGGACATGGTATGGTGGTATCGAGAGTGAGTTCATCAGGACTCCTGACAGTTGGGAGAGTTACAGATTGTAGTGGCAGTCTAGGATGCATAGCTGGTGGAGCGACAGTAGGATACTGATCTTTGGAGAGAGCACACCAAGACTGTAGAGTAGAGATTAGAGCTGGCACAGGATGAGATCTGCTTCTAGTTAGCTCAAGAAGTGTACTATTATGTGGCATATATGAGTGCAGTACCTAATGAGACACTTCAAGTGCAGTTATTTTCTCAGTATGTATGAGAGTCTGGGGGGACACGACCTCCTGTCAGGCCAGATATGCCACCACTACCTCTGCCACCTGCTGCCCCTACTCCTCTTGGAGGCAATGGTTTGGGATAGAGTTAGACACTCTGTGCTTGATCTTTGATTTTGATCCCTGGCTATGTATCGATTGGTGTGCTAGCATGACATGTATCATTTTTGATCAATTGTGCTCAAGTAGTGCCCATTTTTGTACTGACCCATTCTTTTGATATATATATATATATATGAGATCTTGAGTCGAGTATTCTTGTGTACATGTCATTGTCTTTTCTTTTCTTTTTACTTTGATGTACATGAGATGTATGTTGTACTTAGATAGAATGCATATGTATGAACTGACATGTCACATAGTATTGCATGTTTTTGCTTGAAAGTCATAGGTATTCCATTGAAGAGCGTGAATCGATGAACCAAATGCTTGTACAGTCGTGGAGGAATCTGATGCATGTAGATTATGAATAGAATGATCATTGAATTACATGCTTATGCAAATGAAGTATGTAATGAAAGATTGTTAAATGCAACCCTAGCTCTGGTTACCAAGCCTCGATATTTAATCATCACTAGATATAAAATAAAGCTTGTATGTTATACAATTTCCACTGACATTGCAATCATGAAAATTTGAATATAACATACATTATTGGTTTGTTGGGATTAAATGTAAGCATTCAAGGCACAAGAAGCCAGAATGACTAGAACATGTGTCCCTTTTAATGTAGCAAGTTAACATAAGCATCAGAGCATAAACGCTAGGATGACCTGAATGTTGCTTGCATGACAGGCACATCAAACACACAGGAGATCCCTCTTATGCTAAGTATTTAGTATTCATTTTATCTACAATGACATCTTGCATTCATAACCTGAGACAAAAGTGTGCTAGATATACTCTTAGTGACCCATATGTTCACTTAATAGGATGAGTGTCAGTATGTACTATATCATGAAGAGTTCACTCCAACAAAAAAGGAGAAGAACCAATGTCATTGATGTATCTGTATAAAAGGAGTTGAGGTACACACAGCCATCCAATATGAGATGGAGGCTCCTATAGTGGACACCCCTCTTATAGGAATAAATCAACTTATTGGAACTAAACCACAAATAGAAAGGAAAGAAAAGATCATGCCCCTAGTCATTACTTCTCTAGTTGAAGATGACATCATTGAGTTGCTCGAGGAGATATGATAAATCAAGAACAAAGCAAACAAAGAAAAAACTCAGCATATCCAAATAAGTATATCATTTTTGAGTTCAATGTTTTGGGATTGATGTCAAGTGTCAATGTCCAAAATACATTTGAAATAAATCTCTTCAGTAGGGTGACAACAGTAGGTAGACGTAGTCAAAACGACTAGCGATTGAGGTCAAAAAGGAATCTTCATGATGAAGAACCTAAGAAGGACTGAGCAACAGTAGGCAGACATAGCCAGGATGACTGGTGACTAACGCAAGAGAGATCATCCATAAAGGAATTTGGAGACATAACTCAAGCAACGGTAGGCAAACATAGCTAAAACAACTGGTGACCATTGCGAAAGAGATTCTATGAGGAGAATCTTGAAAAAGTGACACTTGCGATAGTAGGTAGATGCAGTGAGGACCAATGGTGACTGTCGTGAAGGAGATTCTATGAGGAGAATCTCAAAAATAGTGACACTAGCAATAGTAGGTAGACATAGTGACAACCACTAGTGATTGTCACAAAGGAGATTCTATGAGAAGAATCTCAAAAATAGTGACACTAGCGATAGTAGGTAGATGTAGTGAGAACCACTAGTGACTGTCGCGAAGGAGATTCTATGAGGAGAATCTTGAAAAGAGAGTGACACTAGTGATAGTAGGCAGACGCAGTGAGGACCACTGGTGACTGTCATGAAGGAGATTCTATGAGGAGAATCTCAAAAATAGTGACACAAAGGGGGAATGCCCTTGAGCTATGACAAGACTCAATCCATGGATACATGAGTAGGAAAATCAAGAAAGCGAAAGCATGAAAGCGATTGTACAGAATAGCTAGAAGATGCACTGCAAGATGGAGCATTGGGAACAAGAGGTGCCTATTTACCACGTTTTCACCTTCTTGGCAAGATTTTTCTTTTTTTGCTACCATGATGCCTGTTTCCAAGTTTTCACCAATGGCACTTTTTTGTTTTTCAATTTATTTTTTTTTTAATTTATTTTTTTTAGATTTTTTTAGGACATATAGATATGTACAAAGAGCTTGCTGAGATTTAATCAACTGTAAAATCACTTCAGGTGGAGAGTGTTGATAGGTTCTTTAAGCACTTCTCCTTCAATTGTGGAAAGCTGATAAGTGCCAAATCCATATACTACAGTGATGATGTACAGACCTAGCCAATTTGGTTCAAACTTTCCCTTTTGCATTCATTTTTGTTGATTCTTAGGGTTCTCTCTCAAGACAAGGTCACCCAGCTAGAAGTCACATGGCCTGATCCTTCGATTGTAGCTTTGTGCCATTTTTTGTTGATATGCTCGTAGATGATCACATGCCACTTGTCATCATTCATCTAGTAACACAAGCTCTTAAAAGCTAAGCTATCCTGTAGTCATCATCAGTGATAAGGCCTTTCATAGAGATTCTCAAGGTAAGAGTCTCAACCTCTATTGAAAGCATAGCATCTGCCCCATACACCAACGCAAAAGGAGTCATGCCCATTGGATTTCTAATGCTTTTCCTATATGCCCACAGGGCTAGGCTGATCTAGAGATGCTAGTCTCTCCCTGACTTACTAACTATGCGATGAAGAATTTTGAGGATCACCTTATTGAATGCCTCAACTTGACAATTACCCTAGGGGTAATAAATGGAAGACCAATGTTGTGTGATCTTGAATTTCTTGCACAGTTCCTTGAGGTCTTTATTCTTGAACTATCCTCCATTGTCAACAATGATGGAGGATGGTACACCATATCTACAATTGATTTAGTTTGTGATGAAAAGTGCTACAGTTTTGCCATCAGCAATTGTGAGAGGAATTGCCTATACCCATTTCGTGAAATAATCTGTAGCTGTGATAATGAACTTATGTCCATTAGAAGAGGTTGGGTAAATCTACCCCACCAAATTGAAGGCCCGTTGTTGAAATGGCCATGTTGTAGTAGAGAGAACCAGCTCTCTGGCTAGAGCATGAATGAGATTCTCATGTAACTGACACTTCTTGCAGGACCTAGCATACTTAATAGCTTCTTGCTCCATTTTAGGCCAGTAGTAACCAGCATGAAAGAGTTTGCAAGCTAGTGTCAAGCCATTGGAATGAGATCTGCAAATGCCTTCATGAACATCAATTAGTGTGCGTTTAGACTCATCGGGTTCTAAACACCTAAGGAGTGTTCTGTCAAGACCTCTCCTATATAGATCCTCAGCAATAATGACATAATGTGAAGCATTACGGATTAGGTAACATTTCTAATTCTGGGTCAGACCCTCTGGAATGGTTTGATTATGAAGGTAGGAATAGATGTGATGGTAGCAGGATGATTCTTGTCCTATAATAGAATATATCATCTTGGGATTAGGTGTGTCATAGGCTAGGCAGTGTAACACTTCCACCAAGAATTCATGTCGGAGATCATTTTTTGGCATTTTTAGTAGGGAGGCCAGAGTGGCCATGGCATCAACCACTTTATTATCTGCGCGTGGAACTTGTTGGAAGGTGATGTGTGCAAAATAGTTCATCAAGTCATCAACCATGCATTTGTAAGGAATTAGTTTATCATCCTTTGTTTGATACACATCATTTACTTTTTTGATAACAAGCTGAGAGTCACTGAAGATGTCCAACTGATCTACTCTCCATTTAGCTACAATTTTCATACCATTGACCAAAGCTTCATATTCAGCAATGTTATTTGTACAAGGAAACATAATCTTGTACGCTTTGGGTAATGAGTATCTCTGTGGTGTAATGAAGAGTAATCCAGCACCTGATCCTTGTTGTGTGAAGGACCCATCGAAAAACATAACCCATGTATGGTGTGTGAGTGTCAGAATTGACTCATTTGGGAAATCAATATTCATTGGTAGAAGACTTTGTATGGGTGCCTCAGCCAGCTGGTCTATAATTGCTTGTCCCTTTATAGCTTTGCATTCAACATATTGGATGTCAAACTCACTTAGTATCATGACCCATTTAGCCAATCTTCTTGTGAGATCTGCCTTACTAAGCAAGTACTTTAATGGATCTATTTTAGCCACAAGCCCTATAGTGTGGGCAAGCATGTAGTGTCTCAACTTCTAGGAAGCAAAGACAACTACCAAGCAAGATTTCTCAATAATGTTGTACTTTTTCTCATAAGAGACCAATGTTTGGCTCAAGTAATAAATAGCTCTTTCTTTGTTGTCATTGTCTTCCTGAGCCAATAGGATTCCCAAAGATGTTTTAGTGGCTGAAATGTATAAAAGCAAAGGCTTCCCATGCATAGGAGGCATCAGGATTGGTGGATTGACAAGATATTGTTTGATCTGTGTTAAGGTTTACTCACAATCCTGGCTCCAATTGAATTTCACACCCTTATGTAAGGTCTTTGTGAAGGGTTGTGATCTATCCACCAATTGTGAAATAAACTTGTGAATAGATTGAAGCCTTCCTTTTAGTCCTCTCATCTGGCTGATGTTCTGAGGTGGTGGCATGTCCATTATTGCTTATACTTTTTCTAGATCTACTTCAATTCCCTTTGCAGAAATAATATATCCCAATAGTTTCCCTGATGTGACACCAAATGCACATTTCTTAAGATTGAGTTGAAGACTGAATTTTTCCATACAATCTAGGATGGGACCCAAATCTTGTAGATGAGTATTGCGTTTAGCACTTTTGATCAAGGTATCATCAACGTAGTCCTCCATGGTTCTATGCATCATGTCATGGAAAATTATAGTAACAACCTGTTGATATGTAGCACCAGCATTCTTTAAACCAAATGGCATCATATTCAAACAAAAGGTTCCCCATGCACATGTGAAAGCCATTTTCTCTTAGTCTTCTGGCACAATTTTTATCTGATTGTATCCAGAAAAACCATCCATAAGTGAGTACATCTCATAGCCAGCCATCATGTCTATGATCATATCAATATTAGGGAGCGAAAAGTCATCTTTAGGACATGCCAAGTTAAGATCATGGAAGTCTATACAAACCCTAATAGATTTATCGTGCTTGGAAATAGGAACAATATTGGATATCCATTCAGCATAATCAATTGCTTGGATGAAACCAACATTTAGAAGTTTCTCCAATTCGGCTTTGACGACCAATGCAATGTGAGGGTGCATTTTTTGACGCTTTTGTTTAATCGATTTGATGCCTGGTGCTATGGACAAGTGATGCATGATAAGATCAGGATCCAATCCTGGCATGTCAGAATATGTCTAGGCAAAATTTATTTTCTTTTCTTTGAAAAAGGCAATGAATTTTTCCTTCTCTTCAGGTGACAATGACTGCCCCAGATGTATCGCATGAGGATGTTGTTCTATGCCTAGGTTAATTGGCTGCATCGGCTCTATTAACACTAATGATCTCCCCTAAAAGTAACTAGGAAGGACTTCCAATATCTCATCCATGGGTGCCTCAAAGAGGTTTTTACCCTTGGATACGTCTTTTTTTTTTACTTTTTTGGCATCCGACACTGCCACAATGTGGTTTTCATGATCGGACCTCTTGCATTTTTTATTTTTAATTATGTGACTAAGATATTTGATGTCAGCCTCAGTCATGTTGATACTCTTCTCATTGGTGGAAGACATTACAAGTTCAATAGAACTTAGATAACAGGCAAGAGCATAGTCATCTTGGAATGTGGGGACTTTGTTAGATGCATTGGGGTTCCAGTCTATAAGCTCAGGATGTGCGAGTGAGAGAGTAGTGGCTGGTTCAATTGTGTTCATAGTATAGTTATTAAGTGCATGGACCAGCAATTTGAGACCTATGATGACCTCATCCACAGGCGTGTTCAAATGCCTTGAAATACTAATGTCAAGAATTGATGACTCTAGGACACTAGTTGGATTAGACCCCTGTGACCTAATCCTAGATGTTTCACCCACTTTAATTCGATTTTCATAGGCATGCACTTGGTCAATGTCTTTATCAGTAGTAGCTTCTGAAATATTGTCAAACTCATACTCATGAGAGTCAGTGCTACATGGTGAGAGACTATAGAACTCCCCAACAGTGATAGGGACATACTCTCCTTCAGCCTCTGGATTCTTACACAAATACTCAATATGACATGACTGACTAGATTCTCCCTTTTCTGAATGATATTTGAGTTGCTCAGTATTGTCCTTAGAAGAATCACTAGTATCATCCACAGTGCTAGCACATAGCACAAAGTCATCTGGCTCAGCAAAGAATTTAGCGAGATCATAAGGAATAGGATGAAGGTAGGAATCCTCATCATCCGATTCTTCCTCTTGAGTATCTAACTCAGCTTGTGACTCATTTTTAGATGAACTTTTAGGTTTGGGGATCAATTGATTTGATCCCAAATGGAAAGGGACCTTCTTAGACTCTTGGACAGTTGTATCATTGTTGCTTCGAGCTTTTTCTTTGATAGGATCAATTAGGCCATTGTTATTACACCCAATAGGGCTAGTTCCCTTGTAACCAAAATGCTTCATAAGCCTAAGACTAGGTCCATATTTCTTAGGAGTGATTTTTCGAGCTTGTTCTATTAGGTCCACTGGAGCCTCTTCTTTGTAAATCCATGCACCAATGGCTCTATTTTCACTTTCATCTTTTAAGGGAACTATAGCCTTAACGAAAGTACCATTATACTTGGTCTAAGGTGTCAGCACGAACGGCTTCTTTTCCTCTTAGGGTCTGCCATAATGTCAAGAGGACTCTGGGAGAGACATTAATGATAGCACTGGTTCAAAGTGGTACTCTCCCATACTAGTTTCTTTTAGTTTGAATGATTGCTCAATTTGTTTCATCTTATTGTCATGACAATCAGGAGACTCACGGTTAGTAGGGACAAAAGTTTTAGCAGCTTTGAGCATATTGCAAGTGTAGCTAGCAGTGGTAGGAATAGTAACTTTAGAGCCATGAAATGGGAATTTGATGCATTGGTGGTATGTGGATGGCATAGCACACATCTCATGTATCCATGGCCATCTCAATAGAATGTTGTATGCCAAGGGAATGTCAAGCACCTGACAGGTGACATCCCTTTCGACAGGATCGATGCAAATTGGTAAAACCACAAGACCTAGTGACTTTCATTCCACTTCATTGTATGCTTTAATAGTGATCTTTCATCGAGGATCAACAGAGTCCTCAGAATAATCCAATTGTCTAAGCAGAGCAATAGAGACAATATTTAGGCTAGTTCCATTGTCAATGAGTACCCGACGAACATGTGTCTTGTGGATCGTAACCTCAATGTGTAGAGGCTGATTGTGTGGATGATTCAGCGAGTTATCATCCTCCTTGAAGAAGGTCATAAGATAAGGTGAGGTTAGGTGACCTACCATGGATTGAAATAGCTCAAGATCAAGATCTTGAGGAACATTTGCCTCGGTGAGGGCTTTGTCCAAAATTTTCCTATAAGCAGGCAAGATTTTAAGTAGCTCAAAGATGGAAATCTGAGCATTAGTTCGTTTCAATTGATCGAGAATACTATAACTAGTTGTAGTCAAGTTCGTTGTGTGTTTTGCACCTTTACCGGATGGACCAGCAAGGGCTTTGTCTTTTTTTTGTTCAAGATTTGAAGTAGGAGGTGCAGGGCCTTTGAGCACCAACTTTGCATGAGAGAGAGTAACAGTATTAGCACATTGTTGTGAAGATGCATTATCCATCTTATCGGAGGTAGGGCCTCTCAAGAAAAATGGTGTCTTGGGTTTGTCATTATCTTGCTTTCCCTTTATGGTAATAACGTCGCAGTATTCAGAATCTACAAGTTCAACCATGTGAATGACATTGTCATCATTGGAATATGTATAGTTGACCTTATTGTAGGGTTCTAGTTTTGAAGTCTCTCCTTTTTCATAAGCTGGGA
This sequence comes from Cupressus sempervirens, assembly GCA_028749045.1. NCBI lineage: Eukaryota > Viridiplantae > Streptophyta > Pinopsida > Cupressales > Cupressaceae > Cupressus > Cupressus sempervirens. The sequence goes on from CM053786.1 coordinate 774,026, forward strand.
AAGGCTCTTTGAATGCCTTGTGGTCCAAGTTTTTGTTATGTCCATCTACCACAAGATCACTAGCATCAATAATGTCCTGGACTTTATGACACAAGTTTATATAGTTTCTTGTTTTGTGTCCCTTGTTTTGGTGATACTCAAAAAATGAGGTCTCATTCCACTATGGTGGACATGGTTGTGGATCATAGGGATGAGGGTTATCCATTGGTAAGATAAGCTTGTGTTGTAGCAATGTTTTGTAAACCACATCCAAAGGTTCTCCCAAAGGCATATACTCTCGCTTGGGTCGTGTTGTCCATGAGTTTCTCAATTTGTTCCCAGATGTCTTATTGTCAAGGGGAGGCTTCTCAACATTTTTGGCCGCTTTGAGGAAGTCTGTGAGATTAAATGCCATTTTAGCAAGTTTGGGTGTGACATTTTCAACAACCCCATCATGTACAATTTCTTGGTTCTTGTTGACATGTTTGGTTTTATCCTTGTTGGAAGTGGAACCTTGTTTTGTGTCTCTCTGAAGAGTGAGTTCACCTTTCTTGACCATAAATTCTTTGATATAGATAGCCTGTGTAATCATGTCTTCAAAGGTATGTGGACCTTGTAGTTGGACTCTATACCTAAAATTAGGTAAGAGGTTATCAGTGAAAATGTCAAGCTTCTTTTTCTTGGGATTTTACAGGAATACTTAGTGTATAGTTGTCTCCACCATTGGAGGAAAGTGAGAAAAGGCTCACCAACCTTCCGTTTAAGGTTGCATAGATCTTGAATATTTATAGGATGTTGAATCTTATGAGAATATTGCTGAACAAATGAATTGGAAATTTTGTCAAACGTCTTGATGCCAGGAGGTAAATGTGAGAACCACTCCAAAGCTTGACCACCTAGGCTTCTAGGGAATAAATGCATTAGGTATGTTCGATTGTGTATAAACTCCATAGATAGAGTACCAAATTCCTACAAGTAATCTTGGGGATCAGTAGTACCAAAGTACTTGTCATATCTGGGTAGTTCTACACCTTGTGGGAAAGGCAGCATGTTTATACTTTTGTCAAATGGAAATGAACAAAGAGGGTCCAATGTGTATGTCTTTGTGGGTTTCTCTTTCTCTTGCATCATCTGAGCCAATTGGTCTTGCGTAATTTTCAATTATTTTTGGAGTTTGGAAGTCTCAGTTTCTTCTTTAGTTTTGACAATGGTTTCTACATTGAAATGAGAAGGTAACTTTGCTCCCTGTTGGGAAAGTTTGAGAAAGTATTTTTCTTTCTCTTCGTTTATTAGGATTCCTATGACCTTCTGAAAGTTTTTAACTCTTTGACATTTTTCTATGTGTTTAGGGAGGATTTCCACCTCTTCCTTTTCCTCATTAGTTTCATAGTCTTTCTCTTTCTCTTTGTCATCCCTAGGTGGTTCTTGATATTGACTATGACTACCATGTTCAGGTTCACGATTAGTCATTATAGGAATGTGTTAAGTTTTCGTATGTTGTGTTTCAAAAGGGTCTCTGGAGAAAGGATCATACATTGTGTTTGGAAATGCAGGACCTCTACTTGTCTCAATATGCTCTTGGTAAAAAGGATTCCTAATTTGTTGCAATTTTTTGGAAAATATTTGTTGAACTCGAGATGACCTGGCAGGTGAGGGAGATCATGAAGATGCCTCACTAGCCAAACTAGATACAAATTGCGTAATGAAAGGTAAGAAAACTTTGTCATGGTTAGGACTCCTAGAATGACCATGTTTAAGGTTATAGGGATAAAACATGTTGCCACTTCTGGTTGTGACAGTCATAGACAAGGACAAGAAGCTAGAACCTAGACAAGGACTACATTAAGACTGAGTCTCAAAAAGGACAAGATAATAGTAAGAATGTTGTTCACTAAGGCACCAATGGTCTAATTTAAAGGCTAGAATGGCCAGAGATTATGACCAATGTGACACAAAGTATGACAAGCACTAAGACAAAGACCAAAAAAATTACTTATGAGATGAGACTAGTCAAGGTGTAAGACACAAGTCTTCAGCTAAGCGAAGTGTCACTATTTCAGGATTGTTTGCAGACAGAGAGCGATAAACAAACATAGAAAAAGATAGCCTGTAGGCCGTAGACAGCTAAAATAGACCCAAATTGGTAGTGCTGACACAAGATCTCATGCAAAAAAACCTTTACACGCTGCACGAAGAAGTTTCACAGACCGCACGAAGAAGTTTTCTGGCTTGCGCGAAGGTTAGTGATAGTAGTTTAATTTTGCATGAAGAATTTCATAGGTTGCACGAAGACTCATAGCAGCAGTTTAATTTCACATAAGAACAAAATGATTTCACATGAGGACCAGATGATTTCACATGAGACCAAAATTATTTCACGCAAGAAGGCAAACTAGTTTTACAACAACAACTGATTTTGACAAATTTTGATCGTTTCAGTAACCAGGCAGATAAATAGGCATGTAGAACAGCAAGCAGGTGATTTCAAGCACATCTAAAAATAATGAGCAAGGTCAAAAGTAACCTTGAACATGAACAATCAAGTGACTTAGTTTGTGCTAATTCCTAGGAGAGCTATTTGTGTATGTTTTCAAAGAGTTTTGCAATCATTGTTTTCAAAGAGTTTTGCAATCATTGCACACATTCTTAGAAAGTGAAAAGTTTGGCCTCTCTAAGGTTTTTAGTAATGTTTTGACTCTACAACTTTTATGACTCACAAGGGTGACCTCCAATCCCAGCGTACCGAGGTTTCAACACAGTTTGAAAACTTAATCTTCAAGTGTTGTTGGGGAGATCTGACAACCCACAATGAACCACACCCATGGAGATTTCTTCCACAAGGAAATTTATATAGCTGTTGTTACTACCACATCAAAAATAGCTATTACTGCTCGAGGTTCTGTCAAAGTAGTTTTCCCTGAAGAGGGATTGCCTGCTATGGTTAACCCTCTCTAAAGGTGACTGACTCACAATAGTGTACCACAACGGGACTTAGCTTCCAAATTCAAGATCTTGACACCTTTTCACTTTTAGCCCAATCAAAGCAGACAGATTAATTTGACATGCTAAACTAAGAGTATCTCTTAAAGATCTATAATATCAACTCCTAGTGATCTATCAACCTCTCCGGAGAAAGGATTTCTCAATCAACAAGTTGAAGATTCATCTATCTGCGAGATGCTCAAAGTATCCTCCCCACCTACAAGGAATTCATCTTAGAGAGGAGTTTCACTAGGAACCCACTCCCTCAAGATCCATGAATAGTGTTCATGGGGCCTAATTACTATGTGTGTACAAATGTTAATTCTAAAATGCAAATCTATCCAAAAGTAGTCAAAGAGCACAAGGTGGTATACTTAATGCTTTAACTAATGTGAAGTGAGTCCAAAGATGTGGAACATTTAATCCCTCACACAAGCCAAAACGAGTCCACAACTCAAAAACTAGTGAGTTTTAGAAAGCACAAAAGGGTTTCCTAGTGGAGCATTTAACGCTTCTTTCCTGTAGACCCCTCCCCTTTAACGTGGTGCTGATCTTGAAACCACAAGGTGAAATGAGGGGCCGATGGATTAGTGAGTCCAATAACCCAAGATAGCTAATTAGATCTATCACTAGTAACTAAGCCTGCTAGATGAAACTAATAGAGATCACAACCTTGTATCAAATTATGCATGTGTTGTAAAATAAGAACATGGAAGGAAACACACACAAGCTTGACATGAGAGATGTTCATTATAGGTCCAAATGAAGTGTTATCAGTAAAAGAGAATTAATTGGTAATCCTCGCAACGCGCTTAGTAGATGTTTTACCTATTTTTAGCAACTTTATCATGCTTTTTCAATTGTCTCGCAAACTGCTGTTATGTCGTTCCAAAAAATCAAAAAAATAGAAAAACCAAAAACAATGAGTAGTTAGTAGAAAAACAAAAAAAATATGAAAATCAATGCAAAAAATAGCATCTATCAGCAGAGTTTCGCACGAAATTCCTAACAGTCTACGTGAAGAAGTTTTACGACCTGCACAAAATTCTATTACGGCCCGCACGAAGAAACAGGTGTTGCAAGAAGTTTCGCGTGCTTAGGCACATTCTGGTGTGATACAGAAAGAATCTTCATGTGAAGATTTTGGATCCTCACACGAAAATGAAAAGTCTCACGTGAAGATTCTCGAATCTGTACAGAACACTATGGACAGAGAACAAAAAAAATGATTTAAAAAATGTAGAAAGAGGCTAGAAAAATTAATTTTCTATGCCCTACGGTGGGCGCCAGAAATGTATATATGAAAATGCAGCCTATGCTAACACACACACTTCAACATGGTCCTTATTTGCGGATTCATCCCGAGATGAACATTGGATTGTTCATCCAAAAATTAGTTGGCAAGTCGACCTATTGCCTTCTATCTAAAGGGAATTGCTTGTTAGATATCCTCAGATTTGAGGTGTTTAAGCAACCAGACCCTCTAAGAACTAAGAATTTAAGAAATGAAATTAATCTATATAATTGTGTAGATTAATCTACAATGAGAAATGCATTCTAATCTAAGAACAAGTAAAGGAAACTAGATTAATCATATGCATATTATGCTAAATGAAATTAAGCTAAGGATGCAAATGTATATAAAATATGAAAAAATGTGAGCAAATGTGAGTATGAATTGTAGCAGCAATTTGATGCAAATTCTCAATTCATCCTCCCTCAAAATGAAGAGATGAGGGTCTCTTAAATAGAGTTTCCTAGAATCCATCAACGGTTGAGATCAATTTCAAGCAACAGTCAGGATTAAAGGTGAAGTTCAATCATAAAGGAAAATTTCCAAATTAAAGGGAGTTAATTGATTTAATTTGAGTAGAATAATGAGTTAACTAATTTAATTCTTTTTTGATCAACAGTGAACTGGGAATTTCCTTTTTTGAACTGAAGAGAGATTTTGATGAGATATTTAATTTAATAGCTCAGGTTAACATGGAAGAAGTCGCTCAAGGTGTTGAGCAACCAAATACTATGTTAGAAAGCTTGTATGCTAAGGAATGGATTTATTTTCTCCTAGGATCATCCCATGCATAGACATGAATTCCCATATTTTCAAAGATACATACAACTTTTTCTAAGATGCAATTGTACTAGAGACTAATGACAATGAGTTATTCTTGTATTTCTACAACAATAGGTTTGAGAAACCACCAATCTGCAACCATTGGATCATAAACTTTTGTAAAGTTAATCATGCCATAGGTAATAGTGGATGTAGACCTGGTAAAATCCCTGATAAAGTCATATAATCCTACAACTCATGGATTTCAAAGGAAAGGTATGAATCTACTATGTACCTTGGACAAGGAGACATTCATAGAGGTCTTTGACCTTGGAGTACCAATGACAAGGCTCATTGAACAAGAGAAGATGAATGAGACATTCAAGAATCAAAATAATTTCTTCACTAGAAGGGTTATGTGAAAACATATCCCTAAGTCCAAGAAAAAGAAGTGCAATCTCCCTAAGAAGGTAGGAGACCTCATGTCTCTAGAATTCTTCAGCAGGTACTTCTAGTAGATTATCTTTGGAGTGGATAAAGTTATTGGATTGGATGGTATGATGAATGCTCCTAGCTATATATACATCATGACCCTAGGCATACAGGACCCACACCATAATGTAGGGTATGATTTTGTGAACCACATTATAAATGTAATGCATAATAAGATTATTGTTTTTTAGAGGGGAGAGATGGGAAATTTCAAATTGCACCACTACTCATTATTGATGCACATCATCCTCTACAAAAATATAGGGCATATTAGTCCTAATTTCATTGAAGGGATAGAGGAGAATGGAAAAAACTTACTGATGCAGCTTTAGACGAGGTTTTGGAAAAGGCTTTATCCCTATTCCAATGTTATTGCTTTCTATAATTATTTTATGTTTTCAATTTCTAATATGCTATCAAATATAACAAAAAGGGTTTCTAGGGGGGTTATAATGCTAATAAGACTTTCTACATGCCCTAATGAGAATAGGAGACTAGGCCATGATTGGGCTAGTTTTTTTCTTTTTGAAAAAAAATCTTTAATAAGAGTTTATGGATGCCCCCAACCCCCTCATGTATTTCCCAAGTACATCCCAAAGAGAATGGGGATTGCTGAATTTTTTTGGTAACTAATAATGATGAACAAGGAATTCATAGGTCCTATAATAAAGAAGAGTTATTTTGTCCCTAGAAATATCAAAATATTATATTTTTTCATAGGCAAACATGCTACTAAAGAAATAGATGGATTCATGAGTGAATTCTTATTGCATGTTGCTCTTGCTAAAACCTATGATCTTAATGACCTAGTTAGGAATTCCCTAAAGAAAATGAGGAAGTTCACTCTCCCAAGCAGCAAAACATTTTGGGAAGAGGATGTAGTAATGAATTGTTTAAATATAGAGGATTATAGAGATAGGACTCTCAAATGGAGAGAGATTATGAGGATAGAAGAGAAGATGAAGAGAATTGATCCCTCATTTAAGGGCTTCTACCATGAGGAGAGGTACTTGGATAGGTACACTAAATGCATCAGAAATTTTGATGCTATAATGTCTCAAGTACCTACTAATATAAGAGACAAAGTAGAGCCTCCATCCCCTAGGCATGATGATGATATTGAAATTGAGGTTGAAGATGATCAACTAAAGAGTTTGGCATGGGCCTAAGGTGGAAAAAAGAAACAAAAGTTGATAGAGGTCCCAAATAAATCAAGGGAGAAGGCACTATAGATCCTATTGAGGAGCGCAAAATGATTTGATGATATTAGGCACAATTTCCTAATAAGGCAAGCGAGCCAAAATGAATGAATCCCTAAAAAGACTGAGCTTCAAATAAGGATGTTGGATGAAAGGATAATCCAAGCTCAAGAGTTAATGAAGGATGGTGACTTTATGAATTCAGAGGAATTCAAGTCATTCCTATTTAAAATTAAATAGAATAAACTTACTCTTCAAATACAGCTAGAAGACTCCCAGGAAAAAAATGTTGAGTTCGTATAGAAATTGCAAGTGTATGACCCAAGTAATGAGACTCTCACTATGGATGAATCCAGAGAGCTCATAAAAAGAAGTGGGATGTCGCTCTTCCCTAGATGGGAGCTCAACTCATCCTTTATGCTTGACCAAATCAAAAGGCAAGATAAATCTATCTCATTTGAGGAGACAGATATTACAGGAGAGTTATAGGGGTTTGGATTCGATGTGGATTCCAAGATAATGGCAGTATGGAGTATGGTCCTTGAATCTGACAAGCCAACTCTAATAGAAGTAAGAGACTCACCCCAAGGAAATGTGATACTTTAGAATGTCACTATTACTTCAAATGACTAGATTCACAATTTGATGAACATTGGATCACTAATGGGGAAGAGTAAAATGGGTATGCTAGAAGAGCAATTATATCAAACTTATAGTATATCCATTGATGCAAGGAAGAAATACAAGGAGGAAGTCAAAAGAACATATGTATTGGACTAGAGAGTGGCTACCCTCGAGAATGAGGTAAGGACTCTAAGAAATGTAACCAGGCCTATCATAGAGGTCAAGGATCAAGAGACCCAAACTAAATTTATACAAAAAATATGGGTACAGATCAACAGATGGATTTGTATGAGCTAGAAGATGGAAAAGAAACAAAGATCAAAAAAATGAAGAGAATGATCTCACACAAAATAAGTGTTCTAAAATTGGATTCTCAAAATCTTCACAGTAGCTACATCACATTATAGGGAATAGAGTACCAATGTATAGAGGCATTATCCATTCTTTCTCGCTTATTTACTAAATGGGGCCCTTGCATACCATTTTTTGATAGGTTGGTCCCAATTTTTCCCCAAAAGAAATAATTTCCCAAAGAAACCATTATTTCCACAAGGAAAATGCTACATAAGGTAAGATATTTAAATGCACTCTTTTCTAGAAAGTTACAGGCAATAAGTAATAAAATGAAGGTCATTGGAAAACACCTGATTTTATACCTAAGATAATTGATGATGAGAATAAGATAAGGGATTGACAGGAGTGGTCAAAATCCTTTGATAATATTTTGAAATACAAGAGGTTTATTTGCCTACATTAATGGAGAAATAGATATAGCAATAGTTTTTGATATTGTTGATCTTCTATACAAGCTGGAGCAGATATGAATAAAACAGTTGCAGAGGTTCTAGCTCTAACTGATGCAAAATGGAATAAAGGCCTAAATGAAATGAATACAATTAGGGGAGACACCTAGCCAGATGAGGAATTAGATATTATCATCTAGAAGGTGATAGCTAATATAAAGGCAATTCCATTTGGATATAGTGACTAAACATGCATAAAAAAGTCAAAGAAAATCAAGAGGGAGGAAAAATACCTTATAGAGACACCTTATCTTTATGGGTTACCTATTGTGGGTGTGCTCTCATTACAAATTATAGAGTTGGTCCTAAACATCAGAACTAATAGCTATTCAAATTTTGGCTATCTCCAACATTCTTTTTGTAATTGTTTTGTCTCATATAAAAAAGTTTTTGTAACTGAATTTTGAACTTGTCTCCTCCCATCTAAAGCTTGTTGCAATCCTTATTCTATAAAAGGATTCTAAGATGTTGATTAAACATTAGAGATTGATTTTTTTGAACTAAGTTTTGTTCATGTTTTTATTTGGTCCATTCATACTATAATTTGGTTCCAAAATTGAACAGAAAGCTAACAGTTGTTGGTCTATTTGAGTTGTTTTTTAATAAAGGATGGTCATTGAATTGTATACAATTTCAAAGAAGTTAATACAAAATTCAAAAAGCTAATTGTTCATCCTAGATCTTGTCTCTTCTTTTATCTACATTCTATTATCTGAGATGTAATGGAAAAATTTATTAAATTTTAGTTGTAATTCATTTGAGTTATATTTCAATTTGCTTTTGCTAATAATCTAATGGGTTATGTAATTTCTTAATGTAAACTGGAAGAACTTTATGGTTTTCGTTGAAGATTTTTATAAGTATGTGAATTGGAATGAAAATTGATAATATTTTTACAAACTATTAAGATAAATCCAGAAGTAGATGTCTAATTCATGTTAGTTAATAGCCCAATAGATAAGGCACTGGTCATGCTTTGACTCTGATCTAGTTGGAATATCTTATATGGTACAAAATTAATATAAATTAATCATTTTAATATTTTGTTGTTTAAGTTGTAAATGTCAACATGTATTTGATTCATGGAGTTTAGGGTTTGATAAAATAGTCACTTATCATCTCTTTTGCTGTCTTAGAATTAGAAGAATTGAGGCTAAATCATCTATTATTTTGGAATTCATGTTGAAATTTTGAATTTAAAGTGAATAAGAATGAATTCTTAGGTAAATCCACCTGAATCCTATAGAATTCAAAGTGGAGAAGACATCAATGTCATGTTAGTTGGTCCTCTTATTTCGTTCCTCAAAATGCCCACTGTGGTCTCTAGCAAATTCCTAAGTATTTTGATCCTGTAAGATGTTAAAATTCTATCAAATCAAAAGCCTGTAGAACCTTCCTATAATTATTAAGTGCTTAATTATTTTGCAAAGATGAGAAATAATTATATATGAAAATATTATTAGTCCAAGGTTCATGTGGAAATTGAGAAAGGTTTTATGTACAAGGCAATCAGTAGATGAAGTATGAGGACATAAAGAAATCATTTCTTATAGTTTTTGCTAGTTTCAACTAGTTCTTCAATTAACTTGCTATGATTTCAACCCAATCAAGATATTGTTTCCCTTCCAAGACAATTTGAATGAAATCGAACATCCAGTCTTCAAAATAGTTTTCTTTGATTGAACCTCTAATTCTATGTAGCAAGACCACTAGATCATGAATATGAGGTTTCATATGATCTTTACTTAGGGATCTAGGAAGTCTTGAACCTCCTTTGTAGAAATTTTTAGTCCAATGTCAAGCTATTAATGAGAAATTCTTTTTAGAGTTATCATTGAACTTGATGAGGGAATAAGTTGGAGTGAAAGAAACAAAGGTTTCATTAGGAATTTTAAAAATAGAGGGAATGGTATCTCAATCTGCAAAGAGAAGAACACTTTCATAATTTGTCCTAATGTAACAGGACATTATGTCATAATATTCGGCACATTCTTGAACTAGTTCATGTTTTTTCATGACTTGGGGAAAAGTTGCAGCCTGTGGAATCCCACTATCTAAAATTTCTCTCATGAATTCAAGTTCTACATTTGACTAGACTTTATCATAAATTTTATCAATACTAACCCCGATTAGGTTAGTATCACCTATCACTGGACCCTTACAATCCATGCTTAAACAATTCCTGAAGAAATGCATAGATGATTTAATTTCTAAACTCAAGTGAGATATGCCAAAAACTTAATCAAACCCAAAAGGAAATCCTACAGGAAACCCAAACTTAGAAAATTATGAAAGAGTTACCTTTTTTTTATAGTCATGACTTACTGAGCTTCTGGCCTTCAACACTTCTTCACAGCTATTTTTTGCGAATGACAATAGATTGACTATTTATAACATATCAAAACCATAGAGGGTTTCAAGAATGATTAACATGAGTGGTAATATATAAGCCAAATTTATACAAATTCCAAAAAGGTACGATAAAGATTATGTAAATAAATACCATAAATGAATTTCTTTTCACATTTTTTCCATTTACTTTATCATGTTTTTCATGACATGCAAGTGACTTGCTTGATTTAGTGGACCTCTATTTGTTAATACTCACCATTTAATTAGTTTAAAACATATATTTGACCCACAATAATTTATTTTTTTCCCTTTCTCTAGGGTTCAGCCGCCGCTTTCACTTACCCCTTACATCAGAAAAATATTATTGGGCCTACCTCTTCTTTACCAAAACCAACTTTCAAAGCATTGAACTATTCTAAATCAATTTGAACTTGGTTTGAAATGGCTCAAAATGTACAAAATGGTTTAAGAGGTTCAAAGGTTTTGTTGGAGTTTTGAAAAACTACTAAGCAACAAAATACTCAATACCAAAATGATATCACTCACACAATCTAAGGATTAGCCAATTCCTATTAACAATTATGTGTGCAAACCATTAGGACCCAACTTAAACAAAACCAAAGTTGGTTTTCTACTCTTTAGGCTTTGCAAAACTAGGGTGGGTATACCTAGGGATGATTCAAGGCTGGGAAACACTGTATGAGAATTATTTTAGTTTCATTCTGATTCTCATCTCAAATCCTCAAATACATGCATAATTCTTGACAATTTGATAAACACATCCCATATAACAGATCTGGCCAAAATTCTTCTATAGATCTACACAATTTCTCAGCAATAGTGGCTAACTAAAGCTAAAACATTTCATGCAAACAAACACTAGCCAACTTTGAAGATCTACACGAAATAAAAGTAAAATTGATTATAATTCTGCATTTGAAAACCATTTATGACATATTTCTCTTCCAGCTGAATCAATTTGACCAGTGCCTAATCTATTAGGGCTCAGAGTCTACAACAAATCCTTAGATCTAATTTGTTGCCTTACAACAAATATTATCAGAATTTCTTATCAGAATTCATCATTCAAAAATTCCTCTTACTACTATAGCAACCTTATCAAATTCATCAAAGCTTTTACTTAATCCATTGAACTAATAGCAGTGATGAACAGATATACAACCTAACTGGATTGCATTCAATTACACAAGCCTATACTCATACAACATCAAGATAACCAAGTAATCAAAAGGAGACAAAATTCAGAAAGAACTGATATGGGGATAGCTCATAATTTGCATTCATTTTCTTTGAAAATTGTATACATTTGTAGTGAACTCTAAATTAACTTAAGAAGAAACACAGATATCATTCTATATTCATGTATTCTCAAGAACTAATAGAGAAAATAAATCACAAACTTGCTCAAATATTGGACCGAGAACAAACTAAGTATATCACCTAGAAACAATAGAAATCGGACCCTTCTCTAGCCCTAGCATCTCACTTATATAGTGTGCGATGCAACAAGCTTCAGGCTAAGAGAAATTAGCAGGTGTCCTTTACAAGAAAAATTTACATACACCTATCACAAGATGACAAAAATGTGGCTAAGAAAATATGTCCAAATCAAAACATTCATTTTGGTGTGTCCACTTCTATCACATCCTCTATTGTTGTTGATTTGGCTGCTATTCTAATCTCTCTTTGTATGCAACTGCCAAGCTAGCCAATGATGAAGATTGTTCTGATGATTGCACATTAATCTCCACCTGTGGGTTTTCACCATCTTTATCCTGTATGGTGGGAGTAACTTCTACCTTTTTCTCTTCTTTAGTTGTATTAGCATCCTGTGGTCCCAGGCCTACAACTGAAAGTGACTGATTATTCTTGTCTTCTTCTTCTAGTTGGGCCTGAGTAGTGATGATGTGAATGATTTGGATCTCCTCACCTTGCACCTCATCACTATCAGTTTCATCTTCATCAAACTATTCACCAGGAGCTATTTTTGCCATCCACTTGTCAAATAATGTATCATCTGGCCAATTGAATTGCAAAACATCCCTCTGTCTTTTTAATTTATAATCAGCCTCATTATCAATAGCAACAAATTCCTATTTTAAAGAATCAAAGAATATTTGGGCCTTCACCATTTCTTCTGTTGTGGTAGCCCACCATGCATGCCCTATTTCATTTATAACTTCATTCATTCTTAAATAGAATAAATCATCAAGTTCCTTTGCTCATTCATCTTTGTTTTTTAAATTATTTTTCTTATCTAGGGCACGAGGAAACAAACTAAATTTTTGGCTCTTGTATTTGTTCAAGTAGCCTATTATTATTCTCTATAAATTAATCCTTTTGTTGTCAAAATCAGAAAGATGAGAAACAATATCAAAGGTTTTTTCAATTTGATCATAAGAATTATTTATGACAGAGAAACACAAAAATGTCATTTCTTTCTCCCTTCTTACCCATTTATTCACGATAGGCTTTAAAGTGTCATCATTGGCTTCCAACTCCTCCCAGATACTGATCACTCTAGCCAAATGATCATGAATTAGTGGCCATTCAACTTTGTCCCCCAAATATGTGAGAGCTTTTCTTAGTTTATCTTCATATTTTGACTCCAACTCTACATGTAAGGCCCACAGTTTACCCTTTTCTTCTTCAAAATCCTCAGCAATGTAGTACTATGGCCTTTGGGGAGTATCTGGTATTTCTATGAGGGGGGTGGATCTGAAGGGTTCAACTGGGGGGCGAGGGTATGTTATTCTTAGCCTAGTGGATTTTCCCAATAGCTTGCTCTCAAGCTCAATTCTCTTTTTTACTTCTTTATTGTAGGCATCCACAACTACCTCATATTTATTCTATAACTCAAACATAGGCTATTCCTCCTTCTTAGCAATGGCCAAAAGAAACTTGGAAGAATCCACATTCCAATGTGCTACATGCACATGTGAGGTATCAGCAACTCTTCTCACAATCATGCTTCCCATCAATCTAAACTCATCTAGTTGTGATGATGCGGCTCTAGATCCTCTTCTCAATGATCAACTGACCAATGTAGCTTGATATTCAATGAATGCAATGCCATGGAAATCCCCTTTAATTTGATCTTGCAAAGTCATTTTATTTGAAACAGAACTAAAAACTAAGGCATCAGCAATATCCCAATTTGGTAACAATAAATGTTAGATGCCTTCACCATTTTCCTTCCATCCTCAGGGCTTATATTCTAAAATTGTTTTATCATCTCTTCTTTTGTTTGGTTCTGGATGGAAGCTTCATTCATTTTTGGATGCTCTATTTTTAAATTTTAATATTTTTCCTCAAAAATATTCATGTTTGCCCTCCATGCAAACTACTGAAAAGCCCTAGATTTCACAAAACTGTCATCAGCCAAAAATTGATGACTTTCCTATTCTAACATAGGGTCCAATTCCCTACCTCTATAGTCATCTAATATTAAGTCCAGACTTGGGAGGGGAGGTTCTAGAGGGTTACCTTCATCCAATTCTGCTTGAGTAATAAAAATGTCTCCCTGTGATCCCATCTACTCAATTTTCTCACCTGTGAGCTATTCTTCTCCAATCCTCAAAGGGGATTGAGTAGGTGAATATTCCTCAACTTGAGGTATCTCCTCTTTCATTACCTTCTACCACTTGGGACTAGGCTCATTAGGTCTCTCCTCTAGGGCTATACTGGTGGATCACATTATTTGCTTGCCCTTATCTATAGGAGCCCTTTTATTTTGAATTATAATGTAACCAGGCTTCTTCTGTACAATTATTTGACCAATTCCTATATTAGGAGTAAAATCCAATCTCCTCATGACCTCTTTGGCCTTATCAAGATAAGAATCAATAAAAAATTGTTTCTTCTCATTCATAGCTTCCATTATTTTAGGAAAGTTACTCATGAGCTTATTTATTCTATCAGCCTATGTATTAGCATTATCTAAAGGACTATATTTTTGATCAAAACAATGAATGAATTTTAGGACCCGAGAGTAAACTCTCCATTTTTTATTTTTTAGTTTATTGTTCCTGCAATGAGAATTCATTCCTTATAATGTCCTCTAGATAATATGAATCATGCTTGACCTATCCCAGCTTAATTCTACACCTCAAGGTCTGATAGAAAAATCCCTCAAAATCACAAAAATGGGGATGGGAGAAAGCCATCATATACTGATCCAAAATTTTATGCAAAAAGAGCCAACCTCGTTTGGTAATCACAAACTGATGGGCCACTATGCAAGTAGGGAAAATTGACCCTAGTTGCCTCTTCAACAGAAACATTTCTTCTACTCCTCCTAGTTACCACAAAACTTCAGCCATTCCTACTTTAAAAGGTACTTGGTAAGGCAAGACATGAGGATTCCCTTTAAAACCATAAATTCTAAAAATAGTAGAAACAGAGTAAGGGATGATATCTCCCCAATTGTGTGAAACTTTCAAAGTATGGGGGTTATCCATAGGCCTGATGAGACTCATTAGTACCTTAGGGTTTCTGAGATTATCACTCAATATGAGGCATCTCAATTTAGAAGCAAAATACCTATCAAATCTAACAAATCTAGCATTACTTGCATCCCAGGTCATATTTGTGCTCCACAACAAGACTGGCAGTATTTCCCCATTTTCTTCTCTATTCAATTCCATCTCATTACCAAAATATGTCAACCCCTTGAACAAAAACATATGCATTAATAAATAATAGTGGCCAAAAGTCTTCTCCACTTTGCCTTTCGCAATTCCAACTAAACCAATGTGAATTTCTTCAGCCAAAAAGGAGGCAAAATCAAAGATAACATCTACACTGAAAGAAGCAATTTGAACCATCACATACATAAGGCCAATGGGCATGAAATCTTGCTCATCTTCACCAAAAACACAGCACAGGGTCCTGTATATCTCTACAACTCAGGAACTGAAAAGACTGTTGGGTGATGCGACGCACTCCCCTGCCCACAGGTGGTTAATTATGTGGTGTTCCATGTTCACTAACAGTCATGGCTTTTGGTGCAACGGAAAATGGGCCCAACAAGTGGTATCAGAGCGAGGTTGTCTTTCAGTTATCCTCTGCAGGAAAGTCTCACGGTTAAGTGGGAGTCTCACAGTTGAGTGGGAGCGATGGCAGATGAGGGTAAGTTGAGGGTTGACAGTTTTAATGGGCAGAACTTCCATTTATGGAAGATGCAAATGGAAGACTATTTATATCTGAAGGATTTATGGAAGTCATTGGAAGGAAAAGCCAAGAATCAGGGAACTATGTCAGAGGCTGAATGGGATCTTTTGGACAGAAAGGCACTCGAAAGCATTCGGTTATGCTTGGCACCATCGGTGGCATTTAATATTACAAAAGCAAAGATGACAAAAGATTTGATGAAAACCCTAGCGACACTGTATGAAAATCCCTCCGCTTCAAATAAGGTATTTCTCATGAAGCGTTTATTTAATATGAAAATGGCAGAAGGTGGATCTGTTGCAGATCATTTAAATGAGTTTAATACTATTACTAGTCAATTATCTTCTGTGGGTATCAATTTTGATGAAGAAATTAGGGCTCTCTTGATTTTGTGTTCTTTGCCTGAAAGCTGGAATGGCTTGGTAATGGCGGTTAGTAATTCTATTCCTAGATCTAGTACCCTAAAATATGATGATGTGATCGGTGTTATTTTAAGTGAGGAAACTCGTAGAAAATCCTCAGGTGGATCTACATCAGGAAGTGCTTTAAATGCACAAAGCAGGGGCAGAATGACTGAAAGAGGAAGTAACTCTGGAAATCGTGGGAAATCAAGAGGAAAGTCAAAGGGGAGGAGGTCTCAATCGAGAGGACCAAATGATTGCTGGTACTGTGGGAAACTAGGGCACAAAAAGAAAGATTGCTGGACTCGAAAGAAAAATGAAGGAGATAAATTAGATGGAGACAAAGAGGAAAATGTGGTAAGTAACAAATCCGAAGAGGATGCTTTGCTTCTATCTTTAGAGAGTGTTGATGATTCATGGGTTTTAGATTCTGGTGCTTCTTTTCATGCTACACCTCATAGAGGTTATTTCATTGATTATGTCCAAGGGGATTTTGGGCTTGTTTATTTGCGGGATAATGAACCCTGTCAGATTGTTGGAAAGGGAAAAATTAAGATTAAGTTGCAGAATGGGAATCATTGGCTACTACATGAGGTAAGACATGTTCCAAAACTAAGTAGAAATTTAATTTCAGCAGGGCAACTCGGTGATGAGGGTTGTGTAGTTACTTTTAATGATAAAAATTGGAAGGTTTCAAAAGGTTCCCTTGTAGTAGAAAAAGGTGTGAAATTAGGAACCTTATATCTTTGTACAGGTCATATTGTTCCTTCTACTTTGATTGTTTCAGAGAAAAATGAATATTCAGGAACAATTACTGCAGTTGAGCAGGGAGAACAAATAGCTGTTGTAGATTCTAATACAGCGCTGTGGCACAATAGACTTGGGCACATGAGTGAGAAAGGTATGAAAGTACTTCATTCAAGGAAAGTTTTACCAGGTCTAAAATGTGTGAATATGGATTTCTGTGAAAGTTGTGTGTATGGAAAACAAAAGAGAGTGAGTTTTGTAAAGACAGGGAAGCAAAACAAAAAGGAGAAATTAGAGCTTGTGCATACAGATGTATGGGGACCGGCTCAGGTATCTTCCCTTGGTGGCTCTCATTATTATGTTACATTTATTGATGACACAACTAGAAAAGTATGGGTTTATTTCCTTAGATAGAAATCTGATGTATTTCAAACTTTTAAGAAATGGAAATGCTTGGTTGAAAATGAGACTGGTAAGAAATTAAAATGTCTCAAATCTGATAATGGTGGTGAGTATTGTAGTCATGAATTTGAAGATTATTGCTCCACTAATGGTATTCATAGACAAAAAATTGTTCCAAGGACTCCACAGGAAAATGGAGTGGTTGAACACATGAACAGGACTATAATGGAGCGCGCAAGGAGCATGAGGTTGCATGCTGGGTTGCCCTTACACATGTGGGTGGAGGCTGTCAATACTGCAGTATATTTGATTAATAGAGGTCCCTCTAATCCTTTGGGCTGTGGTATTCCAGAGGAAGCATGGACTAGTAAGAAGGTGAGTTATTCTTTTCTCAAGACCTTCGGTTGTGAAGCTTTTGCTCATATAGACTCTGAAAATAGAACCAAGCTAGAAGCTAAATCAAAGAAATGTGTCTTTGTTGGATATGGCATTAATGAATTTGGCTATAGGCTTTGGGATTTTGAAAATCATAAAATTATAAGAAGCCAGGATGTCATATTCAATGAAAAAGTGTTGTACAAAGATCTGTTGCAGCAACATGAGAAGAAAGAAGATGATTATGTAGTGCTGGATGATACTCCAAAAGTTGATGTTCCAGCCATTCCTCATGATGTGCAACAACTGCAACAAAAAATACCACACACACCAGTGAATGTTAGATGGTCAACAAGGCCAATTAGACCTCCACAAAGGTTTTCTCCCTCTTTGTATTCTATTTTACTTACTGATGCTGGTGAACCTGAAAGTTATGATGAAGCTATGCAGGTGGATACTAAGATTCAGTGGGAGTCTGCAATGAAAGATGAAATGGACTCTTTGCTGAAAAACAAGACATGGGATTTGTGCAAGTTGCCTGCAGGTAAAAAGGCTTTATAGAATAAATGGGTTTACAGGTTGAAAGAAGAGGAAGGAGGTAAGAAAAGATTTAAGGCCAGGTTAGTTGTAAAAGGATTTGCACAGAAAAAGGGAATTGATTTTGATGAGATATTTTCTCCTGTTGTTAAAATGACTTCTCTTCGTACTGTTTTAAGTCTTGTGGCTACTGAAGATTTGCATTTAGAGTAGATGGATGTTAAAACAGCCTTTCTTCATGGTGATTTGGATGAAGAAATATATATGGCTCAGCCACAGGGTTTTGAGGTCAAAGGTAAGGAGAACTTAGTGTGCAAATTGAAGAAAAGTTTATATGGCTTGAAACAAGCACCTCGGTAATGGTATCTAAAATTTGACAGTTTTATGCATGAGCATGGATATAATAGGTGTCATTCAGATTACTGTGTTTATTTTAAGAGGTTGGATGATGATAGCTACATTATTTTATGTTTATATGTTGATGATATGCTTGTAGCTGGGTCTAACATGGATCATATTAAGGGGCTGAAATGCCAATTAGCACATGCATTTGCTATGAAAGGTTTGGGGGCAGCAAAACAAATCCTTGGTATGAAGATTTGCAGAGATAGGAAGAACAGAACATTGACGCTGTCTCAAGCTGATTATGTTGAGAAGGTGTTGCAATGTTTCTCTATGGAGAATGTTAAATCTGTCAGCACACCTTTACCTGGTCATTTGAAATTGACTAAGGAGATGTGTCCCAAGACACAGGAAGAGGAGGATAAGATGTCAAAGGTACCCTATGCTTCAGCTATAGGAAGTTTGATGTATGCTATGGTATGCACTAGGCCGGATATTGCACATGCAGTGGGAGTCGTTAGCAAGTATATGAGTCATCCAAGTTTTGAGCATTGGAATGTTGTCAAGTGGATTCTCAGATATTTGAGAGGAACATCCAATAAGTTTTTACACTTTGGGGGCTCTACTACTGATTTACAGGGCTATGTTGACTCAGATTTGGCTGGGGATATTGATACCAGGCGGAGTACTACAGGTTATGTATTTACTGTTGGTGGGGCAGCCGTGAGCTGGGTTTCTAGGCTACAGAAGATTAATGCTCTCTCCACTACAGAGGCAGAGTATGTTGCTGCTACAGAGGCAGCCAAAGAGATGATATGGCTTCAATTCTTCTTGGAAGAATTGGGACATCCTCAGAAGGATAATTATTTGTTCACAGATAGTTAGAGTGCCATTCATCTTGCTAAGAATTCAGCTCTGCATTCTAAGACCAAACACATACAGTTGCGGTACCATTTCATTCGGTCAATTTTGGAGGATGGACAGTTAAAGCTGGAGAAGATACATACCAATGCAAATCCAGCAGATATGTTGACAAAGGTTGTAACAAGGGAGAAGCTGAACTCCTCTTCAGCTTCAGTTGGTCTTTTAGACTAACTTTGAATAAAAGAACAGCAGAGTCCAGGGTGGTTTGATCCAGTGGAAGCCCCATGCGATAGTTGTATTGCTACAGGATCAGTCTCCAAGTGGGAGATTGTTGTTTAGTGTGGAGCCTGATCAGTCCCCAAGTGGGAGATTGTTAGATTGTGGTGACTGATCAGGAAAGTACTGTACATACTTCATAAATAGTGGGGTTCGGGGCATCGCCCTGAAAAAAAAAAATTTGGAAGTAGCCGACATGGTAGCCGACATATTATGGCCGACATATGGCCGACATGTTATAACCCTAAAGTAGTTTAATACTTGTATAAAAAGGGCTTAGGGTTGGGTATTTTATATATGTGGTGATACGAAATTGGTTCTTGCGGTGGTATTGAGCTGTAAGGGATTACGGATTGTAATCAGGTTGTAATCATTGGATTGTAATAAGATCGAACTTTCTATTTGGTGGACGTAGCCCAGGGATTGGGTGAACCACGTTAAATCTTGGTGCCTTGTGTTCATTTCTGTGTGTTCTATTATTTTCTGTTATTGGTTATATTTGCATAGGCTACCACTTGTTAGGATAAACCACAAACAGAAATAAAAACTACATGAAAATATAACCAATAACAAAAAATAATAGAACACATAGAAATGAACACAAGGCACCAAGATTTAACGTGGTTCACCCAATCCCTGGGCTACGTCCACCAAACAGCAAGTCCGATCTTATTACAATCCAATGATTACAACCTGATTACAATCCGTAATCCCTTACAGCTCAATACCTCCGCAAGAACCAATTTCGTATCACCACATATATAAAAAGGGCTTAGGGTTGGGTATTTTATATATGTGGTGATACAAAATTGGTTCTTGCGGTGGTATTGAGCTGTAAGGGATTACGGATTGTAATCAGGTTGTAATCATTGGATTGTAATAAGATCAGACTTGATGTTTGGTGGACGTAGCCCAGGGATTGGGTGAACCACATTAAATCTTGGTGCCTTGTGTTCATTTCTGTGTGTTCTATTATTTTCTGTTATTGGTTATATTTTCATGTAGTTTTTATTTCTGTCCGTGGTTTATCCTAACAATTGGTATCAGAGCCTGGTTTTGGCCTGGTCATGGGTTCAAATCTCCCCGGTGCCTTCCCGACCCCCGTAAGCACCTGGTATGCACGTCGAGTGGGAGATTGTTGGGTGATGTGACTTTCTCCCCTGCCCACAGGTGGTTAATTATGTGGTATTCCATGTTCACTAATAGTCATGGCTTTTGGTGCAACGGCAAATGGGCCCAACAAAGACTCTTCTTAAAAGGTTCTCTAGAGGCTACAGTAATTACTGGCAGAGTTCCTATTGTACCAATATGTGTCCTCAGTGCACCTCCCCTAATTACATCTTTCTTTTCTTTGTATTCATTCTCTAATTCTGGAAAATTGATTGGCACATGGTAATCTTACAATGGTTCTAAGTAAAAAACCTCTCTAATTTCTTCAGGGCTAATTGAGATCAGAGGCACACCATCATTTCTTGTCACAACCCTAATAGCTTGGTCATAATTCTTGGCAATGGCTTCAAGTAAATCATAATCCATGAAAACACTTGGAACTACTAGCTTTCCTAAATCAAAATTCTAGATATTAGCATGCAGCGAAAACAACTTCCTTTCTAAAAACCACTTTTTAAACAAAACAAGGCCAATTTGAGTAGTTATTGCATCCCTAACCCAGTTCCCCTTGTCATATAAGCCATCAGCAATTTTAAGCCTAGAGTTTTGTAGATGCTCAAAAATGGTTTGCATATACAGTATCATCACTTCTTCATACTAATTTATCCCATTTTCTCATTCTACTAACTTTGATCTTTTGGCCAGATTGACCATATTTCGTCATTTGTATCCCCTTTCACATCAATTTCAAGTCAACTCAGAATCATATCAAATCAACTTGAAATCACCCCAAATCAACTCAGAATCGCTTGAAATCAATCCTAATCAACCCAAAATGTATCATACATCCCAAATCAATCATCATTTATCCGCTCTTAGGCATTGTTGTGGCTTTCAGTGCCTTGGAAACCTATCAACTTATCAATCTTATCAGTCTGACCTTAGTACTGTCATGGCTCTTAGTGCTAGGTTAAAATATCATTCATGTCATTCAATCTTTGACATTGTTGAGGCTTTCAATGTCAAATCATGGCATCATCAACCATTTTAATAATATTGACAATGTCCGTCAGTGTTATTATGATCGAACCTTATCAATCAATTTCAATCCTGTAGCATTTATAATGTCAGTTAAATGTTATATATCAATTAATTCATGTCATGTGTCCTTGGCATGTTATCAATTTTGATCTATCAATTAATTTGACCATGGCTTTGGTCTACCTTTTCATCATCTTATTCGATATCCATCATCGTCACATTTTTATCAAAAGATACGGTCGCATTCGTTTAATCAATTTGGCCAATCATCTACTAATTTTCTCTATAGGATTAAATAACCCATAATTTAATTCTATTATTCTCACTAATTATTCTTCCTGATTATCATCCTCAATTAATTAATTTTATTAATTAATTGATTCATTATCTGCAAACCATAGAAATTTACAATTTCCTAAGTTCCATTTTCCATCATTAATTCCATTTTCTACTAATTTTTATTTTGTGGAATAAAAGGATTTTTAATTCAAATATTCCATAAAATATTTCATCATCATGACACTTGGATGTGACACCTCATGGATTCTCCTTTGACACTTGGTTGAGATTTGTCATAATCAAATATTCTTATCTCTTACGCATGTCCCTATTTGGCTTATTCGTCATAGATTCTTGGCTTTAAGTGGGTTGAGGAATCTTATGACGCGTCATAGATTCTCTTCCAAATTTGACTCTCGTGTGTCATAGAATCTTACTTTTGGCATATTTTGTCATATGTGTCATAGGAATTATTATTACATCTTACGCATGTCCCTATTTGGCTTATTCATCATAGATTCTTGGCTTTAAGTGGGTTGAGGAATCTTATGACGCACCATAGATTCTCTTCCAAATTTGACTTGCATGTGTCATAGAATCTTACTTTTGGCATATTCTGTCATATGCGTCATAGGAATCTCTTGCCACATCACACATCTATGGGTGAAAAATTCAATGCTCTCACTCTGAGTGTTAATTATAAAATGGACACTCTTTCTCTCATTTTGGGTCCTTGAATCCTAGAATGCTTAAGTCTTGAGTCCTTGACTCTTTGAGTTTTTGAGTCTCTACTAATTTGCATTTTGCATCCTCACTCTCACAATAAAATCACACTTCAAGTATTCTCATGGCTTTATCCCTATCATAGGCTTTTGCTTCAATCTTGTGTGCACTATAGGCAAATTGGAGCTACAATCATTTGGAGAAGAAAGAAGGACATGGGAGCTACAAACGAAAAATGGAGTTTTTTATTATGTTTTTTTTCTTTTGTTTAGTTTGGCTTTCACGGTAGACTAGTGGGTGATAATGTATGATTATTGAGTTTGTGATTTGCTCATAGTATGTTATGCTTCTAACCCATTTTTTTGGTCCTACAGGTTTAAGGAAATTGACCTTTTAACTTGTGCAAGCTCTGTAGTGGATTCTAGGAGTAATTCTAACAAATCATCATGGACATTCCTATCCATATAATTAACTTGCCCATAAAATGCTTTCTTAGGAGGCATCTTGAACATAATAATAGGAATTGGAATGTCACAGAGGTTATATATGAGTACTTACTTGACTTGCTAGACTTATTTTTCTTCAAACTTTTGCAGTTTCTTTCGAATAGATGAGGAATCGCTTCACGTCTTTCCCAAGCTTAACACAATATGGTCAACAGGTTCTTGTGTTCAAAAAACATGAAATCTTTGTTTTCGTGGGACTGGAATGAATGAAAATCTTCTATATTATACTCTATTCCTCCCACATGTGAAGATTTCATTCATCATAAATGCACAGAATAGAAAGATAGAGTAGCATCTCACTTCCTTTTAAATTTGCGTCGTTGATCCTTAAAAAATCCTTCGATCTAGGAATGAAAACTAGGCTAACTCAACTTTCTTCTTAGCATGCTGGTAGTCAAACAATTAAACTTCCTCCATCTGTACCTTTTCTTCAATGTTGGCATTTCAAATTGGGCCCATGAATGACCAAGGACACGTGTCATCAACTCGCTAACTC
Organism: Cupressus sempervirens; assembly: GCA_028749045.1. Lineage (NCBI taxonomy): Eukaryota > Viridiplantae > Streptophyta > Pinopsida > Cupressales > Cupressaceae > Cupressus > Cupressus sempervirens. Next base: position 797,805 of record CM053786.1, read on the forward strand.
GCTATACATAACTTTCAAGCACCTTTCTATAGTGAGCTAGCCATAAACACTAATTTTTCTTTGATCGTGTGGTAGATATTTGAAGCAACTTTTAAAAGAACAATGGTGGGTCCCTCAATTGCTAACTCACTATACATAACTTTCACACATCTTTCCATAGTGAGTTAACAAGCACTGTTGATCCATGCTTGATTTGACAATCAAAATTCTTTATATGTTTTATACATGGGGAGTGGGTCCAAGTACTGTTGTTGCTAAGCTGGCTCAACATGTTGGCACCCACATATATTTGTTAATCTCTTAATGACATCACATGTTCTTAGCCTTTTCATGTTCGTTACTTTCAGGCGGGTCGCTACATCATTACCAGAAAAAATACTAACTATTCGGCTAGCGATATAGCGAGCTCTGATGAATCTAGAATTTTTGACTTATAGATGCTTAGTAAGATGCCACTGTGTTATTTGATCTACACAAATTAGCTTTATCAAGTCACTCATTCGAGGCCCACCTTTGAGGATTTTCTATTACATCACCACTTTCTAACTAGTCGCTACATCACTATCGGTGAAATTACCAACTACCTGGCTAGCGATATAGCGACCTCCTGATAAACATCAAAACTGATGTCGGGAAATAAAACACAATTTGCACAAAAATAAAAGCAAAGCCTACACAATATTTTCTTCAGGATCCTCACAATCATTTTTTAATTTTTAAAAGAATGTTATCTTTTGCAATGATTGAGCCCTCGCTATGTCGCTACCAAAAAAGTGGTGTTATTTCGGCTAGCGATATAGCGACCTTTGACGGATTCTCAATTCTAGCGACAGAGAATAAAAAACACATTGATTGAAAACCTACCAATTAATGTTGGTGTCAAAGAAGGTAGTCATGCACATTTATAAGACTACAAGGGAATTTTTGTGATCACATCAATCTTTAAAAGAACACTACCTTTTGCAAAATCTGGGCATTCGCTATGTCGCCACCAACAAGTTGCATGGATTTTTTGATAGCGACTTAGCAAATTTATAGAGAAACTTGGATGCTAGTGACACCATTTATAGGTTTCTTCATGTGTGTTTATTCTTAAAACTGACAAGCATGGGACATAGCATGTGTCATAATGTATTCATGTTAACACAATTCTTGATGCCAGACTTCATTTTTCAGTATCACAGACACATTTATCTGATGGTTGCGAGCTCGCTAGGCATAACATTCGAGCATATTGCTATAGCAAATATACGACAACTGTAGATTCAAATAAGATCTGATGGTGGGATAAAACTTCTTTCACAAGAACTGAACAACGACCTTAAAATGGGCAAGAAAAGAATTTTCGCTTATCCTTTTTTCAAAACTTTCGCACCAGGGAATTTTTAAATGGAATGAGACAGGGTTTTAACAAAAAAATTCAAAGGCTAACAAATGGAAGATTTAGCTAGAAACCCTATTCACCATCAATGGATTTATTTTTGAATTTTATACCTGGACAAAGGAACTTTATTATGCGAAAATTCAGACCAACAGGTTTAGTGAATTCTTTGGTTTGAGGATATTATTTTAACGGCAAGATAGATTAGTTTAGAATATGAGGACTTTTAGAGCTAATGGTCCAAAAGAAAAAGACTTCTCTTTGAATAAAACACAAACTAATATATATAATGTAATGTCTCCTATTTTCTAGGTCATGACACAAAAAACACAATTCCATTTTACAATTTTTTTAATTTAAATTTATTGTGGTCATCATATATATATATATATATATATAACAAGAATGGGTTCACTAATCTATGTGGCAATAGTAATTGATTTATTTTCCTTATGAAGGAAGAAGTTGTGGCATCCTCCTTCCCTTAGAGAGTGCACCGTCCTCTATGCATATATATATATATATATATATATATATATATATAGAAAGTTACAAGTCTATTACTCAAATTTTAAGAATTTTAACAATGTAATCATTTGATTATTTTTATTCATAATAATCCATGTAATAAAATTCATGTCAACAATTTTGACTTACATCTACTTAATAATATCAAATTTCATTCCCTTAAATGAAACCTTTTTTTCATTTTAATGCATTCATATCCAAGAATTTTAATATAATAAGATCATAAATCTAACTTTCATTCTAAAAATAATAACACATACAATGTTTCAAATATGTACAATAAGAATACATTTTAGAGAAAACATACACACTCGAAGTAAGCATATCAAAAAATTAATCAATTCAAGAACATCCTTCTATGTGAGTGTTTGAATTCCATTACCATTCTATAAGTTTACAAGGTTAGACTACCTCTCTCCAACAATACTCCCTCTGTTCATTCATAGGAGCAACACAAAATATTAGTCCATCATAAATCAAATAAATTATCCAATGAAATATAAAATTAAATACTTCCTTATTTCAATTATTCTCAAAATTCAGTAACATATTACCTTAAAAATCACATGATGTCACATGCATACATGTGCTTACTTACCATACCTTTGCATTATATGGATTTGACCTCATTAGTAGGTACTTCATATCCACTTCCTACCATACTTATACATATACACTCACAATACTTTTAGCTCATTCCTAGTATCAATAGCTGAAAAAGACAAGTATGAAATTTATAAATATCAGGAATTGACATTTTCCTTTAAGCTCATCTTTAATCACACATTGATCATTAGTAACAAAATAATCAACCATATGTAGCATCTAACATGAGGAGTTTTCTAAGTAAGTGTCCAAACCAATAGGTCAATATCCTGTAAACATATTTCATCAATATTTGATTCATCATGAAATATAATGATGTACATACATAACATCATCAATTTTATTTCATTAACATTTAGTCATAATTATGCTCTAGATACTTACAAAAGTTGACATTTTATATCAAAATTCTTCATTTATTTCACAATTGATGGTATATATCTAACCAATATGACAAGAAGTTGAATAATAAAAAGTCACATAGTCAAATGTATCAAACAACATTGACCCAAAGATGTACCTCAAATAGATGATAAAACCAAATCCCAATTGCACATATCCACCAAAGGTCTAAATCGAATACATAATGACTAAGTCTATGTCAAACAACATATTGACCAATAATCCAATGCAGACAACTCAAGATGGCCAAATAATTGGTCAACATTATTTGATAGAGTTTACTAAGTCAAATGATTCATTGACTTCCTATAAAATAGGAATCACACAAGGTGGATCATGACATATATATAGCATGAATGCAAACTGATGAAAGTAGAGATATATAAATACCCATGGCTAGAGGCACACCTAACTATCCAATCACCTTGTTGAGTAACATAACAGAAGTAAACTATTGGTGTAAATACATATTTTCTATTTACACTTACTTAAGTTTACTTAGGTTAATGCATTATTTTATTATTTATTTTGTGATACACTTAGGAGTTTGTGTACCTTTTTGAGTTGTCATGTTGACAACACAAAAGTATGCAACTCTATTTCAACACATGATGTCTACAACACTAGAGTTTGTATCATTCATTGAGTTGTCATGTAGACAACACAAAAGTATGCAACTCTAATTTAGCACATGTTGTCTACAACACTGATTTATGTGTTACACCCTTGTAGGCTTATCCTCTCATCATTGCACTTACTTTTGTGCTTAATGGAGGATAACCCATATCTGGTGGACATGGGTCTAGTTGTATGACTTATCATGTAGCTAATTCTTAAGCATTCTAGATGCATCTCAGAGGCCTTTATATACATGCACTCCTAGTGTACTCTTAAAAGGCATATTGAATTGAATACATTGTTATTCTAATCATACTCCTTTTGGTCTATAGTTGTGCTTGTCTTTGAGTTCTTAGTTCTTGAGTGAATTTTTCCCTAAGGCAAATTCTTACATGGTATCAAAGCTATACCAAATTCTTACATGGTACTAGAGTTAGGAGATTTTCTCTTCACATAGTCATTCAAGAGCATTGTTGCTTCATCACCTTAGCCTAAATCTAGAGTACTATAGAAATTGGGAGCTTCTAGAGCCAAATTTGACCTCACCATTACATCCATAATGTTGATTTGGTGAAAATCAGCTATAAGTTCAGCTACCCTAGACCAAAGTCGATCGTGAGGTGAAAAATTTTACAAATCGACACCCGGAGGCCTCGATTTGCAAGATCAAGTATGGTCATTTTTACATCTGCAATTTAATTTTTCAAATCTAATTTTAATTATTTTGTATTTTTGTCACAATTTTATTGCAATTTTTCAGAAATATTTTTGCCCATTCGGGCTAGCAAAGAATTTTTTTTGCTCGGTCAAGCTAGCAAAGAAATTTCTTTTGCAAAACTGGGTAGTCACACCCTAGCTCTACAACGTGGGGTATTCTTTTTGGTGTAGGGAATATTCCCTTTTATCTAGAATATTCCATCATTTATTTAGTAGTTTTTCATTCAAATCTAGCAAGTACCCTTTAATCGAGCGCAATAGCATTTCAGACGTCGGTGACTTTCCAAACTAACATCGACATTTAAATTTTTCAATCATAACTTTTGGCAGTAGATAGCGACCTACCCAACCACTAGCAGGCTCCATTTGGTTACCTTCTGCAAGTCTTATCTTTTAAATTGTCACAAGCAAAGTTTTCCCATGCATGTGGGGTAAAGAATTAAAACTTTGATCGTGCATTTAAGTTTTCGGCCCACATTTCATACTCTCTGGTGACAATTACATGACTTGTCTAGTGCTCCGACAAAAATCTTGAATTCTATAAACATTAAAGGACTTCATTTTCACTAATAGTTCTCTGGCTACATTGAAGTTTTTGGCACCAGACTATAGTGTATCTAATTTTTTGGTTGGGTTTTCTCCAGTTACCTCCCACTAAATAGAGTCCTCACCAGTTGTGCCATGTGTCTGACATGCAGAACCACCTTAACTGCACACATTATAGTGCAACTTAGTGAAGACATGCCACATGGTGAAGATAGATGCAGACACCTCATTGCTAGTAGAGCAGCACTAATGCACCCGGTCCACATGACCTCGCCAGCATGTACATTCAGTCATCTACTATTCCCACGTTAGCAACACAAGTGGACATACACATTAGCATAAGGCTACCACATCACCCTAACACATCTACCAAATTTGTACAATTTTGTATAGCTGACATCATCATTATGTTAGCACCACATCAGTAGGGGTGGAGTTGTCATTAACATCGGCATTTTATGAGGTTAAATTTGACAACCATCTAACCATCATTTTCTAGTTATTTTCCAACTGCTGCGACGACCATTTGACCATCAAATTTAAGCTAGCATTTTTCCTTCCAAACCCCTCTTCAATTTTTTTTTTGATTTGGTAGCCTAACTTTGTGAGCCCACAACTCAGTCATCCATACTCCAATTTAGGTGTGCTTTTTTTTGAAATTGGGTAGAATTTCCTAAACTTTCTAGTGGTGGTGTTATTTTCTGGTTTTGGTTCAAGGATTTTTTTAGAAATTGTATTTTTTGGCAATTATACATGTTCAATCCTACATTTTGCAACTTCAAACGCTCCGTACAGGCACATCTAGTCACTTTTTCAAGTTCCATTTTTTTGAAAGTGTGTTACTTTTTGTCTCCTTTCCAAATCTATAGTCAAATTCTAGGCTTGTGTTCACAAAAATATCATTTTTAGAATTAGGGCTTTTTCTACATTGTAATACTTTGATTACTTTTTAAAATTGTTGTACATCTGAGCTACAATGCTTAGTTCTAGATTTTGGCCTCAAATGGCAATTGTAAAAGCAAAATCAGAAAGTTCACTTTGTACATTTTGACAAATGGCCTATTGTACATGTACTACATATGAACTATCAAAAGAATCTTTTTTGGAGGGGTTTTTTGATTGATTGAAAAGGAGGGGGGGGTGTGTTTTGTTCTTGTGTCCTCTTTTCATTTTCTACATCATGAGTTCACCTAAATGTCCACTTCTAACTTCACATAATTATTCTAGATGGAAAGATATTGCATGGAGTATATTAATGGAAAAAAGTTATATTATTTATGTTGATGGTACAATTACAAAACCTACTAATGCTAAAGAACTCATTGATTGAAAAAAATAATACCAATAGGCTTTAGGAATTATCAAGAGTTGTGTACATAGAGATCTCTTCTTCCACATTGCCAGTTTCATGGAATCCAAACCTGCTTGGGACAAACTTGAATCATTGTATGGTAAGGTGGATGAGGAAAAGGGATTTCAAATTGAGGATGATCTACTTCTCTTAGATCGAAAGAACTTTGACACAATTCAAGATTACATCAACAAAGCTAATGAGTATAGGGAACTACTTAAAGATTGTGGAAATCCCATGAAGGATGAAAAGTTTATTCATCACATCTTGAAAAGGCTACCTTCAGAGTATGCTTCCTTTGTTTCAAGTTATAATACTCAGAAGTTGACCATGGGAACTACTTACCAGAAGCCTACATTTTATTCTTTTGTAGAGATTTTGATTGTTGAATAATATCACTTCATAGATTTGGGACTTCTCACAACATCAAAGACCAAAGCATTGGTGGCTAGTTATGAGAACCAGTCAAGTCAAGGAGGGAAAAGAAACAACAACAAGAAGCAGTGGAAGTAGAAATCACAATCTAAGACACAACAATATTCCTCACAACAAGGTGTTTCTTCTTCTAATAAGAAGGGAAGTAATGAAAAGAAAGATAAAAAATTCTGTGCATATTGCAAAAAGCCAAATCATGATGAGCATCATTGCAAGACTAAAATAATCGATGAGTTGGAAAACCTACTCAAGAAGAACAAAATTCAAGTGCTAGACACTACCAAGGATTCAACTCCAACCTCTTAAAAGGGAAAAGGGCAAGCACTTATGGCAATCTCAAGTTCTTCTTTGGAATGGATACTTGACTCAAGTGCCTCCTATCATATGGGTTCTTCAAAGGGAGACTTTTCTTCATTGAAGTAGTCACAGGTACTGCACATCTTTATGGGAGATGATACCAAATGGAAGTTTAAGGAAAAGGACATGTGGAAATGGAAAATGGGGAATTCAAAGATGTTCTCTATTTTCCAAACCTTAGCTCCAATCTCCTATTAGTTTACCAAATCACTCACCTTGGAGATGGTCATAAGGTTGAGTTCCTTCTAGATTCAATGATGGTGCGCAGTCTTAGAGATAATTCATTGGTTGTAGTGGGGAAAGTCAATCATCAAAAGAGGCTTTATTCCTTCTCCCACTTTGTGCCTAAGTCTTCTTCTCAAGCCTTTTTGACTCACTCAAATTCACAAATCAAATTATGGCATAAGCGGTTTGGTCATCTTGCCTTCTGCCATCTTCAGCAACTTTTCTTCGAACACATGGTTAAAGGTCTACCTAACATCAACTTTTCTAAGGTTGAGTGTTCATCATGTTCAGTGGATATGCATCTCAAGGTGAAGTATGATAAAGGGAAGTCTTCAAGAGCACCAGTTGTTCTCCAGTCGGTTCACATGGTTTTAGCAAGTCCTTTTGCAGTGACTTTAGTCAACCAAGGCCGCTACATCCTTACCTTTGTTGATGACTTTTCACGATTCATATGGTTCTACTTCCTTCATCATAAGAATGAAGTGGTTGATAAGCTTCAAGCCTTTAAGACTCATATTGAACACAAATCTAGGAAAGCCATTAAGGTTCTACAAATGGACAATGAAAGCAGATATGTGAATAGAAGACTTAAAGACTTTTTCAAACTAGAGGGAATTGATCTTCAAAATTCACCAGCATTTAGTCCACACAAGATAGATGTTGTAGCTATGAGGATTAGGACTCTCAAGACCATGGAAAGTTTCATAATAAATGCCAAGTCTCTTGATCCAACACTTGAAGTTGAAGCCATTAGTAGTGCCACTCACATACTTAAAAGGTCTCCTCATAATACCTTAGATGGGAAGACTCCTTTTGATGCATGGTGTGATAGAAAACTAGTTGTGAGTCACTTCAAAGTCTTCAGTTGTCCAACATAGGCAAACCTATCTTCTATGGGATGCAAGGCACCAACACCTAGGCCTTATACTTTCATCAGTTATGAAGACAATGTGAAGGCATACGGATTTATGGATCCAAAGACACATGAGATTTTTGTGGAGAAGGATGTAAACTTTGAGGAAAATTCACCCAGCTTATCCTTTACTCTTCTTTGCACTTCATATACTATGGAAACTGATAGTGACACTAGCGATAGTGCTTCAACAGATTAAGACACATGGGGTTCTATTTGACAGTTGCAGTGAGGGATCACAACATCAACATAGTCCACATGCATACATTGCCATAGTGAAAGGTCCAACACATCATGGTACATGTTGTCTTCTAGCTCTAGCTTCAGTTGATGACTACATGGTAGATATTTTAGGTTTGTTCATGGAGTCACACACAGTAGACTTGGGAAATAGCCTTGATGATTTAAATTTTCTCTTTGATGAAGATGATCCTTCTACAATTGTTGTGAGGGCTCACTCTGACCCTCATGTTCATTCTCTACATGATCAATCTTTACAGGTTGGTGTGATTGTGGATCCTTATGAATAGTAATTGTCGGAGGTCTCTTTATTAGTTGAGGAGATAGTTGGCTCATTGGAACAGGTTCAACAGACATCCTTGCTAGATCTACATTCATTATTTTCAACATAGTTAGAAGGGGCAACCATCAACATCAGCATAGGGATACTTGAGCAAGTTTTAGGGCCACCATACATCTTCAATAGTGTACCTTTGGCATTGTTTCTTCCAAAGGGGAGGAACATCATTTTGTATTCTTAGACTAGCTTCTTCATTGGAGTAGCAATCATTGACAGGCATTCTTCATTTGGTGGGTGGGGGGGGGGGGGGGGGACAACCTTGTCTCTCTTCCTCTTCTTTCTTAATGGGGGGGACTTTTTCCTCTTATGAGGTCTTGTTCTTCTCATTCTTCACTTTTGTATATACTAGATGTATGTTGTAATGGGGGGGTCTTGATTACTCCATCCATCCATGCATCTTATTTTTTTATCTCTCTTTTTGGGGGAGGGTTTTCCCACAAGGTTTTCCATCTTTCTCTACTTTATGAGAGATTTCATTTCATTATGTGCATGGGTACCCAACATGTCCTAGTAGCTGGGATCCATTATGCATTTCATCCTAGTTTTCATAGCTTAAGAGAATTCCCCTAAGTTGCACTTAAGGGGGGGTGTTGGTGTAAATATGTACTTACTATTTACACTTACTTAAGTTTAATTAGGTTAATGCATTATTTTATTATTTATTTTGTGAGACACTTGGGAGTTTGTGTACCCTTTTTAGTTGTTATGTTGATAACACATAAGTACGCAACTCTATTTCACATGGTGTCTACAACATTAGAGTTTGCATCATTCATTGAGTTGTCATGTAGACAACATAGAAGTACGCAACTCTAATTAGCATATGTCTACAACATTGATTTGTGTGTTACACCCTTGTAGGCTTATCCTTTCATCATCACAATTACTTCCATGCTTAATGGAGGATAACCCATATCTGGTGGACATGTGCCTTGTTATATGACTTATCATGTAGCTAATTCTTAGGCATTCTAGATGCATCTCAAAGGCCTTTATATATAGGCAGTCCTAGTGTACTCTTAAAAGGCATATTGAATTGAATACATTGTTATTCTGATCATACTCCTTCTGGTCTATAGTTGTGCTTGTGTTTGAATTCTTAATTCTTGGGTGAATTTTTCCCTAAGGGAAATTCTTACATGGTATCAAAGCTATACCAAATTCTTACATAAACAATAAAGAGAATGGAACCAAGGAGAGAAGAAACAACAACACTTTATTGATTCATCCAATTATCAGCATACATTCCTAGTTGTTAGACCTTTTGAATTACAACCAAATACAAAATACAACTTTAATATCTACAATCTAGCTTCAATTCACTATTCAGTAGCTCTTCTCTGAAACCTCTAGGTTGTTACCTAACCTAAACCTAAACATTTCTATTTATACTTGCCAAAATGGATTATAGGAGAATCTAGATCATTACATAATAGAAAGGTCGACCTTAAAATGGTCTGTAGTGTTAGTAAATAGATTTGTCTTCTTTGAAAATCCTTCACAAATAACTCTTAAATGTCCAAACTAAAAGACAAACTTTGAAACCAACAGTTGAGTCACTTGGAATTATTTTGTCAAATGCTCTCTAAATTTTCAAATGAAGATACAGCTCCCTCCTTTTGATTTATAGTAAATAATTTTTTGATATGCCTTTAACCAAAAGGCAAAGAAGGAACACTAACATCCATTCATCAACATGATATGAATGAAAACTTTGATTTAAATAATTTAAGAAGAAAATCAAATATATAGTGCACGGGCTCTATAATCAATCTTACCATTTATAGAGAAACAAAAGGGATATTTGATATTCATTGCATATATGGTGGGTAAAACCTTAAGATTTCATGACACAAAAGACCCTTGATAAATGAGCAAGATAATATTTTGAACATGTCTAGAATAACCACAAAATCATTTCCAACCAGAGAAACATAAATTCAAACCATAGGATCTAAAAGTAAATTTCCCTTCATTCCAAATATGTAAACTAAACAACCATATGATCATTTTATCCTTGCACCATAAACAAGTTTGCAAGTAAAATGTCATTCCTTTCCTTCGTTTCTCTATTACAAATTTGAAAACTAAAAATGTCTTCCCTTTCCTTCAAAAATGCACAGGCATGTGAAACTAGAGAAGAACCCTGATACAATAGATTTTCCCATTTTTAAAGAATTTGCACCTGAGTAGTTCCCAACTACCCATAGCTCTTTTTTATTAAAATTCATTTCCCAAGAGCTTTTACCTGTACAATTTTTCCACAATGGATTCATGTTACAATAATAATTAATTCTTTTAAAGAATCAATTATCTCAAATTCTTTTCTTTTTACTTATCTTACCCCCATCAATTCACCCAAATTTCTTGTTTTTATATTACAATAATGATAATTAATTCTTGGTAGAATTAATTATATGAGAAATTAGTGTGACCTCAAAATGATTCAATATTTAATTATTTTGTATTTAAATTGAATGATATTTAATTCTTTAAAGAATCAAATATAATATAAATGCAAGATAATTTGTAAATTTTAAAAGTTGATAATATCTCACATTGTTGAGTGAAGAGGGGATACTTAGGGTTTTGAAACCCTAGGTAACTGTGGCTCTATTGGGGGTTGCATTCTGTGTTGGGATGCAAAGAACTCCTGAATCTTTGGCATGTTGTCTAGTGCTTTATCCATTGTGTTATAAAATCATTGATCAACATGCTTATCTACTTAGAGGAACTTGATCTATCATTTTCTCACTTGGCATAATCATTTTATCATATTTAACATTCTAAATAAAATACTATCTTCTTCTTTTGATGCTATTAGAATACTATATTAACCTCATGTTAATAATACCAATCCCCTAGAATTGATTGTTGCATGTACTTGACATCAAGGACTCACCTTGACCTGGGAAATCACAACCATGTCCTTGACCAACCATATATTTGCAGCTCCTTTTCCTTTGAGTACTTTTAGACTTTGGATTCTTTATTGTTCCATCCACACTGAGAATGAGATGAGCAACTTTTGTGGCATTGTTAATTGCATTTAACTTACAAGTGCAGGTTCCTACACAATTTAGCAAGAGAATCATCTATACGCCCTATATTTATATCAAAACCATAAGATGCCTCCTCACAAGAAAGGAATTCATGGTTGTGTCTAAATTTATTTAGCACTTTTGTCTCATCAACCCAACATTGTCACAAAGTTGACATAGAGTAACCTCGGGGACTTTTGCATAGGAATAGATAAACAACTATGACTTCACTATTATGGTTCCTATAGATTGTCTTAAATACTTACTAATTTCCATATCAATAGCACTACTTCCATATACAATAGTAGATATCTTCAAATCCTTTTGAACTATCATGATGGTATCATGCAAGGTTATTTCTAATTCATCAATGAACTGATATGTCCCATTCAAGGACAATATTATTTGAAGAAGTTTGGATAGATTCCCTTGTTATAGTAGCAACACATTGTAGATCCTCCTCTATTACATGATGGACACAGAACACATATTGATCAGAAGAATATTAAGTTTCCACATCACTAATTGTTAATAGAGACAAGATAATTTTTGGCCCACTCTTCACACATTTATCCAATTCATCATACATTATATTCGACTTTGCATCTACAATTGACTGATACTTTGTTAGATCTAACAACCTACCATTTACATTCCTTTTCCTAATTTAAGCTCCAACTCAATGTTCAATGCAAGTAGTTTGGGATGCAAACATTTCTTTGATTGTTGCTCAAAGCCATCATATGAAAAATTCCTTTTTCAAAAGTTGTGCCCTTAAATAAATATGAGTCACGCATGTTACCTCCCAATAACTTTTTAATGTTTATCATATTTAATTTATTCTTCTTGACCAATTAAAATTGTAACATCAATAACTATCTTGGGAAGGAATTCCTTTTCTTCTCTTTTGGAATATGTATGAACTAATCTATCTTTTAGATTTCCAAACCATTTATTCCCTTGCAATAATAATATATGATATCATTTAATTTCTACCTGCTAAAGGTAATGAGAGATTATGATGTGTCATTGTCAAAGTTAGAGAGACGTGACAACTAAAGCATTTTCCACATCAAACACACTCTCAAAATTCTTGCAAATGTGTGGTTTTATGAATGACTACACTAATAGATTATTATCTCCAACTATTTTCTCTTAGATTCCTACCATCACATCTCTATGTACCTTACATCTCAATGTTCTCATATGTTATATCCCTTGTTATGCTAGAACCCCCCTTCCATGTCTTGATTTTTAATCCATTCATTGTTAATATAAACTTGTTTCTATTTGCATAAAGCAAATGGACATTTGCATTCAAGTTTCCTCTTCCAAGACTTCTAATACTTATTGTGTTTCCTAGACCATATATGATACCACTAATCCTGATATTAGAAGATATGTCACCTATCCCGATACAATCATCAGTTGTCTTAAACTAGTTCCAACTGCAATATGCAATCTTTCTGCTTGAGTATTGTGGTAACTTTGTGATTAGAATCTATTGGTGGTGCCATGATATTAATTCTCCCAATAAAAAATTTCTATTTTAGGTGCCATCTTCTCCACTACATGCTACCAATATCTTTGAAAATTACATCAAAAGCATCAACCCTAAATTGTCATGAAGTATTTTGTTTTCCCTTTTACTTTTTACTTATTATTTTAGGGATCCTTTTTTTATCGTGCCACCATAACTACCTTTCAATATAATAGAGGCTTTTTTAACTTTGTTAAAAGACTTTAGCAGCATGCCATATCTAATAGTAGATTTCATTCATATCTTTCTTGGCTTCGACCATCACTGTATGTTGGAAATCTACTAGTATATAAAGGCAGTAAACTATATACAATGGTGTATGCACTTGTTGCAAATTTCTTGCAAAGCAGTTTCTAAAATGAGTTTGGCATCCAAAATCTATAAAATCACAGGAACTTAGTTCAATTAATATCAAATCTTGGTGAGCCTCTATCTTTGAGTTATTCCTTTTGAACTATATCTACCAACATAATATGAAATTATAGATACTGTGAATTGGAATATTAGGGAAGTCTCAAGAAATGTCCATTGTTATCACAAATGGTAGATAGAAGGACTAATCTCTTGAATTGGTGGTGCATTTCCATATGCATGGGACATCTCTATATTTGGATGCAATAATTATATTATTGATCATATCATTTCAACCATGTGTACAATCATGTGTGCTTCAACAATAAGGCTTGCTTCAAAAGTATTGCTTGTGCATCTGCAATGATCAATTTATCTTGAAAGATTAATAGTCTCCACATTACACTTTAATGATATCTTATCACCACCACATTCAAATTTTCTTTAAGTCTATGCATGCTATAGTTATAAATACCCGATAAAGAAGGAATAGTTGCTCCATATTTTCTCTTTGACCCATTTTCATATACTCTCAAATGAAAAGGTAGGATAGTTGCCAAGTGTTGGTGAAATCTAACTCTTGATTTAATACAAAAGGCTCAAGGTGTCCAACCAATAGGAATACTCCTTTTTCTCAATAATTAATTTTTTGACTATGATTTGTCTACCCATTTTTTCTTATTGCAGGATCCAAACTCTTAAAAGTGTAAAATATTGAACTGGGCCCATGGAAATAAAGGATCCACATATTTACCAACTTCAAAATGATAAATGCAACTCTAGGATACGGGCTTCTCATGTCATTATATTTCTAGATATGGCTCTTGGGAATATAATGACATTGTAAAAAATGTTATCTTGAGACTTGATACATTGAAACTAGATGAGCGTAGGATGTTGCCAATCAATTCAACAAGGCCTTTATTTCTTGGAAAAATTTAGAATATGGATTAACTCAAGGAAAGAGGAAGGTTCAAGGCTGATATAACCCTTATTGAAAGGAAACAACAAACTAAACTAAACATAAACAAACCAAGCCAAAATTGCAAAATGGGGCAGTTATTTACAATAAAAGGCAAAGGGGAAGAAAATGTTAAATGTGACCATTTACAAGTTAAAGAAAATATGAGCCCTTTTTAAGTAAATTTTGATAGAATGGAAGTGGATTTTGCAAAAAGTAAACTAAAAACAACCAAAGTGTAGGGTTTTTCTCATTAAAAGGGCAAATTAAGGGTGGAAAAATAAACACATATTCAAGAGTTTTCTCATGGATAACATGAATTTCTTCACAATGAAATGTGAAACCAACCTCTTGCATAGAATTTTTCACAACTACATCTAAAATTCCAACAAACTCTTCCATACCTTGATCCTGTGACTACTCCATTGGTTCCTCCAAAGGTGACATTGAGGAGAGAATTGTAGGGTGCTGAAAAGCAAGTGGATCATTTTCTTACTCTTGGCTATCATTTGGTTCCCCTTCAACATCGTTTTCTTGCACAAATTCCATTCCACCAATTTCTTTTTCTTCAAACATTTTCTCTACCTTTTTTGGCTCTTCCACAAGAGATCTTGTTTAGATGAGGATAGCACCAAAAAGACTTTAAAAATGCTACTTGTTTTTCCAAATCCCCTCCAACTTCTTGGATTGGATTTTCTTTAAATTGAGGTATAAAGATAATGACATCCACATAATTTTCATTTCTTATAGGAGTCTAATCCTTTAAAATATCTATATATTTTTGAAATACTTTAAGGTATTCAACTTCAATAGAGCCACCAACCTCCATCCTTGGGGAGGTACCTAAAAATTTTTACAAATCAACTACACAAGGCACTCTAATAATTACCCAATAGAGTCACCAAAAATCTATTATTAAACAGATTTTTCTTCTTTGAAAATCCTTCACAAATAACTCTTACATGCCCAAACTAAAAGACAAACTCTAAAACCAATAGTTGAGTCACTTGAAATTATTTTGTCAAGTGCTCTCTGAATTTTGAAATGAAGGTACAACTCCCTCCTTTTGATTTATAGTAAATAATTTTCTTATATGCATTTAACTAGAAGGAAAAGAAGGAACACTAACATCCATTCATCAACATGATATGAATGCAAACTTTGATTTAAATAACTTAAGAAGAAAATAAAATACATAGCGTGTGGGATAACTAATCAATCTACCCATTTATAGAGAAACAAAAGGGATATTTGATATTCATTGCATATATGGTGCATAAAACCTCAAGATTTCATGACACACATTACCCTTGATAAATGAGCAAGATAATATTTTGAACATGGCTAGAACAACCACAAGATCATTTCCAACCAGAGAAACATAAATTCAAACCATAGGATCTAAAAGTAAATTTTCCTTCATTCTAAATATGTAAACAAAACAACCATATGATCATTTTATCCTTGCATCATAAACAAGTTTGCAAGTAAAATGCAATGCCTTTCCTTCCTTTCTATGTTACAAATTTGAAAACTAAAAATGGCTTCCCTTTCCTTCACAAATGCACGAGCATGTGAAATTGGAGAAGAACCCTGTTACAATAGATTTTCCCCTTTTTAAAGAATTTTCACCCAAGTGGTTCCCAAGTACCCATAACTCTTTTTTATTAAAATTCATTTCCCAAGCATTTCTGCGCGTATAAATTTTCCACAAAGGCCCCATGTTACAATAATAATTAATTATCTTAAAGAATCAATTATTTCAAAAAAAAAAAAATTTAACTTATCTTACCCCCATTAATTCACCCTATTTACGTATTTTTATATTACAATAATGATAATTAATTCTTAGTAGAATTAATTATATCATAAATTAGTGTGACCTACAAATGATTCAATATTTAGTTATTTTGCATTTAAATTGAATGATAATTAATTCTTTCAAGAATTAATATAATAAAATGCAAGATAGTTTGTAAATTTTAAAATTTGATAATCTCTCACATTGTTGAGTGAAGAGAGGATACTTAGGGTTTTATAACCCTAGGTAACTTGCACACATCTAAAGACAAGATCCAAACATTAAATTTGTGATCCAAATTAATTGCATAAGTTGGCTCAAACTAAGAACCAATCACAAAGAGACTCGATCAAAGAAGGAACTGAGCATCAGTAAATATCAGGCTCACTCGACCAGCATTGTATAGCTCGGCCAATACTAGAAATTTATAGTAACTCAGCCATCACTACCTACAATAACGCAGCCATCACTAGCTATAGTAACTCAACCAATACTAGCTACAATAACTCGACCATCACTAGCTACAATAACTCAAACATTACTAGCTACAGTAACTCGATCATCACTAAACAACTCGCTAGCAATAGAAACTTGGAAACCACTAGCACATGAGTCCAACTGGCTGAATGAACAAATATGAGTATGATAGAAAGACAACCCAGGATGCTCCTACATTAGACAACTGGGGTTGAAATAAATGATTCCCTTGAGTCATTGAGATGTCACAACCTGAGTTGATTCATACTTAGATTGAGAAATCCATATAGCATCTTCAACTGGTCTATTCTTCCATTTCACCAAATATTCATAGTAATATTTTCCTCTTATGCTTTTAACAGCTCTCTAATCCAATATTTGTTCAACCTCTTCAATCTACTTCTTAGGATAATCATCAAATATAACAACTTCATCATCTAATTCATGATACTTATGTAAATCAGCAATGTTGAATATAGGATATATATCCATGTCATTAGGTACCTCAACTTTATAAGTATTACCATTATCAAACTTTCTCAAGATCTTACAAGGTCCAAACTTCTTCATTTTCAGCTTACTATATGTTCCAATAGGAAATCTTCCTCTCTTCAAATGAATGATCACCTTATCACCAACTTCAAAACATGATGTCTTCTAGACTTATTGGCATTCTCTTTCTACTTTTGATTAATTTGTCTAACTTCAACTTCACTTCGTCAAGCAAATACTTCAACAAGAAAATTCAACACTTTTCTTATCTTCACAAATAACATCCCTCAAATCTGATACTCCTCTAGGCTACATTCCAATTACAATCTCAAATGTGTTTTTTGTGTACTCCTATTCACAGAATTATTATATGCAAACTCAGCTTGTGCCAATATCATATCCCAATTATTTGGCTTAACCCCAAATGAACGTCTCAAAAAATTACCCAAGCTTTTATTTACAACCTTTGTTTATCCATCTATCTATGGATGGAATATAGAACTAAACTTCAACTTGAAGTTTCCATCTTCTTCCACAAAGTCCTCCAAAAGTAACTAACAAACTTACTGTCTCTGTCAAAAATAATACTTTTTGGTAATCCATGCAATCTAGAAATCTCCATGAAGAAAATATCAACAACATGCACAACATCTGATGTCTTCTTACATGGTATGAAATGTGTCATTTTAGAAAATCTACCTACAACAAAAAATACCCTCTTATTGTCTTAGGTAATCCAAGAACAAAATCCATACTGATGTCACTCCGCGGTTTCTCAGGAACAAAAGTAGGTGTATACAATATAGTATTCTAACTTAATTCTTTTTCAACTTGAAAAATTCCACAACTCCTTACAAACTTCTAGAAATCCTTATACATCTATTACCAATAATACTTATCCTTAAGAAAACTCAATGTCTTATCAATTCCAAAATGTCTAGCCAAACCACAATAATGTTTTTCCGTAATCAAATTAACTCTCATAGAAATTCTTGGTATACACAACTAAATTCATTTGAGAAAGATACATTATTGAATTAAATGATCTTCATACTTACTCATTTGACTTGATAGATTTGGTTCTCTAGAGTCTCTCCATTGCTCAGACAAATCAGGACCAGTATCATACAATTCCTTCATTTCATCAAAACCAAGAAATTCAACCTTCATCTTTATCAAAAAGGAACATTTTTTATGTATTGCATCAACAACTCAATTAGTAACTCCACTCTTATGCTTGATCACAAATATTTAACTTTCCAAGCAATCAAACCACTTCATATGTCTTTGATTCAACTTATGCTGACTTCCCAAATACTGTAAAGTTTTATGATTAGTATACAATACAAACTCCTTAGTAATCAAATAATATATCCAATTCTTGAAGGCTTGAAAAATAGCATAAAAATCTTGATCATACACAAAATACTTCCTTCTAGCATCATTCAACTTCTTACTTCAACAATTTTACTTTCTTGGCTCAACAAGTCTCCTATTGCAATACCATGTGCATCACATTCCACTTGAAATACCTTATTGAAATTAGCTAAGGCCAATACAGGTAATTCAATAAGCTTTTGTTTCAAAGTCTCGAAACTCTTATCAACCCCATGTGTTCACTTAAAATCCTTTTTATCTGCTCTCATTGTCTAAGTCATAGCATTACAAACAAAACTAAAATTCTTTATAAAATTTTTTTAGAAACTAGCCAAACCATGAAATGATCTTACCTCACCCACATTCTCAAGTTTAGTTCATTCAAAAATTGTTTTAACCTTCTTAGGATCCATTCTCAAACCATCAACTAAAATCACAAATCCCAAATACACAATTTCCTCTTGCATAAAGGAATACTTTTCAAATTAATCAGTTGTTTCTCCTCTTTCAATCTCTTCAATACCTCTCTAACATGCTCAAGATGTTCTTCCTTAGTCTTACTAAATATCACAATATCATCAAAATAAACAATCACAAACTTACCCAAAAATTCCTTGACAACTTCACTCATCAACCTCATGAAAGTACTAGGTGCATTAGTCAAACCAAAAGGCATAACCAACCATTCATACAAACCATCTTTTGTGTTGAAATAGTCTTCCTCATTGGCATAGGAAACATGTTTTCCATTGTGATCTTGTTAATATCTCTAGAATCAATACACATTCTCCATTCTCCATTCCTTTTAGGTGTTAATACAATAGGTACAACTCATAGACTCAAACTTTATCTAATCAAACCTTTCTACAACAACTCTTGCACTTGTCAATTAAGTTCTTCATTCTTGGTAGGTATCAATCTATATGGTGATTTTTTTGATAAACTAGCTTCAAAAATCAAGTACATGCAATGATGTATACTTCTTAGTGGAGGTAAACCATTAGGTATATCCTTAGCAAAAATCTCATTGTACTCAATCATCAACCTTTCAATTTCTACTGCTACTCAATCGCTACTACCACAACTCAGTCCCTTAGGAATTACACAAAAATACACTTGGTTCTTCTTCATTCCCTTTTCAATTTTTTTCCCATTGACCACACAATTAACCTCATCTAGAATTCCAATCAAAGGAAACAAAACTTACTTTCTTCCATTCACCCAAAGAGTATATTGATTCAATCTTCTATCATGCCTATCATATTGTCAAGGTCTGCCCAATAGAATATGACAACAATCCATAGGCATAACATCACACAAACCTTCATCAAAGTAACTTCCACTCCTCAAATTCACCATACATTGTTCACTTACCAATTTCTTATACTCATCCCTTATCTATGAAACATGATAGGGTTTAGGAGGCTTCAGGCTGTACAACTGCAACTCTATAACTAGCTCCTCTAATGCCAAATTTGTTGAACTTCCACTGTCAATGATCACTTTGCAACATTTTCTAGACATCTTACATCTAGTCTTGAAAAGACTTCTCCTTAAGACAGGTTCCTCATCAATTTTCTTATTACATAAAGTTCTTCTCACCATCATAATTTCTCCCAACCTTGGGTCCACTTAGTGAACCTTCAACGTCTCCTTGAATCACAACATTTTGGTTATCTTTTTATTCTCATTAGAGTATCTACATTTAAAATATATATGCCCTTCTTTGCCACATTTGAAATAATTACCATGAAAAATACCTCTAGAATAATAATTACCTTTTCCTTGATAAGAACTAGTACCTCCTCAATAATAATTACCACATTTCCATATGGTCCATCCTTTTTCATCATTTTTCCATTCATATTTACCCTTATCTTGCATAGAATTGTTAAATCTATCACCTTCTCCATAAGATCTACCCCTGCCTCTCTGGAATCTACCACCTCTACTTCTTTGTCTTTGTCCATGCTTCTTTGTCAAGATCTCCTCATCTTTCAAGGCATATTGATATTCTTCTTCCACACTTTCCAATTTGATAAAACCTATCTCATCTTGAATTCTTGATCTCAATCCATTTAGATACCTTGCAACTTTCTCAACCTCATTATCCACATGTCTAGATTTGATGTCCAATCTATAGAATTCCTTAGTACACTCTTTCACAATCATGTCCTTTTGTCTCATATTTTGCATTTTTCTCAACAAGCTAACTTTGTAATCAGCATGAAGGAACTTCTTCTTCACCTTGTTCACCATTTTTAGCCAGAACTTGATCTTCTCTTTTTCTCTTTTTTCTATTAGTTTTCAAATTCTCCCACCATAGTGAGGCATGACCTTTTAACCTTGTGACTACAATCTTCACCTTTCTATTATCAGGAGTACCTTCAAACTCAAAGAACTTCTCCATATCAAAGATCCAATCCAACACAACATTGGTGTCCAATTTTCCATCATAAGGAACAACTTTCACAATAGGCTTTGAATGTGCCCGAGAAAATACTCTCAACAATATTTCCTCATTGTGATCTTCCTCAAGTTCTAGATTAGGGTTTGGTTGACATTTCTTCATCATCAAGATGTGCTCCTCTCCTCTAGGTTGACTCCACCACATCTAGTCTAGTTGTAATTTGTCTCAACATATCCATAATATCAGTGTTAGCATTTCCTCTACCTCTAACCACCTTTACAAATAGGTTCCTACAAGATCATAACCCTCTACAAGTTGTAGTTCAAATCAATAGATTTTCCACCCTATAAATAAATTAAACTTAGAGTTCTACATGTTCCAATATCCACAAGGATGAACCTCAAGCTCTGATACCACTTGGATGCAAGGAGAGAGATTTGAATAGCTAGGGACAAAGGCACACCTAACTATCCAATCACCTTGCTAAGTAACACAACAAAAGAAAACAAAAAAGAGAACAACACCAAGAAGAGAAGAAACAAAACTACTTTACTGATTCATCCAATTATTAACATACATTCCTAGCTATTAGGCCTTCTAGGTTATTTCTAGATACAAAATACAACTTTAAGATCCACAATCTAGCTTCAATTCTCTATTCAACAACTCTTCTCTGAACCCTCTAAGTTTTTACCTAGCCTAAACCTAAACACCACAATTTATACTTACCAAAATGGCTTATAGGAGATTCTAGATCATTACATAATAGAAAGGCCAACCTTAAAATGGTATGCATACATTCCAACGCAAGATCCAAAAATTAAATTTGTGGTCCAAATTAATTACATAAGTTAGCTCAAACTAAGATCCAATCATAGACAGACTCGATCAAAGAAGGAACTAAGCATCAGTAATTATCAAGCTCACTCGAAACATGAAAGAACACTTGGCCAAGACTAGATAGCTCATCCAATACTGGAAATCTATAGTAACTCATCCATCACTAGCTAAAGTAACTTGACCATCACTAGCTATAGTAACTCGACTAACATTAGCTATTGCAACTCATCCATCACTAGCTATAGTAACTCATCCATCACTGAACATGTCAATAACAACAACAACTTGGAAATCACTAGCACCTAGCTCCAATAGATAGAATGAACAAAGATTATCAGGACAGCAAGATAACCTAAGATGCTCCTACATTACAAACTATTTTTAAAAAGTAGATAAAAATGAATTATACAATACCTTTTTTCACTCTCATGGGAAGACTACATTTCCATACATTTGCTAAATAGGCCAAAATTCAATTCAAGTCAAAGTCAAAAGTTGAATCCACATAGTTGAATCGACATGTAAATAAAATATCTTTCAATTAATTATGCAATTTCATTTTGGTTTTTCAACCTACATGTTGAAATGATAGGTACAATATTAATTACATCTCAAAAGCCAATTATTGACCAAAATATCGCACACAACATGTCATCACATGATTATGCCACAAATGAATATACTCAAGAAGTTGACCTACACTCCAAAATTCATTTTATCTTATGATTACATCAAACATAAATTTAAGTGTCATACCTTAATGAGAATCATAGAAAATGTCGATCTACATGTCATACATGGAATGATAAATGCATCATACAAGTATAATACCATATGTCATGTGATCCACTTAAATTTAGTGAATCGTCTAGGTATGCCACTAGTTACGTGGTTATCTATTAAAAGACCCACTTTGTTCATTATTGTGACTTAGGCCCTCAAGTCCATCTTGTCACCACAATATTTCAAGGAAATTTTTTGTCAAATAATGTTACATATTAACAATAATATTCATAGTTTTATTTAAGTGTTCTTAACAAACATATTTTCACATGTTGTGATGAATGATGTACTCATCATTTAATCATCACATAAGATATGGTTGAAGTGCTTTCATGTCTAACCATGAAGCCTTACACTCCCTCGGGATTCTACCTACCTTGTATATCCAACACTGCAATTCCCAAATAATACAAAGGGCAATTCCTTGGAATCCTACCTAATACATAGAATTTACAATAGTGGAATGCCCATACAATACCAAAGGCAGGAGGTATCAAGTGCAGCTATAAAACATACTACTTTCCACATATGTCCAAGTAGCCATGATCATGGATGTGGTAGGGAAATATAATATGGGAAAGCATATCAAATAAACATATGCACATACGTTTGGCCAAAGAATTTTAGTACCAACATCACACTGGTAGGTAGAGTGAAAAAGAAAAGCATCACTTCTACCCCTCCTTGTTTGTCCACATTTAGCACCCACACAAGAAGGTAAGATTTCCAATTTTCATATATAAAATGATAGAATTTTAATGCAAAAGGAAGAATGAAATATTCTTTACAATCTAGTCCCTTATACATCCTATCAATGTTTCATGTTGAACATAATGGATGACATCACATCATCATAAAACACACACACCCTGGCCACCTCAAGATCCAATGGATCTTGAGATTGAGATTCAAAATTTCCAATTAAAAGTCCCAAAAGAAGGGACAAAATAAATAAAAATAAAAGTGAACAAGAGTGATAGAAGATAAAGAACCAAGAAAATAGGTGGCTAGGTGGTCACAAAGAACATATAAAATTTGCAAGTTATCCCTTTATTGGTGTTTTAAAATGTTACGCTTCAAATTATCCCAATGAGAACAGAATACATCTAAGGGCAGCTACTTCCCATCTACAACATACCCTTTTAGACACCGGGCCAACTATAAGGCTACACCCTTCTTCTACTTTAGGTTTTGCAAAACCTAGGCGAGTGAATCTCAAATTCTTTATATGATATCAGTGTTAAAAGCATGCAACTGAATCTAAAAGAAGCAAATAAAACCCTTATTTCTCCTATACTTATGCAATAACAAAGATGTGCAATAGAAAATTGCAACTCTATGAAATCCACAAGCTGAGTGAGGGCATCCTTTTAGCTTTTAAATGGAAATGGAAATAGACGATTATAAATTTGATTTTAGTAGATCCCCAAATATGCAACAGTAAGAACAAATTGATCATGTAGTTGATCAATGCCTTATCTATTGGGCAGTTCCATAAATCACACACATACATCTATAATACCAGTGACATATTTCATACATCAAGATATTAGATCTATCATATCACATTTTGAATCAGAAATCAGTGCTCATAAAGACCTCATACTCATGTAGTATCCTTCTCAAATAACAATCAACACTGTCAAATATATCAAGCATTTACTTGGCTCTTTGTTCCAACAACAGAACATATGAGACATACAACCTTAAGGGGATGCAAACTGGTCTAAGTTCTTTGTCCCTAAACCACAAAATATTGCAAATTACAAATATAGGAGATGAGAATCAAAATGAAACTAAGAAGTTTTTTGTTCATTGTATTCATTTCTTTGAAACTATACATTCAAGATGTATACAAATAACTCATAGAACCACTAAATAGACCAGAACTATCTGTATTAACTTTATTTACTG
Source organism: Cupressus sempervirens (assembly GCA_028749045.1). Classification (NCBI taxonomy): domain Eukaryota; kingdom Viridiplantae; phylum Streptophyta; class Pinopsida; order Cupressales; family Cupressaceae; genus Cupressus; species Cupressus sempervirens. The sequence goes on from CM053786.1 coordinate 822,451, forward strand.
TTATTCATACATGAGAGAATGCTAAAGAAAATGGTGGAATCACAACTCTGGATCCAACCTTGTGGTATCACAGACAAATTGGAACCAACCCCTAGTATCACAGTATTGAAAAATGTCAAAAATTGGAACCCTTACAATGAGAGAAAGAGAAAGATATAGGAAAGGAATGAAATCCTGGATCTGATCTAGAAATGACATGTGTCCACTTGAATCTCCATTCCCTATTGTTTTAAAGCCTCTCTCTCTTCTATCTACAAGTGAAATCACAAAGGAACCTCGTCATTGTATCTCAACAAACTTAAAATATCTAATCCTTAATGATGAAAAACCCTTGTTCTACTAAAATATCATATATGCATTTGAAATGTTAATAAATGATTAATTAAAATTGATCTAGAGGTGAACCATCCCTAATTGAATCCTTATTACCTCTGGCATTCCCCTGGTTCACCACTTTGCCAAAAATTAGATCTAAATTGCCTTAACTGAAATAAGGTTGAAAAATAGGCACCTGGTACAAAACCCTAAATAACTCAAACCAATGGCTTCATGTGCAAAAAAAAAAACCTCAAAAATAGAAAATTCCCTTTCTCCCAGTTCCAATGGTATATGATAGTGTTATGTTGGCGCATCAAAGATTCCCAAAAAATTAGTTTGAAAACAAGCTCCTGGATTGGTTTTCAGGTCTGCATCTCATTTTGAATATTTGATTTTAGCCTAAGGTTAAAATTTTAGGTTATAACTCTACTTTTATTTTAAATGGTTTGTACATGCCTTTGTGAAGAAATTAATAAAATATTTGATTTTCTGCACTTTTTGAATTTTTCCTTCAATTATCTCTCTGAGTCAAACCTATTTGATTTTTTATGACATGTGTCACCACACCATTGGTTAGGCTCTGTACTGTCACTACCACCTCACCTATCTATTGGGCACCCTACCACCTCATCACCACATGGTGCTTCCTAATTGGCTCGTTGGACTGCTCACCAGGTTCTGACACAGTACGATGTGTCATCATTTTATTCATCGTCACATTCCTGCATTTCTTAACCTCTAAGCATCTTCATTTTGCAAGAATGTGATAGCTGTCAGATTTTCCACATGTTGTGATCTGGTGCACTAACTTTCTCAGTGCCACATCATCATCTCATGTTACATGTCACCTTGTTACTTTGTCACTTTGGTTATCTTCCTCACATATTTGTCTTGTGACATAGCGACATCTATTGGATATGACACATGTCACAATCTTGTGCCTCTCATCTTGGACCTGCCATGTCACTATTGACCTCAAACTTCATGCCATGTATCTTCTCACAATTGGTCCATTTGGATGTTGATGTCATCACTTGCCTCTTTTTTATTCAAACTTCATGCCATGTATCTGCTTACAATTGGTCCATTTGGATACTGATGTCATCACTTGTCTCTTTTTGATTCGTCCAGTCATTCAAAATTTATTCCTTGTTTGTTGAGCTAGCCTAACAAACCCCACTTGCGAGCTTTGTGGCTTACAAAATCCAATGTCTTTAAGACACTTAATGAAGTATTCATTGAAGTATTTAAAATGAAAAATAAACTCCCCCAACATTTTAGAGCTTCTTCACTGCTTTCCAGTGATAAGTGGATAGCTCTGCAAAGGGATTGAGCAACCGTGGCTTTCCCTCTGACTTGATTTTTTTAACTCTTTGTATTCATGTTTTGAATTGAACCTTGTCTACTATTTTAAACTATAATAATGGAAATCAAATGATGGGAAGTTTGAAAATATGGAAATTGGGCCTCTTAGACAATCTCTTTTCCTTTAACCCTTTTCACATGGGAAGAGATTCAATAGCCATCGAGAGTTCTAATGATCGATACGATATCTTTATAGAGCTTAAACATTTTAAAAAATTATGTCTCCTATGGACTTTCCCAAAACCCTCCATTTTCTAGCTTCCACCCAAATGTTACTTCCCTTTACAAAACATTGGCTCATGGGTTCCCTTGCTTCTTTAGTTGTATTCGCTTCAACACTTCACCGCTTCTTAATAAAAACTTCTCTTTGCCTTCAAAGATTCCTATGAGAAAGGCTTACTTAAATTGTACATGAAGTAAACTACCACTTTGGAACCAAATTCTTGTGTATGGTCCCCTTGACTCTCACTGTAGCCTTCTAAAGCAAAGCTCCTCTGCAAAAACCTTGCCTCCTCCTTGTATTAGAGTACAACCAATTCATTCAAAACATCACCATCTTCCCTAGTTCATTGGCAACTGGCATAGTAAAAGTCCCTTGTACTACAATTCTAATGCTTCTAATTCACATTTCTCTGCTCATAAGATGGGCTATGTGAATCACTTCATCTCCCAGGCGTAATTCCATACAGAGCTTTCCACAATTTAGAAACAATGAAAGGCATTTGGGAAACATCACAAAGATGGAGGATATTTTAATCTTGTAGGGGATTGATTTTACTAAGAATTCTCTTATCTACATTTCATATTACATCTTATGCTTGTTAATGTGGAGATAGGTTTATCTTATAGTCATCTCCAATTGAAGAAAATGCAACCCATTTTTTAGAAACTCACGTATTGTACACACTCTGCATGTTCTTTTTTTTTTAAATGCAATGGCTTAACCTGTCTCTGGCTAAAGAATCAGCTCCACATCATAGTACAACTACCTCAGGATCATAGATAACCTTTCCCAAATCCAATGCTATTTCAAAACTTGAAAACATGAAGAAAAAATGTCTCCACAATTGTGAAAAGAAATAATCAAAGACCCTAAAATTATGTAAAAATCCCTCCTCCACACCATTTCCATGATGGACATCAACATCATCACCCAAGACACGCTTGCGATACTTACAAAAACTCTAGAATGGATGGAACAGTGTCATTTATATAGCCAAATCCAAATGCCTCACACTATCTTGGATGAATATGATCTCTGACCCAAACAATAACAATATAACATTTTTCACTATTAAGAATAGCAACACATCCATTTTATTTTTGATGATTATGTTCATATGCAAAAACATCAACATGAAAAGAATCGTTATAATATCTTTTAAAACACCTTCAATTCCTAATGTCCTACCAATTTGATGAAATCAATCGGACCCTAAAGCGGGTCTGGCTTTAAAAAAAAATTGAAACAACTGACATATTAAATTGATCCACTAAGCTCACCTCATATATTGAAATCATTTTGAAACATTGATTCAACTCTCAAAAGTCACTTTTAATCATTTCATGCAAACTGATAAATTCGTGCTGAGAGGTCCTCTGACTAGCCTTAAAAACTAACTTAAACATCTAACTGAGCTTTGAGACCTGGCATTTACATTCTTTGATGCAAATAATTCCAGCCTACAAAATCTCACCTCATGAAAATCACTCAATCAAAAGATATTGACCATCAAATTTTCCTTCTTAAAATTGTCTGCAAGCAAACATATCAGAAAACCATAAAATGCATTTGGTTTTGGCTTTGAAAATAGGTCAAATTGACACTTGGGGGCATGAAAACTGGGGCATTGGTTAACTATCATGAGTAGATTATAAATCTATGATTTGGTCTCATGACGAATAATAGGCACATTTGGAAAGCGGTCAAAGTGGGCTACTTAGATTTGCAGGATTGGGAACAATGGCAAAATATTGATTTGTGCAAATAGAATGGACCTGGAAAATTGTGCAGATGGATTCGTCAAGACTTACAAACTGGCACACTTAAAGAATTTTTAGAGTATAATATAGAGGTATAGTCCATTTTATCTCACCTATGATGGATTCAAAATTATGACATCTTGAATAGGGGTACCGATCAATCTACATTTCTTGACACCAGTAAAACTTTACAAATTGCATTTGGAATCCCATTTGAAAACTGATCAAACAGATTCATCATAAGCTCAAATCTGAAACACAACAATTCTTTGACCTTCAAAATGGAATGCAAAAGGAATTTTCTCATTTTGGTCAACTAGGTCAAAGTTATAATTGGTCAAACAGGGCCTCCTAGAATTTTGAACAATTAGCATTAGCATGAAGACAGTAAACAACTAACTTCGGGGGATTCAAAACCTAGTCAAAACATATTGAAACAACTTGAAAATAAAAAATTAGGTTCTCTTATATGCGTAATAAATACCTCTTAGGCCTCAAAAGGATAGTCAGGCACACATGCATTAAATGTGCTCATAGGGCTTGATTTTTAGAATGGTACTCAAAATCAGGGCTTCAATTTTGAGTAGCAACACCCTTCATCACTTTAAAATTTATAAAAACTAAAAGATCACATGATCAAATCAAAATTAATTTACATAAAACACAACAACTTACTAGTCACCACAAGGAGTAGAATTATTGTGACACCTTGTGTCCAAGGAGTGCTAAGAATATGACCAAACTTCAAAAATATGCATCACATCTTATTAATTAAATATTTTCTTTTACAATTTCATATCCTAAATGCAAAATACAATATGCAATGACTTTACAAACAAAATCCCTTGTTCTTCCTTCATACCAAACTAGATTATTCCAAGAACAATGTAAGACATATTTCCATTGTTATCACAAGTCAAGTACATAACCTTATAGACATTCCTAACCATCAATTTACTACCTCAATGGATAATATAAATTTAAACCCTTGTTGCCTCACAATAATCAAATGCTTTATTTTTAAATCTAAAATGCATATAGTGTAGATACAAAACTCATGAAATCCTTCCCACGTGAGGTACTCAAATTACCACTGAATCCAGGAAAGCTCCATTTTGACCATCTTCAAATGAATGTAAGTTCAATCCAAGATCAAACATACTTAAGGAGCATGTTGGTGTTTGAAAATGTTACCTGTTTCCAATTATCCCCATGAGAACCTGACATATCTAGGGGCAACTAACTCCCATTGTAAACATATCATTTCAGACACAGGGCCAACTATAAGGCATGACCCTTCTTCTTCTTTAGGCTTTGCAAAACCTAGGCGGGTGGACCTACAGATTCTTTATATGGTACCAGTTGTCAAAGCATACACTGAATCTATTATGAAGTAGATAAAACCCTTATTTCTCCTAATAACTCATGAAATAACATAAATCTACAGTAGCTAAATGCAGATCTAGGAACCTCATAAGCTGAGTGAGGGCATTCTATGATAACTCTTCAACATGAAAGGGGAAAAGCGTTTGATTAATGATGTTGAGTTTCAACAAATCCTCAAAAATGCATCAGTATAACCAGTGATCCTATAACTGATCAGTGCCTAATCCATTGGGCAATTCCATGAATTCAAAACATACATCTATGACATCAGGACGTATCTCATATACCCAGACATCAGATCTATCCAACCACCTTGTGATTCAGACATCAGTGCTCATTCAGGTCTCATTCTCATGAAATATCCTTCTCAAACAACCAATAACCTTGTTTAAACATATCGAGCATTTACTTGGCCCTTTGGTCCAACAGCAAAATACATCAAACATACAACTTGAAAGGGATGCAAATGGGTCTCAAATCTTTGTTCCAAAACCACATAAGACTTACAGATTGCTGAGATATGAGATAAGAACCAGAACAAAACTAGTGAAATTGTTGCTCATATGTATTCATTTCCTTGAAACTATACATTCAGATGCATAAAATTAAAACATGAAACAACCTAATATCTCAGAACTATCTATATTATCTTTACAACTGTTGTTCACATGAGAGTTCTACTGAAGAAAATGTGTGGTATCACAGTATGGGAACATATCAAAATACTGGAACCAATGGTCTCACAGTGCAAAAATTGGAATCCCTAATGGTATCACAGCAATGAACTTCTTCTTCCCAGAAATTGGAACCCATTGGTTTCTCAGTAACAAAAATTGGAACTAGAACCCTTCACATGGAAGAAAGAAAGAATAATATAGAAGAGAAAGAATTTTCGGATCTGATCTTTACTTGACAAGTGTGCACTTGAAATTCAATCTTCTAGCAACTGAAAACTTCGTCCTTCCTTCTCCATCTTGATCTGATTTGATTTCATCATTGCCTTGTAACTAATTTGCAAAATATCTCTACCTAATGATGAAATTCTTTGAATCACCAAAATATCTGATTTGCCTCAATGAAATACTGATGAAATTGAGATTCAATCTGATTAGAAAATGGTTAATATTGCCTCAAATATCATTTTCACTTCCTTTTAACCGTATTCAGGTCATTTCCATGCTAGAAAACAACTCTGAATATTGACACCTGAATTTGGTTGCAATCTGGGAACCTGAAAGAAAACCTCCTGTAGCTTGAACCAGCTACTACCTGTGCAAAAACTGACTCTAGAATCGGATAGTTCATCTTTTTTCGATTTCAGCGATATATTGGAGTCCATGTTTTGCTTACAGAAAACCCTTAGAATCTTATTTTGAAAAATGCCCCTCTGTTATAACTATCAGGTCTACAACCCATTCAGTTTTAAATTTTTTGAAAAATTTAAAATTTTCTAAAGTTAAAACTTTAGAAAAATGCCCTTTTGAAAATTAAAATTTCTAACGTACATTTTTGCTTGAGAAAGAAATTTAAAAAAATATATTATGACTTTCATATTTTTCCTTGGCTTTTAAATTTGAGGTCAAACCTCTCTTGACCAAGCACCACGTGTCATTTGTTGATTGGTCGACCTCTCAAACTCAGTACCACATCATCACTGGGCGGGCCCATGCCACATGGCAAAATCCCACTTTCCTGCATTACTTAAATCCCTACAACTTCATATTGCGGGGATGCACAGAGCGTCGGATCTTGCCACGTGGAAAAATCTTGTGCCTCCATTTAAACTGCTCGTTCTTGCCATGTCATCATTCGCAGGACCCACCATGCCACGTGGCACTCAAGCACATTCCCATATTGTTTAACATCCTCGTAACTCTATTTTTCGGGCGTGTGCTAACCCTTGGATCATGACACTTAGCGCAATCTGGTGCTTCTATTGCCACATCAGCGCACTCGTTTCTTTGTGTAAAATTTAGCACTAGCTCAAAATTTGACGTTATCTGGCCAACTACGGGCCCCACCTCCTGAACTACGGCTTCTCAAAAGCCTCTGCCTTGAATTCACAATATTTGTTGTGTTCATTTCTATTTGAAGTGTTAAAAACATATTTTCCCAGCCAATGTGGGATAATGGCCTGTGACGGCTTTTCCCTTCGTTCTGCGCTTGCTTGCATATTGGCATGCATGCGAAGTGTTCTTTAGCTCTGTCAGCCTATTTTAAAACAAATTCTTTTACATTTAAGACACGAAAATGCCTCCTCTGCTACTAGACATCCTTTCCATGTACGTGGGGTCTTTGACACTTTGCATGGTCCTACCTTTAATGTCAACTTCTTATATGTTGCTCTCGCAGAACGCACATACTGTCTTGAACCTAGAGGTGGTCATCGGTTTGAGTCACATCCCCATCGCTCTGAAAAACTTTCACTTTCTCTACTAACCTTTGGCAAAAAAAAAAAGCAAGAACAGGGCAACATAGCAATGAGAAATAATTCTCCTACTGTTTCAATCAGGCTGGATGGAAGGCTTACGTTAGCTTCCTTAAAGCATCAACTTTGAACATGCCACCCTCTTTGTAATGTTGATCTTCTTACTGACATCTTCCATGTTATTTTTACCTATGGCTTTGAATTCTAACTTAATGCATGGGTTGCGCTTTGTTGATGGCTTCTCCCTTTTTGATTTCCTTGGCATCTTGTTGGACACCAAAATGTACATGCACAAACTCATTATAAAATTGTTTTGCACAATTATCCAAAGTGGTCTTGCATTTGGCTGAGCTTCGAATCCACCTTCTCCCTTGCTTTCACTGTCGTAGGTCTGTGACTATTCGAATGCACTTTTGGCTTGGGCGGCTTCATCTGCAGCTTCTCCTTTTCACTTCATTTTTCTCCATTTCATGGATGCCCTTTATTCTGCCTTGACTGCTCCTCCTCATGCATGGAGCTTCCTTTTAATTGCTAGATCTTTGCACCATTAATTTGCGTAGGGCTTTTCTTAACAGGGCGTGATCTGTCTCTAAAAGGTGTGGGATCTGCTCTCTGATTGGTGATCTTTGATTCAACGTTGACTGGCTTAGATCTTTGCTATTCCTTTTGAATAATGCTCTATCCCATCTCTTTAAATTGGCTCCTTATTCCTCATTAGTTCATTGCATAAGAAGCTCAATGATTTGTGGTAAAAATGTTCCATGCAGGCCATCTTCAATGCCCTTAGAAAGAAAATTGTAGTACCATCCTACCTCAAGAAGTTTGTATATAGAAACCTTGCAGCCTTGAACCCAATATCAAATCCACAAAAGGATTCAATGACTATGGCAATGAGAAAAGCCTTGAGGTGCTCATGAGGATACTTTAAGTTAACCTTTTAGGATTTAGAAATTGCATTTTACTTGAGGGCAGTAGTTTCCTTAAAGCATCGACTGTTGTCACCATTCCCATTACTTGGCTCCTCATACCAAGAAGCCAATATGTCTATATCTAGTGTATTAGGGCTGATCATGACCATCTGTTTCAGGTACAGATGATGATGCATGTTGTAAAAAACCACATGATATAGAAGATTTGTCTACTTTCAAGCTTGAAAAGCTTGTGTATGAAATCAGTTGGGCCCCAAAGTGGGACCGACTAAAAAAATTTCACTTCCGAACAACTGATACTCCAGACTGACCAAATGAACACCTTGAACTGATTTGAATCAAGTTCGATCAATAATTTGAACTTTAAAACTCATTTTGACTCTTATCTGCAGACTGTCACTTTTGAGTCAGGGGGTCTGTTGACTGGCCTTAAAAACTAACCAAATCACCTGATCAAGCTCTGAAATCTGACACACTGAATCTTTGTTCTAGACTCTTGCATCCCGTCAAATCTTGTCTCATGAAAAATCCCAAGTCAAAAGATATTGACTGTCAAAGTTGCCCCTCCAAATTTACCTACAAACAAACACGTCAGAAAACCATAAACTGGGTTTGGATTTGGCTTGGAAAACTGGGCAAATGGGTACATGGGGAAATTAAAACTGAAACACTAGTTCTCTGTCATGAGGACATTATGGATCTACAATTTAGGCTCATGACGAATAACTGGATGAATTTGGCAAGCGTCTGAAGTTGGCTACGTGGATTTTTAGGACAAGAGACAATGACAACATAACAATTTTTACGAATGGAATTGACTTGGTAAAGTGTGAAGTCGGATTCATCAAGTTCTACAAACTGGCACACTTGTAGTATTTTCAGAGGACAACACAGTGGTATGATCCATTCAATCTTATTAATCACGGGTTAGGAGTTATAATGTCACGAACAGGGGTCCTAAAAAATTTGCAAATGCTGACACCAGTAAAAAGTCATAAATTGCATTTGGAATCGCATTTGAAAACTGATCAAACGGATTCGTCAAGACTTAAAAATTGAAACAAGACCAGTCTCTGATGTCTATAGTGCAACGCAAAAGGAATTGTAGTATTTGGGTCAACTGGTCAAATGTTATAACACGTCAAACAGGGCTTCCCAGAATTATGTGCAAAGTGCAAAAGCATGAAAACAGTAACTGACCAATTTTAAGGGATTCAAAACCTAGTCAAACAGATTCAAAATGACTCAATATCTGAAACATAGGTTATCAGGTATGGATACTAGATACTCTCAAAGGGGTAAGTCATGACGCATTTCTAGGTGCAAGATATTTAGGTGCAAACACAACCTCCTATTGCTGTCCAACACTTAAGTGAAAATGCAAAATTGATACTAGCTCAAAACAGAACTTTGCCAAATGACTTGAAATGACAATTGAACTTCATGGAATGCATAAACAGGCTGAATGGAGGGTGTTAGAAACATTGAACACCATTTAGGCCTCATACTGATAGCCAGGTACGTACGCATTTTAAAAGCGTTTAAGGGCTTGATTTTTCAATGGGGCTCAAAAATTGACCATGCAATTTTTAGTCCCAACAGAGCATCTAATAATTCTATGTTGAAAGTAATAATTACTAAGAGACACAAAATGTAACCTAGTTTCATAAACTGAGTTAGTTGACTTATAATTGTGTGTCCAGCATACTAAACTCAAGTTCTAAGTGTGGAACCAAGAGCTTAGATACCATAAGTAAAGACTTCCCTTGCAAAACCAATGCTACATTAGCATTCTCTGTAGAACACAAAAAATTCAATGCGTCAAGGTCTTTTAAATATCAACTAGTCAACATGAATTATCAATTATCATTAAATTTAAAAGAAATACAAATACTAGATACTAGAATACCATGATTGTATGAACAAGATGATCAATCTCAAAGGAACTCCAGAACCTACTCATGAAACATAAGGGCAAGAATATTGTAGGAGTAGTTTACCACCCTACCACAAAGCTGTTAAGATTCCCTATAATATTTCCTGATATGAAAGAAACCCATCCTAGCAAATAAGAAGACTAAACAAGCAAAACTATGAGCAGTAATGGAGTGTTTACAAAAGTAGTGTTAAGAATACACACATTTCAAAAACCATATCTTAACAATATAATATGAACAACTTTTCCTTAGTTATTAATCTCTTGACATGCTCTCATATTAAACACCTCAAAATATAGCATGACTAAATCCAACAGGGAGTTACATGCATGCCTATTAATAAACATGGACAACAACCCCAAGAGACATTAACTTACAACAATCAATCCCATAATTTAACTAGAACCCTTTTATTAACCACATCTACTATGTTTATAAACAAAGAGTTCTTTTTTTTCAAATCAAGTAGTAGAAAATTTACATTCAAAGGATTATATATATCTTGATCAATTATAGTCTTATGCAACCTTAATGAAGTTTCAAAAGAGCCCCTTTAAGAGTAGTCATAACTTACTCAGTGTTATCGACTTCAAGGGAAAAATATAAAAGAGAAACTCACATTACAGTCATATATAAACAACACACCCTTTCTTTAGCTAGATTGAACATAAGTCTTGTTGGTATCTCTAACTATTGTTGTCTATTGGTATCAGAGGAAAAGGGAAAGAGTCTAGAAAACTCTTTAGAAATGTTTAAATAGATAGATCTAGAACCCTATTTTTATTATCATGAGAGAGAAACAATCATGAAGGAGAAAGACATAAAGTGAACAAGATATTTGTGCGATCATAGAGAAGATCAAGGTGATAGTGCAAACATTGTAGAGGAAGCAAAAGAGTTTAGTTATAAAGAACTGAGGAACCAACCTTATGAAGAAGTGAAAGATAGTAAAACTATATCATATCAAAGATCATATCATATTGAAGAGAGGAGATCCAAAATAAGCTTATCAAAGAAAATGGAGGGTCTAGTAATGAATATTTTTAAATAGATTAAGTCAAGGATATGTTCAATCTAAGATTGGTTTTGACTATTGTTGGCGCTCAAAATTGCCTTCCCGATTTTGAGCACCATAAAAAAAATCAAGCCCTTAAACGCTTTTTAAATGCATATGTGCCTGGTTGTACTCGGCTATCCATTTGAGACCCCTAAGGTGTTTAATGCTTCTAGCACCTTTCATTCAGCATGCCTAAGCGTTTCATGAAGTTAAATTGAGTTTTTGAGTTATTTGGCAAAGTTCTGTTTTGAGCTAGTATCAATTTTGCATTTTCACCGAAGTGTCAAACAGCGATAGGAGGCTTTGTTTGTAAATGAATATCTCGCACCCATAAATATTTTGTGATTCACCGCTTTGGGAGTATCTAATATCCATACCTGAGAACCTATGTTTCAGATTTTGAGTCATTTCAAGTCCGTTTGAATAGGTTTTGAATCCCTCAAAGTTGGTCAGTTACTGTTTTCATGCTTTTGCACTTTGCACACATTTCTGGGAAGCCCTATTTGACGTGCTATAACTTTGACCCAGTTGAATAAAATGGTAAATTTCTTGTTGCATTGCATGGTAGATGTCAGAGACTTCCTATGTTTAAATTTTTAAGTCTTGACGAATCCGTTTGATCAGTTTTCAAACGCGATTCCAAACGCAATTTATGACTTTTTACTGGTGTCAGCATTTGCAGATTTATCAGTACCCCTGTTCGTGGCGTTATCACTCTTAATCCATGATTGGTGAGATCGAATGGATTGCACCCCTATGTTGTCCTCTGAAAATACTACAAGTGTGCTTGTTTCCAAATCTTTACGAATCCATTTGCACACTTTTCCAGGCCAATGCCGTTTGCTAAAATCACCTTTCAGTCAATGTTCCTAGTTGCAAAATTTTGAGTAGCCTATTTTGAACGTCCGCCATTTTGAGCCCCGTGATTTTTCGTGAGCCCAAATCACATTTTCATAATGTCCTCATGACAAACAATGAGCGTCCCAATTTTTGTTTCCCCATGTGCTCATTTGCCTAGTTTTCCGAACCAAATCCAAACCTAGTTTATGGTTTTCTGACATGTTTGTTTGCAGGTAAATCTAGAGGGTCAACTTTGATAGTCAATATCTTTTGACTGGGGATTCTTCATGAGACGAGATCTGACAGGATGCAAGAGTCTAGAACAAAGATTTAGTGTGTCAGATTTCAGAGCTTGATCAGGTGATTTGGTCAGTTTTTAAGGCCAGTCAACAGACCCCCTGACTCAAAAGTGACATTCTGCAGATAAGAGTCAAAATGAGTTTTAAAGTTCAAATTATTGATCGAACTTGATTCAAATCAGTTCGAGGTGTTTATTTGGTCAGTCTGGAGTATCAGTTGTTCAAAAACAAAAAAAATTTAGTCGGACCTACATTGAGGCCCGACTAGTATCATACTAATAGACATTGGGGTATTAAAGTTTCCATGAAGGGATTTTAATGGTGTCATCATTACATGTTTTGGTGTGAAAATATTTTCTTTTCCCTCAAGATTAAAATGGCATAATGGATCAATACACAAATGCCTCTATGGTGCATTCCTTCTTCAAATTTAAAAGGAAAGGTTTAAATAATTTAAAGGGCTTATATAGTTTTAACTATATAATGTTTTAAAAACTCTCCATTCTAAACAACCAAATAGAGCACACATTTATGGAGAGAACACATGCATGTAAAAGCAAAACACCAGTTTCAAAGGAGCAATCGGCAGTAAGCATGAAAGCTTCAATGAAAATCAGACAAATTTTAAGCTCGTGTGAAGTTAACAAGAAAGCCGCAGTAAGAAACAAATGAAATGCCAACCAAATCACGTCCTAGCAAGCCGCTCCAAATAGATAAGCCACACAGGTAGTTAAAAGAAGCTTCATGTTCAAAAATGGAGAGTCGTCCATGGCACAAGGAACTCACGAAATGTACAGTGAGCACACACATTTTAAAAGACACCAAAGATAGCATCAGAACTCACGGCAACCAGTGGTATGAAAGGACAAGTTTGCAAGAAAATGAAGCCTCCCACCAAATGAAGCAGAGGCCATAGTTTTTGAGAGAAAAGAAAATGACTTTCATGTTTCATCAAAAGGCTAAATGGGAGTAGCCGTCCAAGCATTATAAAAAAGAAGCACTTCCCCTAAATAAATAAAAAACGCAGTCAATAGCAACATAAAGGAGCCTTAGGGACAGTTTAAGGTAGGAACATTAACATCGCAAAGGAGCATCTCACGCCCACAACATAGTAAAGGCAGAGCATACAGATTTGAAAACCCACGATAAAGGGAGGGTGGCCTTCTAAACCAAGAAACAAGGGAGCCATTTGAAGGCTTAAGAATGCTTAGCCACACAACTAAACACACATTCTAAAAGCTGCAGTCAAAACGCTTTATCCCACATTGGGTGGGTGACGAAATATGTTATATTTTAAATACTATTGCACAAGGAATGGTTAACATCTTAAGACAATGGCTTTTAAAGCCAAGCTCGCATGTGGGGAAACTAAAGATAGCTGGCAGGTCGCTAAAGCCAAATTTTGGAAAGAATTTCAAACATGATGACATGGCGCAAAAAAGTCCAGCAGCGCCCAGATGTTGACAAGTGTCCCGATCGAAGGGTTGTCGTTTCCTCGCCATACGAAAATGCTCGCCAGTTAACTATAGCGAGATAGCGAGGCTGATATGGCAAGGGTGAGGTGGAGATGATGTGGCAGCGAGCAAGATGATGATGTGGCGCCCAGCTGTGCAAAGCTCAAACTAGTTAAAAGATGACATGTGGCAAGTGGTCAAAGGAAGTTTGACCCAGGTAGAAAAATATGGAGAAATTTTTAAAATTTTAATATTTTACTTTATCTCCTTCAAATTGACGTGCAAGTTTTTTTTTTAAATAAAGTTTGAACTTTTGATATAGTTTTAACTTTTGAAAGTTTATATATTTGTGAAATATTGTCATAGAGACATGAGCAGAGGCTTGAACTTCAGAGGGCTATATCTGGGTCAAATTTTGTCTAAAACTAGCACTTCAATATACCGTTGGAATCGAGAAACTCTGAATTTTCCGAATATGAAGTTCATTTTTGCACAGACTACCACTAGTACATGCTACAGGTCATTTTTATGAAATTTGAGGTTTTGACAACAAAAAAAGAAGAGCTCATCACTAATTTTCAATTTTGGTTATGAGGCAGATGTAAAGGCCTTTTGAACCCTGAGTGTGGTAAAAATAAGCTAGAAAGGATCATATTGCAATCTGAAAGGCCCTTTGTAACTGATTTGTTACTTTTACTTGGTAAATTCATTTTAACATCAGAGTCAGTTATCCTTTTTCATCATTACATTTTGAGTTTTTTATGCCTCTGAGGGCCAAGGTGAAAGGTTTTGATTTGCCAATCAAGGAGAGAGGAAAGAAAGGTGTTTTCTGATCTTCTCGGGAGTGAATTTCAAGTGGACAGCTGTCAGTTGTATAACAGATCTGGGAATTCATTTCCCTCCTATATCTTGCTTTCTTTCTGTCATTGTAAGGTTTCCAATTTTTGCACTGAGAGACCATTCTTCAGCATTTTCTTCTTGTATCGAACAGCATTTTGAGTTTTATTCAAATAGTTCATGTCTGTTAGGTGATTTATGAAGTATTTTGTACATCTCTCATGTATTTGATTTCAAAGAAAGCAAATAAAGAGTAGCAATGGTTTCAAATTCAACCTGAATCTTGTCTCCTTTTTGTGGATCTGTAATATTTTCTAGTTTATGATCAAAGACCATAGATTAGGTTGCATCTCATTTAGTGATGTATGTGATTGAAATACATTGCTTATGGAACCAAGATCCATGTAACCGCTTGGTGTTTATCACAGGGTTTACTGATTTCATGATGGGATTTTCTCAATATGAGATTCATTTTGATGCAGATGTCAATTCACAAGGTGAAAGATATATCAGGGATCTTAATGTAGAGATACATTTGAGGTTTCCAGGAGATGTATGGTTATGATTCATTTAATTGCCCAACAGATAAGGCACTGGTCAGAGATAGGATCATTAAGTTCTGTTGCTCATACTTGGGTCTTGCTAATATCAATCTATTAAATCATTTTCATTTTATTGTTGAAAGGTATTCAAAGTATAACCTGCACTTAGCTTTCCAGTTTCATGAGTCATGTCCTTAGCTATTTCATGCTTGTGATCTCCTGGTTAAGCATAGAAGGATTAGGGGTTTCATCTGCTTTTATAGATCCTGAATATGGTTATTGCATTGGTCACATAGTCAGATCTAAAGAGGTTCACCCACCTAGGTTTTGCAGAGCCTGAAGTGTAGAAGGAGTATAGCCTTATAGTTGGCCTGGTGTCTGAATGGATGTGTTGATAATGGGAGTTAGCTGCCCCTAGATATGTTTTGTTCTCATCAAGGTAATTGGAAATGGGTAACATTTTCAAACACCAACAACTATTTCATGTCATTACACTTAAGATGTTCTACTAAGTTCATGTCGAGCTAGTAACACATTTTGAGTAAAATATGTATAGATTCCAAGTAAACAGTTGATGTTGAGTAAGTTCAAGTGTTGAGCCAAATAGAACTACAACAGGTACTGAGTGATCTTCAAGTGTCAAGCAATCTTCAGGTGTCAAGTGAAGTTCAAGTGCCGAGTAAAGTATAGGTGTCGAGTCACTGTAGAAGTCAAATGGAATAGAATTGCTATAAGAGCCGAGTGAGACATTTTTTCTATATGAGTCCAACATCAGAGGTAACAAGTGTTGAGTAACATAGATTGGACATAGTTGTCTTTAATTGCACAAACACCTATGTAAACCATTTTTGAGCCGACATAGAAGAATCTCAAAGGATATTAAAGATAAGAATGAATCTTTTACATTACCTATGCAATCAACATGTAGCCAAAAAGAAAAATGGAGAAGGCATGCAACCAATAAGAAAAGTGCAAGGAATGAGTGGGAAATAAAGATTTAATATGGATTGTAGATTCATATCTAACTCTAAGTCTTTGAAATCTTTAAAAGGAGAACGAAACCTCATTGTATGTGTGGATGAATGAAGTGTATGGGTGAACTATAGGGAAGTTCAAAGGCAAGTGTGTAAAGACTTAGAAGAACAGAGCATCATTGCAGTATTCAATTGATCAAGAATAGAGTATCAGAATATCAAAGAGTGACATATCAGATCAAGTAAGGACGTGGTCAATCAGAGTAGAACAAGGATCTAGAATTAGCAATTGGAGATTGCAAAGCTATCAGGTCAAAGACTTTCTAATACTCTCTAGCAATTGTATTAGATAATGGAAATCTTATGGACTTAGATTGGCCTAGTAGCCATTTGTAAATCCTTTAATAGGGTAGCATTCCAAGTGAATGTACAAAAGTCCTTTAACCAAACCTACTTTTAGTAGGGTAGTGAAATCCTTTAACTAGGTCACTTTTTATAGAGTGTAATGTCTTTAACAGGACAAGCCTTTCATAGGGTAGACCATTGGAAGTGGTCAAACATTGTAACCTTGAATAGTTACACATTTCTACAATGATATTTTGTGGGTTTCATCCCCACCCCAGTTTTACCTTCTCATTTTTGAGGGTTTATGGGTTACCAAATTTGTGTGTTGTCTATTTTCATGCATGTCTTTATTTTCAAGTTCATTAGATAGATTGGATGCATGTGAATGGTTTTAGTTAAAATAATTTAAAAGGGTAAAAGTTAGTTACTTCTGATTCATAACCCCCCCCCCCCCCCCTCAGAAGTAAATCTTCCCACCTGTTAATTCAAACAATTGGTATCAGCACCAAGTTCTAACAAGAAGGGGCTTTATAGCTTGGAGAAAAGATCTAGAAATGGAAGTCTACAAACTTGGGAAGATCATAGAGAATCAGGCAATTAACATAAACTTGCTTTACATGCTTTGGAAGAAGCTAGAGGAGAATTGAGAAAATCCTTAAAAAGAAGAAAAGAGATTGCCATAGCTGAGAATGACACATAGTACAAGGGGATTGACACCTCAAATCTATTTTCAAATGGAGATTCCAAAGAATTTGATGCAGCAATAGTAGACCTGATGGAAAAGAATAGAGCTCAAGCAAAAGAAATTAGAATACTCAAGCTTGAACAAGAACCACAAGCCATAATGCTTTGTGAGGTAACTGAACAGAAGAAAAGAGCCATTGAAGACAAGGCTATGATGGAAGATGACAAGAGAAATCTTACCAATAGACTGGAGGAAAAGATAATTGAGTTTGAAATAATTTCTAGCATGCAGCTAGATACCTTAAGCTAGATGATGAATGCACATCATGAGCTGAATATGAAGGATATTGAGATCTCTACACTAAAGATATAGAATGATCGACTATAAAATGACTTGAAAAGAGAGAAGGAGATTTCAGAAAACTTTAACAAACCCAATGAGGCCATCAAGTACTTTGAGCAGCTACTAAAGTCACCAAGGGCTAGCAATGACACTTCAAGATTGCGATACATTAGCACTGAACAAGGAGAGTCCTCCAAGTCTACAGAAGAAAGGAGTAACAAAGGTAAGAACACTAAACCTACGTGTCATTTATGTGGTAAAAGGGGGCATACTTCTAATATATGCAGGAGCAAAAATTCCCATCAGTGTGATAAGCCTAAGAATGCAAGCTATTGTCACAAGTGCAAAAAGCAAGGACATCAAGCATATAACTACAGGATTAATACTATGAAGACACCAAGATTTGAAGGTCACTACTACAATTGCAATCATTATGGACATAGAGCATTTGAGTGTAGATCAAAGCCTATGTGGACATCAAATCAAGCAACAAGAGAAGGTAATCATGGTCATCACTATAATTGGGACTATAACACTAAGTATAGTTGTCATTACTGTCAGGAATATGGACACATTCTTGAAAATTGCATAAGGACACATTTCAAAGAAAACTACATCAGATGGTTAAGTCAAACCACATGTTTCAGTTGCTTGAAGACTAGTCATATTAGCAAGAATTGTCCAACAAATTCAAAGGCACCCAAGTCAGAAGTCAACAAAGGAAAAGAGAAAGTAGATGTTGAACACATCAGAGGACAAATGTACAAGACTTGGAAGAAGAAAGATGAGGTTAGCACATCAAATGAAGGGATCATTTCACCTAATAGGTCAAGTGATCACATTTCATCAAACTAAGTAGATAGAAGGCATGAGGGACTGATTTTCAAAGTTTCATCATGCATCAATCCTAGAAAAAAATAGTACTAAAAAGAAGAGATCAACATGATTAGAGATGCAAAGTTGAAATTCAAAGTTTTCACCAGTACTGTTGAGTCATCCTTAGATGTCGAGTGAATGTCACTATATGCCAAGCTACTAGTAGGATCTGAGTGATTGGTCACAGCCGAGTTGGCAACGGATGTTGAGTAAAGAGGAAATCTAGTTGGAGTTGAGTCAATGGAAGCTGAGTTATGCTAAAATCTTTAAGGATCCAAGCATACAACTATATATGCACTAAGAATTTAATGTTATGTTTTGAAGAGTATAAGGTTTCTTTTTCGATCATTTCTTGTCATTTTGAATGCAGAGCAAGAACGAGAAGAGCACAGAAGTGATTGACAAATAGCAATTGAAGCTTTTGCATAGATTTCAACAAAGATCAGGCACCATTTTCATCGATCTAAGGTATTCCTCAAGTGCCGAGTTGCGCAATTATAAAGTTTAATGTCTTTTGAAACCCTAGATTTTCAATATGGATTCCAATTCTAAAAACCCTAAGGAAAAGGAAGGTTTTGAGGTTCAGTTAGTTAGCAATGAGGTTAAACAACAAGATTTTAGGCTAATTCCAAAAGTTTCATATAAGAACGACCTTGTCAGTGTACTATCCATTATTTCGCCCAAAGTTGTGATGGTGCAAGATGTTAGGAAATGTTACAACCACATTGTAGGAGCAATAGGAGACATGGAGATTCATCAAGCATCTGATAAACTATGTGAAAATAGAGTGTTAAAGGAAGAGTTTCAAATAGTTGAAAGAAAGGGCTTAACTCGTGCCCTAGTTTTCCCCATAGTTTTCAAAACATAATGGATAAGAATTGGTCTAAGAAGAATACATAAAGTTTATTTATGGTTAGAAGGAGGACCTATCAAAATAATGAAGAGAATTGTGCATAGGATTACAAGTTTTCCAACCCTAGATTGGTACAAGACCCTGTGAAGTGATTCTAAAGAAGCTATTGAAAAGAACACTGAGGCAAAATGGAACAAAAGGGGCATGACTATTGATACTATCATATATCCCCTTCTGGACTTTGCAGTAAGAGTTGTATCTCACAAATTCTATCAATCAAGTAGATTGAATAGTGTTCTGTGCATTGTTGTGGAGGTGGCCTACAAAATTGTCAAGAAAGATCATACATATGATCTAGTAGAATTGCTATTATAGTAGATCATGGAGAATCTAGGAGCAATAAGAAGATCAAAAGTTGCTCAGTGTAAGTTTGGATCAGTCCTGATCTGTATATTTTTCTATTTTATGGAAGAATTTCTCTCTTTTGGAAAAATAGATTGGAAATCAAACAAGTCAGCTATTACTCAAATCAATGAGTACGTTGAGAAAATGGGAGATAATTTTGAATCTCTAATGACTAGTTACTTTGAGGATTTCAAGAAATCCATGAATCAAAGACTAAGGATACCAGTTTCTCTAGTGGAATAGCACATCAATGATATTTTTTTCTTAGTTGATATTGATTACACTTATATCCAAGTAGCAATTCCAAGGGTTAGATAGATAAGACCATTAGGATATGAGATAAATATTGATGAAGCATCAGCAAAAATCACAACATTGTTGTAGAGGAAATTAGCAAGGATGCACCACATTTTGAAACATATGATGTGGTGAGATCCAAGGTAGACATGGATTTAAAGACTACCTCCACTTTAAAGAAGAAAGACAAGCTTGTAAAGAAGCTGAAAGCAAAGTTTGGAGAAGGCACTGCAGAAGAAGTAGAAGAAGAAGGTGATGAAGCTAAGGAATATGATTATGATGATGAAGAGGAAAATCAACCTCTTGCATTGACACAAGGCTTAGGTGAGGATGAAGAAAAGGAAGAAGGTGTTGAGAAAGAAGAAGGCAAGGAAGCACTAGCTCAAGCTGAGTCCAAGAAGAGAAAGGCAAAAACTCAGCCTACAGCCCAGCCTAAAGCAAAGAAGGTCACAAAGACAAGCTGATCCAAGCCAACTATACCAGTAACAAGAGCCACCACAAGAGCCTCAACTCAAAAGGCCAAGGAGCAAGACAAATAGAAGAAGAAGGCTACTAAGTAGACTGGCCCTGTGTAGAAGAAGCCAAGGAGAAAATATGTTGAACAACTAGAGTTAGATGATGAGGGAAGGACAAAATCTGAAGATATCAGCCAATTTAGAGTGGTAAGCCATGCTCCTAAGTCAAATATTGATAAAATATGTGATAATGTTAGAAAGAATGCAGATTTTTTTGAATTGAAAAATATTGATTTTAATAAATTAAGTAGAGAAGATCAGAATAAAATTGAAGAATCAGTATATGCCATGATGGCATAATTCAAGAACACTCCTCTTGAATTAAAGAATACAATGCCCAAGGAGTTATATGAAATTGTTTAAAATAAGTGGCATTATTGTTTTAAAATGGAAAAAGAGATAAGAGAATCCACATTGACACAAGTAATGCCAGAATTGAGTAAAGGTCAAATAACTAAGGCAAATAAGAAACATGGGAGCAAGTTTGCACCAAAATATAGAGCATTCAGCATCTTGCAGAATAAAGTTAAAGTTGTCAATAAATCAACAAGAATATGCAAGTTGATATATGGCTTGACTACTATCAAGGATGGATAAGAAGATCCCTTTGAGGGACAGAACATTGAAAATGATAAAGATGCAAATAAGGCTAAGGCCAGTAAGAAAGAAGAAGAAAGAGAACAAGAAAAGGATGAAGGAGAAAAAGAGCCAGAAAAAGAAATAGTGGAGGAGGAAACAGAAAAATAAAATGAAATGGCAACAGCTGAAGAGGAGCAACAAACTGAATAGAATGTACAAGATACAAAATTTCCACCTCCTATTCCTCCACATATAGAACCTATAGCTACATTCATTGTAAAGGATCTTCCTAACACTTTAGCTCAAAACATCAACCCTTTAACTACAGAGGATCTCAAGAAGATCCTTCACCAATCAACACTACAAGCACAACTTTGCACAAATCTAGTATTGGTGAGTGTTGATGAGCTATAGAAAGTTGTAGCAAAAATAAAAAGGGAGAAGGAAACCTCACAAGAACTATCAACACAACCTCCCACTTCTACAGCAGATCAACCTAAAGAGCAAGAGGTACAAGAAAAAATTGCTAAGGTTGACTTTACAATAAAGATGACAACTATTGTCGAGGAGACAACAAAGAAATCAATAGGACAAGATGTTACTATAGCACAAACCCTAGGTGCACCTCCTCAAATTGTCATCATTGATCAAGGTAGTAGAGGAGAGGAGAAAAAAGTAGAGAAAACCCCTAAGGAGTAGGAGGCAATAGAAACATTGGTTAACTTGCCTAGCTTAAGGACTTCTTAGAAGAAGCTAATCACTGATGCAATGCCATTGCAAATTTAAATACCAGGCTCGAGCACTACCAAGTTTTCAAGGGTACTTCACTATGGAGACCCTACTCTTGATGAAGAAATCATCATACCAAGCTATGAGTCAAGAACAATGAACCTGCAATAGGTAACTGAAGTGTAAGAGCCACTAGAAAGAAGAAAGAGACAAGAGATACTCAAAAATGAGTATAAGTAGAAGAAATTACTAGTGGATATCAAAGAAATGTTTCTTGATGCCTTCAGCTTGCAGATACCTGATGAAACCAAGCCTATATTGGAACAACTGACAGATATTGTAGAACAGGTGACTAATGAAGACTAGGAAACCAATGTGAAACTCATGGAATGGTCTGAGAAGAAATTTCAAGGAAAAATGAATGAGAAGATATCAAGTGAAATAGTACTATCATAGGTTGAATTGGAAAAAAAGATTGAAAAAGTGAAAAAGGTACTTGAGAATGTATTCTCATTGTTAAAAAAATTGTGTGATTTCTCATATTTCACACAGGAGACAAGTCAAAGAACAATGAGCTTGGAGAGAAATCTAAAGATTTATAGCACTCAGCTACCAAAAGATCTAGCTCAGAGTGAGAAGAATTTTACCCAAATTCTTCACACACAAAAGGAACTAGTTATGTTGATAGCAGAGGAAGCCAACATCAAGAACAATTTTTTCTAATTCAATCTTCCATAACCCAACATTTGGATGTACTCCATAAATAATAAGCCTATGCTGAGAATGTACTAAAGAAAGACCCAAATATTTCTAATTTGGAAGGACTTGTTCATCTTGCAACAAATATAGCTATCCAACATAAATCATTGGAAATTGTTTTGGATAATTGGGATGCATCTCTCAAGATGATTATAGAGGTCAATAAAACATTTTTGGTGAAATATGCTCTTAATCCTTAGAACCCTTTGACATAAGTATCAAAAAGGGGAAGATATAGTTAAGGGGTAGAAATAATTAAGAGGGAGATATAATGTTTTGAGGGAGTTGTAAATAAGAATGGAAGGTAACATAGATATAGAGTACACGAAGTAGAAACAGGGCACATAGATACAAAAACAAAGGCAAAAAGTATTAGATACATTAGCATTAGACACATACGGCACAATAATTTTGGTTATAGGAAAGGTAATGGCATAATAGCTCAATGGGAGTTACAAAACTTTAAAGGTATATATATAGTTTTTTTAGAATTTTGAGAAGTTTTGAAGTTTTTTATATATGCCAAATTGTATGCATATTTTACTCGAGGAGATTAGACTTTGATATACTGCTAAGTTTTTTTGATACTCATGTCAAAGGGGGAGATTCTTGAATCTAAAACTGGTTTTGACTATTTCATGTCAACACACTTAAGATGTTTTACTAATTTCATGCTGAGCTAGTAACAAATGCTAAGTAAAATATGTATAGATGTCGAGTAAATAGTTGATGCCAAGTAAGTTCAAGTGCCAAGCCAAAATGAACTACAATAGATACTGAGTGATCTTCAGGTGGCAAACAATCTTCAGGTGTCGAGTGAAGTTCAAGTGCCAAGAAAAGTATAGGTGTTGAGTCACTGTAGAATTCAAGTCGAATAGAATTGCTATATGAGCCAAGTGAGCCAATTTTTCTATATGAGCTGAGCATCAAAGGTAACAAGTGTTGAGTAACACAGATTGGACATAGTTGTTTGTAATTGCACAAACACCTATGTAAACCATTTTTGAGCCAACATAGAAGAATCTTGAAGGATATTAAAGATAAGAATGAATCTTTTGCATTACCTATGCAATCAGCATGTAGCCAATAAGAAAAATGGAGAAGGCATGCAACCAATAAGAAAAGCGCAAAGAATGAGCAGGAAATAAATATTTAATATGGATCATAGATTCATACCTAACCCTAAGTCTTCAAAATATTTAAAAGGAGAACGAAACCTCATTGGATGTATAGATAAATGAAGTGTATGGGTGAACTATAGTGAAATTTAGAGGCATGTGTGTAAAGACTTAGAAGAATAGAGCAGCATTACAGTATTCAGTTGATCAAGAATAGAGTATCAGAATACCAAAGAGTGATATTGTGTGCTAGAAAATGTGACCTATTAGGAGCATGGGTTAACAAACAAACATTAGCTAAAAACTTTGAAAGCGTATCAAAGATTCATCAACATGAAAAGAACAAACATTAACCAATGCTTGCTTGGGTTTTGCAACCCTGAGCAGCTAACAAACCCAATCTTCTAGCCACCTCTACAGCTCAACAAGGGAACCCATAAGATGCCTTGTTGGTGTGTTAAGATGGGGGGGTATGTTTGGTGTGCTCTCCTAAACACAAAAATGGAGTGAATCTCTTAAGTGGATGTGCAAGTGTGAGTGAAAATGCAATATGAACCTAGGCTAGATGAAATGAAGAACACCTCAAGAAATGGCTATGGAAAAAGCCATACTTGAAGGTATTCGAGGATGAAACTATGGAATGCAACTAAGAAACTAATGAGATGTGCAAGCTAAACTAAGATGTAAATGAAATGGAGATGCTAATACATGAAGAAACTAGACTAACAATGCATGAAGCACACTAAACCAGCTACCAAATGGTTAGTATGATCCTAGAAATCTCTATGAAAATTAAACTAAAATGAAAACCCTAGCATGAAAACTCAAGACTCAAAATGGCATGGTAACAATGCAATAATGGGAGATGCAAATGCTTGAGACAAGCCCTCCATTTATAGGCTTGAGGGAGGGCTTGGTGAGGTGACATCCATGTAGATGCCACATAAGGTGACATGCAGGCCATGCAAATGGTCAAGAATTCAAATTTTTCTCACACATGTGTGAGCAAACTTGAGAAGAAGAGTGGGAGACAAGAGTGCAAAGGGGAGTGTGTAGGCATGCACATGTGTGAGCACACTCTTAGGCTAATGAGGGGGATTAGAGAGATGATTAGGAATGATTAAGTAGGATTAGAGAAGAAGTAGGCTTAAGAGGATGAAAATGATGGTTATAGGCTAGGATCTAGGTTAGGCTTAAGATTAAATTAAATATAATTTAATTTAATCATGGGTTTAGAAGAATTGATAGGATGTGAGGGTTAAATTTTTAAAAAAAAATTTAAAAATGGGAAACATGGAGGATCATGTGTTGAATTAATTTAACACATTAAGGTTAGAAGTATTTAAATTAGATTTAAATACTTAAGAGAATGAACTCATTTAATTAATTAATTTAATTAAATAAGTAGAAAAATATGAGCAATACAATTAATTAATTAATAATTAATTACAATGTCACATGAAATATTAATAAATTAATATAGTCTTTAGGGATGATTTTAAGCATCTACATTTTTCCCCTCTTTGATGTGATGTTGAGACGACATCGTATCAAAGAAAAGAAAATATAGGTTGCCCGAGAGAAGGATAGGAGTCCTAGGAGTTGTGTCAAAGCAACGACAAGGGAGGAGGGTGCCCCCTCAAGGAAATGGGGTGAAAATGAATATATTTTGCCCCATTTTCTTGAAAATAGACACAAGAAGGAAAAGGGAAAGAGAAAAGGCTTAAAAGATGACCTTGCATGACTTGTTGGTAAGCTTGACATGAAGCGGGGTGAAGTGGATAATGATTAATATAAATGCAACTTAACTACATGAATGCATGAGATTCAATTGTGTTCATATGGAGAGCACACCTTAATTTGGTTTTTCAAGAGAAGTTATGTATCAAATGCTATACTAGCATAGATGACAATAATCCTTTGCATGGACTAGACTCTCAACACAATAGATATAGGTTTCAGAGTCATGATGGATCAAATGAGATATACACACTAGAGAGGTTTGCGCACACCCAAAGTATTGTTAGGGATCTTGGTGGAAAGTGTGCTAACTCGTTGCCCCTAGTGAGCAATGCATAATCATAACTCAAAAATTGATAGAGATGTGCTAAAGAATCATGAAAATAGATCATATTACAAAATGATACATGTAATTAGGTTAAGCCATTCAAATGATACCAAGATATTGAAGATCAAGGCACACATGGAGAGGCTATCACAGACACACAAAGATAAAATCATCAAAAAGACTTTATGACCAAGTAGTCATTCAATTCCCAGTTCTTGCCATGAACTTGATTCTGATAGTAAAATTTGTTAAGCCTATATAGGAAGGATTCATCCTGTAAGGAAAAATTGATTGTTTGATTGAATTGTATTGAAATGTTTGTGATTTTTTGCTAGCAATAGTGTGAAAGGAACAATGTTCTCAAATCGTGTAGTCTTAGTGTGAATTTGTGTAAGTTTGTTTGCAATCACTATATGATAAGCTCAGTTTGATGGGTTGAAGCTCAGTGTCATGAGATAAATAGAATAATTTGGATAATATATGATAAGATGATGGATGAATTGAATTGGAATGGAAGGGGGATGTAAGAGAGAAAATGATAAAGTTCTCTAGAGGAAAATGTGTTGAATGGAAGACTAGAAATTTGATCAAGGTATATGCAAATAGATGGAAAAATGAAGGAATTGATTATGGAAATGATTTGAATGAAATTATTAGAAGAAGGGAATATGATGAGATTAGAGGAGAAATGAATTGATTGAATGGATTGGAAGAGGTAAAAATTGATGAAAGGTGGAATGGATTAGAACCAATGACAAGGGATAACCAAGGGATGGTAAATGGATGGGAAGGGTGGAGATATTTGAATGGAGGAATAATATGGAGGACCAAAGGATATGGTATTGGACAATGGGTAGCCAAGAACCATATTTCAAAGGAGCTCAAATGCCCCATACCAAGGATAGGAAAATGGAAGACAATATGGTGGGAAATGATGGATGAAAAGGGAAAGATGGTACAAAGGCTAGCGTGTGGAGGACGGTAAGGCATGTGCTCTTCCAAAGCATGTATAATCATTTTGGTAGTGTGCCTCTAATAGTGATCATGACCATGGGCATGAAAGGGGAATGAATAATGGATATGGGAGGGAGGGTATGAAAAAGTGGGAATGATATGGAGGGAAAGGATGAAATGTGGGACATGTAATAGATGGAAATGGAAGGGATAACCAAGATCAAGGACATATGAAAGAAGGATGGAAGCATGGAGGAGTATGGATGGAAAATGGATTAACATGACAAGAACTATGAGATGAAAGATATGGATAGTATGTCAAGATAAAATGTATGGAAGGATTATGGAAGTATATAGGATAATGTATGGATAATGCACAAGGGATATGGAAAGTGAGCATGTGGATGGATGAAAGGAAAGAAAAAGTCAAGATCAAAGATAGAAGCAAATGATGAATAGTAGATGGAAGTATGGAAGATATGTAAGGAAAAGTGGTATGGATTGAGCTTACCCCCTATGTAGAGTGCAAGTGGAAGAAGGAAAAGTGAATGGAGGGATAAGTGGAATTGGAAGACAATGGATACATAATAGGAAAATGAAGGGAGGACTCAAGCATCTAGATATATGGATAGAATCCCTTGATATTTTTTTATTTTTCTTTTTCTTTTTTATTTTCAAGGAATTTTTACAATTTTCTCATAGATGTTGGTAGGGTAGTGAAAAGAAGGATGAAGTGGATTGGGGAATGGAGGCTAATGACTTATGAAAAGGTTTGGATTAAGGGGGTGGAGTGGGTGGGAGGAAGACATGGTTGATGGATGCTAGGTTGAAAGACTTGTGAATGAGTGGATGAAGGAGGTGGAAAGATCATCATTGGCACACACCTTGAAGGGTGATGGAAAGGATGAAATTGTGGAGGATGTGTAGGGAAAAGTGTGGATTTTGGGATATAGGGACCCAAAATAGATGAAGGAAATGATGGATTTAGGATGGTGGATTTTGGGGCATAAGGACCCAAAATGGATGTGGAAGCCTTTGGATTAGCCAAATTGGATGTCATTTGGAATCTTTCTTTGAGATTCATTGCTACATTAAGTAGCTTTGGGATCCACAAAGTTTTTGCATTTTTTATTTTTAGCCTTTGTGGCCTTCTGATTTTGCTTTAAATCATATTTTTATTTTCTTGAACATGTCATTTAGAGGGGACATGTTGATCCTTGTGCTTTTATGGATTTTTGGCTTTATTTTATTTTTCTTTGGCATTAAAATTTCTTCCATTGGCCATGGTATGGGTGTATGAAGGTAAATGGGGTGGAGAGCATATGGATGGTGAATGTTGGAAGGAATTCAAGGATGTATGCCTTTGTTGATCTTGACTAGAACCAAGAGGGAATGAAGGGGAAAACATGGATATGGTGGGTGGATGTATGTAAGGACCCAAAATGGACAGAAGAGATGAAGGATTTGGATGTGCCAATCACGGTCAGCTACATCAACAGTTTTCTTTAGGATTTTCAAGATGGTTTTATTGGTAGCTTCAGCTTGGCCATTGCCTTGGGGGTAGTATCTGGTGGAAAAATGTTGGGTGATTCCAAATTTCCTACATAGTGTGGAAACCTCTTGATTTTTAAAGGGGGTTCCATTATCAGTCATAATATCTTGAGGTATACCAAAACGATAAATAATGTAGTTCAATATGAACTTGGAGATCTATTTTTTGGTGATGTAGGTTAATGGAATAGCCTCGACCCACTTTGTGAAGTACTCAGTGGTGGCAATAATGTACTTGTGGCCATTTGACGAATTTGGGTATACTTGACCAACAAGATCAAATCCCTAGCGGGAAAAGGGCCATGGAGTGATGGTGGGATGAAGATCTTGGGTAGGAGCATGTATCAAATCACCATGTTGCTAACATGGAACACATCTTTTCACAAAGTGATATGCATCTGCTTCCATAGTGGGCCAATAGTAACCTATCCTAAGAAGCTTTTTTGCTAACGTAAGGCCACTAGAGTGGGTACCACAAATCCCTTGGTGAACCTCTTCTAACACTATTCAGGCTTCATCTGAACTAAGACATCGAAGGAGGGTTCCATCAAAGTGTTTTCAAAAAAGTGTGTTACCTAGGATGGTATAGCGGGCAGTTCGGCAGATGAAGGTTTTGCTTTGATTTGGGGTGAGGGCTATGGGAATGGTTTTGTGACATAAATAGGCAAAGATATCAGTGTACCATGGAGACTTAGGACCAAAAATCTCACACACCAACTCTAAATTAGTTTGCTCATAAGCAGGAGTAAAAAGATTCTCAACGAGAAACTCACATTTAGGACTATATTTTGGCATGGCAATCATAGAGGCAATAGTAGCCATGGAATTTGCTGCTTTATTATTAGCCCTTGAAATCTGTTTAAAAATAATCTCTATAAAATTTTGCTTAAGCTCCTCAACTACTCTACGGTAGGGCAACAATTTCTCATCCTTGGTGTGGTATTCATCTGTGACTTGTTTAATGACCAATTGTGAGTCTCCAAAGACAAGAAGGTTTTTGATATTCCATCTGATAGCTTAACATAGTCCTATGACTAAACCTTCATACTCAGCTATATTGTTTGTGCAAGGGAATGATATTTTATAAGACTTTGGAATGAGGTCTCCTTGTGGTGTCACAAACAAAATTCTTGCCCCCGATCCCTTTTGTGTAAAGGATCCATCAAAAAATAATTTCCATGGTGTAGTAGGAGCTAAGGTCATAATTATGTCATCTGAAAAATTGGCTACAATGGGATGGTCCCCTTGAAGAGGAGCTTCAACAAGCTGATCTACAATTACTTGTCCTTTAATGGCCTTACGAACCTTATAAACAATGTCGAATTCACTTAAAATTAAGACCCATTTTTTTGCTTGACCAGTGAGGGCGGCTTTTGATAATAAATACTTGAGTGGATCTATCTTGGCAATGAGATATGTAGTATGATTAAGCATATAATGACATAGTTTTTGCATACAAAAGACTACAGCCAAACATGCTCTCTCAATAGCAGTGTAGTTTTAACTCATAGCCAACTAGTGTTTGACTGAGGTAATATATGGCTTCCTCATTCCCCTTATCATCTAATTGTACCAAAAGTGATCCTAAGGCAACTGAAGTAGCTGAAATGTATAAAATCAATGGTCGTCCTGCAACTGGAGGTACTAAAACTAGAGGATTAGCAAAATATGTCTTAATTTGTTCAAATGCTTTTTGGCATAGGCAATCCCATTAAAACTTGTTTCCCTTGTGAAGCAAATGCTAAAGTGGATGGACTTTATCTGCTAGTTGTGACACAAATCTCCTAATAAATTGTAACTTTCCTTGAAAATTGTGGAGTTGTTTCAATGTGGTAGGTGGAGACATATCCATAATGGCCTTCACTTTTTCTATATCTACCTCAATACCTCTTCTTAACACAATGTAGCCTAACAATTTGCCTAATTTTACCCCAAATACACACTTCTTAGGATTAAGGCACACTTTGTATTTCTCCAACCTATCAAAAATAGTGGTAAGGACATCAATGTGGGATTCTCTTGTCTTGGATTTTCCTAGAATATCATTAACATAGTCCTCCATTATTACATGTAGAAGATCATGGAATATGGTAGTCATTGCGATTTGATAAGTGGCACCGACATTTTTTAAGCCAAAAGGCATCAAGGTTCCCCATAGGGTGGTAAATGTCATTTTATGTTGATCCTCTTCTGCAATTCTAATTTGGTTATAACCAAAAAATCCATCCATCAAAGACAACATCTCATGTCTAGCAGTCAAATCCACTATGATATCTATGTTAGGAAGTGGAAAATTATCCTTAGGACATGCGAGATTTAAATCTCAAAAATTTGAACAAAAACGGATGCCCCCAGATGCTTTCCCTACGGGAATAACGTTGGAGACCCACTCAGGATAGTCAATAGGATGGATGAACTTTTCCTCTAACATTTTTTGCAACTCTGCTTTGACTATGAGTGCTACCTTAGGGTGCATTTTGCGCAACTTTTGCTTCACTAGTTTAATCTTGGGATCAACTGTCAAATGATGTACAACCAAATCTGTGTCTAAGCCAGGCATGTCTTTGTATGTCCATGCAAAATTTATTTTTCCCTTTTTCAAGAATTCAGTCATGGCTTTTTGTTCCTCAAGACTTAAGGTAGTAACAATGTAGGTGATTCGTGGATTATCCTCTATTCCCAAATTGACTAGAATTGTGTCCTCATTCAAAATAGGTGACTTTTCTAGTGGCAAGGATCTAAATGGAAAGTCAAACTCTCCCTCTTCTGGCACCTCTAAGAGGTTTTTACCAGAAGATTCATCCTTTAATTTATCTTTTTCATCATCCAAAAGTGCCCCAGAGGAGTTTTCACTAGAGGATGTTTCTTTGATTTTTCCATTTTTATTTTCTTTTTCACTTTTGCGACTAAGAGAGTTGACTTGCCTACCAAAGTAGGCTTCCTCATTGTATTGGATCTCATGTTCATAATCTTGAAGATTCTTAAGGCCAAAAAGTGCCATCACTGCTTCATCAATCTTACAAATGTCAAGAGCTGGTGGTGTATCTTGAAGGTCCTAGTCTATCATGTCAAGATTGGTGAGAGGTAGGTTAATGGATGAAAGGTCATCTACAATAATGGCATGGACATAGTTATCTAGGTCATCTTCAATTTATTGGAAAGGTACTTCGAAGAATTCTTCCTCTTTAGTCTTAGAATCAGGTTCAACTGTACAATAGTTGTCAGCAAAGGATACCTTAGGTTTAATGCAGCCCAATCCACATCCTTTAGGATAGCTTATAGCTTCTAAGGGTTTTCTAATTCCATCTTCTTTTGGTCCAAGGCCAGTACCATGATATCCGATGCTTTCAATAATGGTGCCTTAACATATTTATCCTTAGGAAACTCAACAGGTTCATCTTTTCCATCATAATATAGCCAATCTAGAATATTATCTTCCAAGTGTTCATCACTAAGTGAACCCCAATGCTCAAATGTTGTCTTGCTAACTTGCATGGTTTCCTTATTAGTAGAAGGTGATAATTGGGAAGGTTTTTCAAAGGAACGAGGGAAGAGTGGTAGTTGTCCAACACACAAGGCATTCTCAAACTTATACTCTCCCATTCCTAATTCAGCAAAAGTAACCTTCTTCCTTGTGGTGTTAATTTTAGTATCTTCAACCTTCTCTTTTCCCTTGCGGGAATTTGAATCCTTATTAGCTGATCTTGGTACTATTGTGGAAGGTGGTTCTGTTATTGTGAGAGTCTTAGGTATGATCTTAGCAAACTCGCTAATTGGACAAAAATTTGCTAGTGCACCTTCTAATCTTTTACAAAATGCAAAAGGAGTGGGATCCCCTGGGATTGTGACCTCTCTTCCTTGGTGGGGGAATTTCAATCATTGACGATAGGTAGATGGGACCACCTTTAGTATATGTATCCACGGTCTACCAAGCAAGATGTTATATGGAAAATCCAAGTCTAGGACATGGCATTCGGTATTTATGATGGCTGGTCCAACTTTTAAAGGCAACATGATGAACCATTTTGATTCTCTTTCCCTCTCATCATAAGATTTTATTTTGATCCTCTTATTGTCATCTAGGAGGTCTTCCGGAAGTCCCAAGAAATGAATCATTTTCAATGCACAAAGGTTCAAATCGGATCCATTGTCTATAAGGACTCTTTTAATCTTATGTCATTGTATAAGGACTTCAATGTGGAGCAACAAATTATGGTGGGGATCAGGACCTTGGAAATCTTTATCGGTGAAGATAAGGTGTTGTTGGGTAGTGAGGTTTCCAATCATAGCAGTGAATTGGGATGCATTAATATTTTTAGGAACACGAGACTCTAAGA
The DNA here is from genome assembly GCA_028749045.1 of Cupressus sempervirens. Taxonomy (NCBI): domain Eukaryota; kingdom Viridiplantae; phylum Streptophyta; class Pinopsida; order Cupressales; family Cupressaceae; genus Cupressus; species Cupressus sempervirens. The sequence continues at coordinate 855,213 of CM053786.1, forward strand.
GAGCCTTTTCCAAGATCTCTTTATGGATGGGTGATGTGGTAAGAAGCTCAAGAATAAAGATTTGTGAAGGAGTATTACCTAGCTACGACAACACATCATAGTAAGAGGTGGCCTTTGTGAGGTGGATGGCGCAATAGGCGCATGTGGCATTGGTGGATTAGTGTTACTAGGAGTGGTAGCTTGCAAAGTGAGTCTTTCCCATCGAGTGGTGGCATCACAATCAGCTACTTGTAAGACAAGGGTATTCACATGACTATCTACTTCTTTAATGTGACCACACAAGGAGTCAAACCCTGATATGTGGTTAGTAGAGTAATCATAAGGTAACGCATTTGATGTGGATGCTTGATTCGCATTGTTGGTATTGTTATTATCATTGTTGTGATTGGGAAATGGTTTTTGAAATATCTTCAATTTAGCATTTTTAGAGGTTGGACCTCCCTCTACTTCAATTTCCCCATCATCAACAAGATTTTGGAAAAAAAATTTGAGCTTGATACATTTGTTGGTGTCATGTCCCTTGATACAGTGGTATTTACAATATTTGTTTTCCCTATACCACTTTGACTTTGGTTGATTTTCATCAAAAGGACGTGTGTTAGGAAATACCATCAAGTTGTGATCCACTAATTTTTGAAAGATGGCCTCCAAAGGTTCACGAAAGTTAGTGAACTTTCTATTTTGATCATAGTCACAATTGTAGTTGTTGTTGCATGGAAAGAACTGTGTTTGATTTCTAGATTGTTGATTGCCTTGATTGTCATGATTTGAATTATTGTTGTTTCGATTACGGTAATTGTTATCATTCCCTCCTTGAAAATTTTTGACATTAGTAACACAATCATGTGTAACACCCTTATTCTTGGACCAAAATTTGGGTTTTCTATTGTTGTTTGACTCATTGTTGGAGGATGATGAACTATAATGTTTAATGGTATCTTTTTCCAAAAGTCCATTTTTGATATTCATTCCCTTTTTGACTAAAGTGGAAAAGTCTTCGGGGCTAGCCATTTTCATGTGGAAATACATTTCAGGTATCAAGTTCTTGATAAATATATCCATAAGATGGGAATCTTCAATTTTATATGACATATGATTAGCAAGATGTCTCCACCTTTGTAGGAAGTTGGAAAAAGTTTCTCCATTTTGTTGTTTTGTGTTACACAAGTCACTCAATGAGGCATGATGTTCAATGGTGTAAGAGTATTGTACTATAAACTTGCTTGTCAAATCATTGAAAGAAGTAAAGGAGCCCTTAGGTAAATTCATTAACCACTCAAGTGCGGGGCCTCCAAGACTTCGTGCAAAGAGCCTCTTAAGATAGTCATCACTGTAGGCTACTTCTTGGCACAAAATGAAAAATTACTTGAGATGGGTGACGAGGCATGTCTCTCCCATATAATTGCCAAATTTAAGTATTTCAAAACTAGTTGTAAATGGCACCATATTAATGGATTTATCAAATGGAAAAGGGAAAATTTCCTCAAAAGAGACATCCTTCACCCCTTTGTTGTTCATGTTAAGGACCAAATTTTGTAATTCTTGGAATTGTTGAGCCAAATCTTGATCAGGTTGCACTTGTGATTGTTGGGAGTTCACAAATCCACCTCCTAAATTGTAGGGAGTCCCAAATGTAGTGTGAGGTGGTGGAGGTACTCTACTTTGGCCAATGTATTGATATGCAGTTGTTGGAATTGGCACAGATGTCTTTACCATAGTGGTTGGCACTTGTAAATTAGAGGAGTACATTGGTTGTGTCAAAATTGACATTGGCTGAGTAGGCACTTGTCTAATGCCTAAGCATCCCACAGTTGAAGTTGTCAAGGTAGATTGTGGAATACTGGCATGTGTGGTAACATTGGGCATGGCATTAATGATTTTTTGAATATGTTCTGCACTCTATTGAAATGTGGGTTGTGTTAAAGTGCTAAATGTAGTCATAGCACTAGTTGTTACCATGGTTTCTTTCCCTTTGCTAGAAGTCAGAGCTGCATTTGAAGTGGGCAACACGAGTGCACCACCTTTTGTAATTTGTCTAAACAAAGTGTTCTCATCAAGGCTTGGGGGAACATTAACACCATCTTTGACCAAATTTAGGAATATCTTGGTTTTGTCTACAAGGAATGTCCTGACATCACTAGGTACATCGTTAGGGTCAATAGGATCTTCATCTTGGTATATTTCTTCCTCATTATCCCCCAAAATTGTGTTATGGAAGGGATCTTCTGGTTCTCATGTGGATGTTGAGTTAGGCATACCAAGGTTAAAACTAGAGGGAATTGTGTTCCCTAATGAAGTTGTGAGTGGAGGAAAAGGATTCTCCATCTCTGATTACCTCAATGATTCCCACAAATGTGACATGGGATTAAACGTGAACGTTCCTGATCGTGTGTGTACCATACAAGAGTGACCAAGCCAATGGGTGGAAGGTTATGGAAGAAAAAGAAAATCAGGATAAGAGCTATTAACCTTATGTGATTAAGGAGTCAACTACCCAAGTGCGAACAAAAGACCTTGGTTTGGCAAACAAAGTGTGATTAGAGGATAATAGTATCTTTTTCCTACCAAAGATAGCCAAGTGATCTTGTAGGCAAGATAGGACACCAAATTGATTACTCACTATTTGGAGATGGACTTGTGATCCCAAATAAGTAAGTGTAATTAAGATAAATATTTTCTTATAGATAAAAAGTCTAATGTTGCAATGTCAAAAGATGTTTTAAGGTTTAAGCTCTTTAGAAAAAAATTTGAAAATGGAAGACTAGGAGTTTGGAAAGATGGAGGTAGATATGAAAAGATGAGAGTGTTGTGGTCACTAATGCAGTTAACTCAATCCTTGTTCACTGGAAATAAAAACCTTGGGTTCACTCCTGGGAAAGTAGACCAATTTCGAAGTTTTTCATTGTATTCAATTCTATCATAACGATCTTGTGTAGCTTCTTCTTTTTTAATGTCTTTGATAGCATATCGGAATTGTTTGTCACTGTGTGCTAGGTTCTTCCTTTCCTTGTAGATAGGTGGTTTGGAAAACTTCACTTTCTTATGTTTGACTTGGTTGACTTTATTGGTCATGGCAGGAATAAAACAAGACCCAAATTTCAAGTGACTAGACTCAACCAATTTCAAAATGCAAACTACCAAAAGTAACCATGAGTCAAGAAGACCTCACTTAACCTATCTCACTCAATGAAAGGTTACCTCACAATTTCACTCATTTTAGAACTTGTTTGATGTTTTGGATTTGGTTTTTAAATGTTTGAACAACCATGCTAAACATGCCAACAACCCTAATAAGGCTATCTCTAAGATCAACAAGGCTTATCTAAAGGGCATCCTTGATATACACAAGATACATGATGCCTAAATGTGTAGATGAAAGGAAATATTGCCACATAGCTAGGGGGAGACGATAACCCAAATCTCCTCATTTACTTCCCAAATGTATAAAGTTCTTTGGGGCTTAGCCAAGAGTGACAATATTCCACTTCCAATAGAGGTGTCTTTCAATTCACCTCTCAATTTTTATACTCCGCCAGAACACTGGAGTTGAGGTCATCCTAAGGGGTGATGAAATCCCCAAGAAGGCCTCCTAAAAAAAGAAAAGCAAAACCACTTATTTTTTATGCACCTAAGATTGCTCAAAGGCGCGAGGGGAGAGAATACGTAAGTGGTCTTGGGGTTTAAAAGACACTTGTTCTTTCCCAATGAAGCTTTAAGTTTTCTATCTACTTGAAGACACTCATGATTAAAACATACAAGGTTCTTTCCAACTTGAAATAGTGCCAACGTAAATTAAAATGCAGATTCATCAACAAGAAAGTAAAGCAAGTCCATGAAAGTAAAATGTTGAAAATAAAAAATGCAAAAAATAAAGTCAATTTACTTTAGCACATTCAAGAGTGTATGACTTCATTTTAAGCACCAAATCCAAATGTGATCTAGCCTAGGCATACATGTCCATTTTAATCACCAATTCCAAATATTGTCTAGCCTAGGCATACATGTCCATTATCCTTTAAAGAATTCAAGATGGTGTGAATTCTTTTTAATCACCAAATCCAAATGTGTCTTCTACCCTAAACATTCATGTCCATTTTAAGCACCAAAGTCCAAATGTTAGCTACTTTACACATTCATGTCCATTTTAAGCACCAAGTCCAAATGTTAGCTAACCTAAACATTCATGCATTCAAATAAAAGTGTTTAAATCCATACAATTTAATTATCTCTTAAGGTTTAAGTGATAAAAATCACTACAATTCTCTTTTAGTGATAAAAATCACCATTGGTTTTGCTTTTTAGGTTTTTAAGGTTAATTCTCTACATCAAAATCATTAGCAAAAACTTGCAAGTGAACCAGTTAGCTAAAATTATTGTTAAAAATTGCACAATTCTGCTAAAATGTAGAAATTCCATAATACAAGTGTAGATACTAATCCGTAAAGTCGACAAAAAATGCAGACACCAAAACACAGAGATGCTAAAATTTGAAGATGACAGAAGACACTTTGTGCATTTTCAGACGCAGATGCCAATGTGAAATACGAAGATGCCTAAATTCAAAGACGATAAAATAAGGGCCGCACACAACACAGACAAAAAACCAACTTCATAGATGACAAAATTAAATACTCTTCACAGATGACAAAACCTAGTTCGCAGACGATGGATTGAACTTCGAAGATTGCAGACTAAAAACCTAAATGACAAAATGGATTTTCTATATAGACGCTAAAGAAAAAATGAAAACAAGTATGGTTTTGGACCACTATAGAGATGCTAAATGGCGTAGATGCTAGCTTGCAAAGATGTTGATCTGCACAGATGACAATCCCAGACGACGTTGTGGCCCTCAGAGATGACAATGCGATGTGTGCTAAAAAATGTGACTTGTTAGGAGCATGGGTTAACAAAAAAACATTAGCTAAAAACTTTGAAAGTGCATCAAAGATTCATCAACATGAAATGAACAAATATTAACTAGTGCTTGCTTGGATTTTGCAACCCTAAGCAGCTAACAAACCCAATCTTCTAGCCACCTCTACAACTCAACAATGGCACCCATAAGAGGCCTTGTTGATGTTAAGATGGGGGGTATGTTTGGTGTGCTCTCCCAAACACAAAAATGAATTGAATCTCTTGAGTGGATGTGTAAGTGCGAGTAAAAATGCAATATGAACCTAGGCTAGATGAAATGAATAACACCTTAAGAAATGGCTATGGAGAAAGTCATACTTGAAGATATTCAAGGATGAAACTATGGAATGCAACTAAGAAACTAATTAAATGTGCAAGCTAAACTAAAATGTAAATAAAATGGAGATGCTAATACATGAAGAAAATAGACTAAAAATGCATGAAGTAAACTAAATCAGCTACCAAATGGTTAGTATGATCCTAAAAATCTCTATGAAAATAAAACTACAATGAAAACCCTAGCATGAAAACTCAAGACTCAAAATGGCATGGTAACAATGTAATAATGGGAGATGCAAATGCTTAAGACAAGCCCTCTATTTATAGGCTTGAGGGAGGGCTTGGTGAGGTGGCATCCATGTAGATGCCACATAAGGTGACATGCAAGCCATGCAAATAGTCAAGAATTCAAAGTTTGCTCACACATGTGTGAGCAAACTTGAGAAGAAGAGTGGGAGACAAGAGTGAAAAGGGGAGTGTGTAGGCATGCCATCTCACACATGTGTGAGCACACTCTTAGGCTAATGAGGGGAATTAGGGAGATGATTAGGAATGATTAAGTGGGATTAGAGAAGAAGTAGGCTTAAGAGGATGAAAATGATGGTTATAGGCTAGGCTCTAAGTTAGGCTTAAGATTAAATTAAATGAAATTTAATTTAATCATGGGTTTAGAAGAATTAATAGGATGTGAGGGTTAAATAAACAAAAAAATATTTTAAAAAGGGGAAACATGGAGGATCATGTGTTAAATAAATTTAACAAATTAAGGCTAGAAGTATTTAAATTAGATTTAAATACTTAAGAGAATGAACTCATTTAATTAATTAATTTAATTAAATAAGTAGAAGAATGTGATAAATATAATTAATTAATTAATAATTACTTACAATGTCACAGGCAATATTAATAAATTAATATAGTCTTTAGGGACAATTTTAAGCATCTACAGACATATCAAATCAAGTAAGGATCAGGTCAATCAAAGCAGAACAAGGATCTAGAATCAACAATTGGAGATTGCAAAGCTATCAGGTCAAAGACTTTCTAATACTCTCTAGCAATTGTATTAGATAATGGAAATCTTATGCACTTAGGTTGGCCTAGCAGCCATTTGTAAATCCTTTAAGAGGGTGGCATTCCAAGTGAATGTATAAAAGTCCTTTAACTAGGCCTACTTTTAGAAGGGTAGTGAAATCCTTTATTTAGGTCACTTTTGATAGAGTGTAAAGTCTTTAATAGGATAGGTCTCTCATAAGGTAGACCATTGGAAGTGGTCAAACATTGTAACCTTGAACAATTACACATTATTGCAGTGATATTTTGTGGGTGTCATCGCCACCCCAGTTTTACCTTCTCATTTTGGAGGGTTTTTGGGTTACCAAATTTGTGTGTTGTCTATTTTCATGCATGTATTTATTTTCAAGTTCATTAGATAGATTGGATGCATGTGAATGGTTTTAGTTAAATGAATTTAAAAGGGTTAAAGTTAGTTACTTTTGATTCACCCCCCCTCTCAGAAGTAAATCTTCCCACCTATTAATTCCAATAGGATAATCTCTTCATAATGTAGTTTTAATAGAGATTTGTAAATCTCTTAACCAAGTCCTTACTTCATTGTAAGTGTAAAATCTTCTCACAAGGTGAGACCTAAAAGTCTCAAATACCTTGAACAAAGCATACCCCTCATAGGGTAGATCATCAGAAGTGATCAGATTATAACCTAATAGGTTAAATTTATTACTATAGTAGTGAATATTTATGGTTGTCATCCCCACCCCAATTTTACCTTCCCCTTGAAGGGTTTTTTGGTAAGAAAATCTTTGTGGTTTGTGTTTTCATTTCATGCATGTGACTGTTAGTTAGATCTACATGATACATCATTTGATTTTACAAGATATGAGATCATAAATGTGGTGAATACATTAAGGTTAGTTTAAAGGATAAAAGTTTTATAGATCTTGATTCAATGCCCCCCTCACCCCCAAGTATCTTAGTTTCCCAATTAAGAGTTCCAACATATTCTATGATCAATCATTGTTATAGAGATTTAGTTATAAAGTTAAATTAAATTAATATCAATAAATTATTTAATTACATATGAAAAACATGAATTTTAGAGGTTAAGAATTTTTTTCAACAGAACTTTCTTCACGTTAATAATATCTTACTTTCTCATAGCTCGTGACACTTTGGAGGTTAAAAACTATGCTCAAAGAATTCAACTTCTTATAATTAAAGGCATTCCAATAGACTTTCCTATCATGAGTTTAACCATATCATAAAATGAAACTCAATTTCAATACATGTTTAAAACTTATTGATATATGAAAGAAGGAGAGGCATCATTACATTGTCACAATCTTCTTTAACATAGTCAAGGGTTCTTAATACATGCATTGTGCATCATGAACTACTTGTATCTATGAAGACATGAGGTGAAAGAAAAGAATTTACCACTCTTTGATTTCCTCATATACCCCAATATACATACTCACCATTTTCTAAATACTTAATCATTGAAAATATACAAGTCTATATAGTGCATCAAAAAATGACATCTAATGGGTCTAATCTAATATCCTCTAATCTTTTCGCTACATGTTGTTAATGATTCATAATAAGGAATTGTCCTTCATAATAAAATAGATGATATTTTCAATGCCAACTCATTTCATTATTTATCAACTTACATAAAATTTTGGAACAATATCAAGAACTACATTCAAAGTTTATTTTAGCTAAACACTCTATTCAAATCTAGTGAGAATCTAAAATTATAGACATCAACTCTTCATTTAATTCCTCAAACCTCTCTTCAACAACGAAGACCAAGATGAGTATATTAAAATCCTATTACAACAAATTTACCTGGGCTAATCACCAACATCAATGTTAGTCAGGCCAGCAAGAAAATAAAATTAAAGAAATAAAAAAATATCCTACATAGACATACCTAGCATACACAAGTACATGAAAATGTGTGTTGAAGCAACACCAAGTTTGGCTAAGGTTGGTCACTAATAACATAATGGCTTAAACTTCATGTCAACCAGTTCAATCAAATGTCACAACAATTTAAGTTCTCCACAATAAATGCATGTCACAAATTTAGAATAAAAACCACAAAATGAAGGAATGATATTGAGGAATATTATTCAAACAAGTTCGAAAAATATAAAAGAAAAGTTTTTTGTCCTTCGTAATGCAAAAGAACCCCCAAATTCATCCATTACAAGCACACTAGTAGAACCAAAAATAAATTCAATCTCCTTTTTCATGGCCTTCTTGTTTCTTAAATTTTGGATGGATTTTCCTAGTGAATACCAAGATGGCTTTACCTAGTGAATACTAGCATGCAGAGAAGAGGAATTTGGAGATCAAGAAGGAAAAATGACCATGTGGATAGTTGTTCTTGAACCCCTTAATGAACCATGGCTCTGCAATATGAATGGAATACTTATCTTTCTGATAATTTCTTACACCAAGAGAAAGATTGGCATCCGATAGTTATGGTGTGTAACCTCTCTTTAATTTTCCACTACAAAATAATGTAACACCTTTTTTCTAGGTAATGACACAAAAAAAAAAAAAAAAAATCCATTTTACACATTTTCAAATTTCAATTTATTGGGATCATGAACTATATATATATAACAAGAGTGTGTTCACTAATCTATGTGGCAATAATAATTGATTTTTTTCCTAATGAAAGAATGGGTTGTGACAAGAATAACTTTTTTCTAGGTAATGACACCAAAAAAAAAATAAAATCCATTTTACACATTTTCAAATTTCAATTTATTGGGATCATGAAATATATATATATATAACAAGAGTGTGTTCACTAATCTATGTGGCAATAATAATTTATTTTTTTCCTTATGAAAGAATGGGTTGTGACAAGAAAAAAATTGAGAAGAAAATATAATGCAAAGATTCAGATTCCAAAGAAGAAAGGTTCCATATTTTGGTTTGGGACTGTTAGTACAATGGAAGGTGCGGCAAAAACACATGACAATGCTATGTTCAAGATCCATGAGAGTAGAGGTCTTCTTAAGTTTTCCTTGAATATGGATTTTATTTTGATCTCTATAATTAATATTATAAGATCTCTATACTTAATATTCTAGATTCATGTATGTGCTCTCCATTGTACTGGCCAAATAAAAGGAAAACTAGCAAGGAACAAAAAGGCATTATTCATAATTTTTTTAATGTTTAGGTGGAATGATGCCTCTTTTTCCCCTTTTTAGCTCCTATTTCTATATTTTCAAAATGATAGGTACTTATAGTTGATATTCTTTAGTTCTTTTTGTTGTTGATTGGTTCAGTTGTATTTTTGGGTGAGACTATGGAGGTTATCTTTTCACTAGATGGAAAATATTTGTCTATGGAGGCTTGTTGAAGCCTAGATTTGTTATTATTATTTATTGACTTAACCCAAGACCTCCCACATGAAAGTTTCACAAGTTGCAAACTACAAGTGAAACAATTTTTATGTTGTCATTGATATCAAATCTACTAATGAGACATTTTATTTTCTAATCTAAATGTCATATCAATTTGATTGATGAAGATGATTTGAGAAGTTTCTCATAACAAAATCACCTAGAGGAAAGGTTGATTTATGAAAATGAACCTACAATGGACATTTAATTATTTAGAATTTGACAAAATAACTTGATTGTTTATATTATGTTACAAGTGGAAAGACTGTAATATTCAAGACTTGAAGACATGAGAAGAGACTAATAGAATGTATAGGCTTGACCAAGGAATACAACAGAAGATTAAGGAACTTTAAGTTCATGCCAAGGGATGTTAGTGTCACCGAGCACTAGAACATAGAAAATTGAGCAACAATACAGGGTGAGTAAAACTTAGTGTTGACCAAGCCTCATTATTGACCAAATAAACAATGTAAGCACCAAGCAAGAAGTTTAGTGATGACAGGGTGATATAGTGATGACTGAGTATCAGAACTGACTGTTGACCGAGTGACGACATTTTGATTTTTTATGAAAAGTCATGATTTCTAGCCGACTTAGTTGATTTCTTGGGATATGGAAAGCATATTGAAGATAAGGATTGACATGTTGGATCATTTAATTCAAGAGAGGATTAGGTAACATACCTAATAAATGGATTCCATGAGAATTTTCTAGAAAAGAGAAGGAGATGAGTAGATATAATGAATCTTTTAGATATGATTGCAAACCCTAAGATCTACAGTAATTATAAAAAATGGAAAAGGACCAAAATTACCTATTTAAGGAGGTAAATGTGAAAACTTTCTATAAGGATAGGATGCATGTGTAAAGGTGTAAAGAGGTACAGTCAAAACAAAGGAGTTATTTATAAAGGAAAGGAGTGATCAAGGGTATTCAAGTGCAAAGATTGTATGCACATGAGAAAGATTTCCAATGAGATTGAACAAAGTTGTTGAGTTCAATAAGAAAATCTAAACACAAGGCTTAAGTTTGTTGTCAATAGAAGGGTGATTGCATGAAGGTGTAGGGCCCATTTGCCATTGCACCAAAAGCCATGATTGTTAGTGAACATGGAACACCACATAATTAACCACCTGTGGGCAGGGGAGCGTGTCGCATCACCCAACAATCTCCCCCTCGACGCACATACCAGGTGCTTACGCGGGTTGGGATGGCATCGGAGAGATTTGAACCCATGACCAGGCCAAAACCAGGCTCTGATACCAATTATTGTGCCCATTTGTCGTTGCACCAAAAGCTATGACTGTTAGTAAACATGGAACACCACATAATTAACCACCTGTGGGCAGGGGAGCGCGTCGCATCACCCAACAATCTCCCCCTCGCAACAAAGAATATAACCGTTTCCACATAACCCATAATAGATCTGAAATAATCACAAAATTAAAATCCACATGCAAGAGAATAGACAACATACCCATAAAATGTGACACAAGATATACCCTGGGAAACCCTCATTGAGGGAAAAACCCAGCCTCCAAAAGCATCCATCACCATGTATTATTCAGCGAAAAATACCATTGCCATACAACCATGGAAGCCTTCATGGCCATAGCCACAACCGAGAAAACTATGTGAACAAGCATGAATCCACACATCCCATGCCATGCTTTCAACCTTCACAAATGCTCCCTTGACTAACCTGTCAAGCCTTGTCCCGCTCAACTCTTTCCTTTTGTCTTCTCCTTGTCACTCTCTTTCTATTTGTCACTCTACAACAACTACCCTTGTGGCTGCTTATATAGTAGCAAGTCCCACAAAACCACCAAATGGTATTACATAAACCATGTGCTAAAACCATGTGCTACCTAACCCACTAACCCCACATTTAATATTGGGCATTTAATTCTTTTCCCTAATATTAAATAATTACATGAAATATTTTCACAATGTTACAATACAACTCATCAAGAATATTCCATGGAAATATTTACATGTTGCACGTCCATCTAGGAACAACATTAAATAATAAAAATAAAATAATAAAATAACAATATTATGCAATGTGTGCAACACCCATTATCTCAACAATCTCCCACTTGTTGTATACATTGCATAAGGTCAATCCGTAGCCACATAAATGAACAAGGGAACAATCCCTCCCAGCACATCCACCATCATGGATCAAAATACACCAAGTGCTCCATCCTGGTACCTGATCCAAAGGTAATCACATGTATCCGTAGTTGTCAAAATATCCATAGCTGAAATAGCACCCACAGCAAAGTGCCAAACCCATCCAACTATCCATACCTGAAAGGTATAACAAGTGAATCTCATATCACCGACATATCCAATCTGCAACCTGCAATCACAAGCCTCAAGAGCAATACTTGCCACGTATATACCAAGAAGCTCCCACTGCAAAAGATAATGTCAAATCTATAACCAATCCACTCAACACATCTCAAAGAAGTGAATCCATGTAGTATCAAGGACATCCGCAATACATAAACTAATATCCTGCAAGAACAACTCTCCAATGCTCTCCCAAGTTCACCACAACCAATAGAGGAAAGAGAAAGAAATAACCATGTCATCTCTCACATGACATACATGAGCACAAACCAGTGATCACAATCTCCAACCAATCTCAAATCCAATGTAAGCAAAACTGAACATCCAGGAAGATAACCAAGACCAGAGAAACCATGCAAATCATAACCTGTATCATGTCCTTCTACACACACCTCTAGATGTAAACTGTGCAAGTATGATCTCCTCCATAAAACCCCAACAAGAAGCCTCAACAACACCCAAACCATATCATATAACTAATCATGGATGTAAGCCTCTCACAAGAAGATCAAACTCAATAAAACCATTCCTAAACCAAGGAATAACCATTCCTAATCTAAGGAATATGCCCAATATAAAACCATCTCCCAAACTCAACCATCATAACAACATATGCACATGGAGATAACCAATGCTAAACCATCTCTCAAATGAACCCTCCAGAACTAACTCATGTACCATAGCTCAAGATCCATATCCATGAAAGACAAGCATAAATATAATGCAACTGAGAGAAACAATGGGCTATACCTCTCAAGTAGCAAACCGCTGAGTAGACCAAGAGTGGCGAATGAGAATGCTCATCAAGATACCCAAGTCTCCAACCAAGACTCATATAAGAACAATCTCCTCTCAAGTCCATATCAGGTGACTGCCCCTTAGACTTCTTGCTGAAACCATCAACCGTCCCAACAGATACTTCTCTAATCCAAGAGAAATCAGCGTCACCACCGTCTCTAAGTATCCATGAGCACCTGTAACCAATCAATCCATGCCAACTCCAAATGCAACATAGAAATATCATGAAGTATCCAGCTTATGATCAGTGTACTCAATACCAAGAAACTAAACCAAGATCAATGTCAAAGTTCCAACCATGGCCTCAGGAACATAAACATGACAACATGATCTTACCATCTCAACTAAAGAGATAACATGCTCCACATGAACACACCATAACATGTCACAACTCTAAACGCGTATCAAGAGTATACCATGACATAATAATGAAACCATCCTCACACCAAGGATAACATGCCAAATAAAAGCATAAACCACACCTTTGCCAAGAACCCTATGAGTCCTCAAGATGCAACCATCTCCACACACCATGAAGAAAACCATCTCCACATACTATGAAGAACCATCTCCACATACCATGAAGATAACCAAAAAACTCCATGAGTCCTCAAGATCTAACCATCTTCATACACCATGAAGATAACAAGTGCACCATGCAAATGTCAAAGACGCTTCTGCAGCAACAAGATCTAAGACAAACCTCCAACATCTACAAACACTCAATAAATATATCAATGCCAACAACTCCCACTCAACCGTGGTACCAAGTCACCTATGGCATCATAAAATCCATCCTCTCCAAACCAAGAAGATATAAACCAAACCAGGAACTAATCCTGCACTGTCACCCCATCACTGTCACAAGCTCCCACTAAACCGTGTATCCAAGTTATCCATGACATCATGATGAAAAACCCATCCTCTAACCATGAGAATCAACTAAGGCATCAAACCATCAAAGAACTCAAAGTGCACATCATGAGCTCCTCAAAAGAAATTAAATAACCATGATCCTGAACCAAGAAGATATACCACCATAACTAAATCAGAAAATCCAAACTAATGAACATCAAGGATGTACTTGTATATCCAATCATGTCATGCCAAAAATCCATGGCACCATGATCACATCCATGAACCGAGCATCTGACTCTCAATATGTCCAACTTGTCAGCATAAAATAGTCAACACAATCCTCCACCATGACTGTACCTGGTAACAACATCTCATCCCTTCTACATGAAGAAAATAGTAAATCATGTGACTTAGGGCATAGACAACCCAAATCCAAGCCACCAATTTGAATATGCATCAATAATGAAAGATCAATGGGCAAAGACAACCCATAACCAAGCTATAAATGCAACCTATAAGTATAGACCGCTTACAACACTGCACAACTTGTAGACCCAACAAGTCATCATGCATATTCAAACTGAATACTAATAACCATATCATCATGAGACCAATCTGAATATGAACTGAGTATACAATGACATCAAAATTTAAATCTCCAATGCCATAAACTCACAAGTTACCATAGTCAAAATATACCTATAAACTATTTAGATAAATATATCACCAAATAAATCATGCCAAACCTACACCAAATCTGAACCAATGTGTAGAGCTCTCCAAGAGCTTTTCGTTGACTACTTGAAGTCCAAAATTCGACTCTGTATGCCCAAGTTATGCCCTAATCTATGCTCAAAATAAATAACATCTGACTTTAGGGCTCTAAAAACCTGACAAAATTTTAAAATCACAGAACCAAACCTACACCATCTTGTAGTGCTCTAAATTAGCTTTCCAACGCCTATAAGAACTCTGAAATTTGATATTCTGAGAGAAAGTTATGGCCATTTTACTAAGACAGTCTTTTTACCATTTTCAGTACGATTTTTCATTTTTAAATTTTTTCAGTGACGAAAATTTCGATGGGATTAAATTTGACGACCATCATGGGCTGAAACTAAAAAACTCTTCATTTCCTCTTAACATGGCCAAACTAGGGCATATTATATATCAAAATTTATGGAAATGTTGACCCGGATCCAATGGTGAGGTCTGTTTTTACCCAGGAGGTCATTTTTGCAAGCTACCCTCCAAAACCCTCATTTAAATGAAACATCCGAAGAAAAAAAACTTTTGTCCAACAATTTCTCATGCCCAAATATTTTAACATCCCATCATAACAGCAAACCCAAAACCCTCAGATCTGCAATAATTATTCATATATCTTGCCATTTCTTTTATCCTCTCATGCATTCCCATGGATTCAATTTAGGGTTACAATAATAAAACCATAGCTCTGATACCACTTGTAAGGAAACTTGACAACAAAGAATATAACCGTTTTCACATAACCCGTAATAGATCTGAAATAATCATGGAATTAAAATCCACATGCAAGAGAATAGACAACATACCCATAAAATGTGACACAAGATATACCCTGGGAAACCCTCATTGAGGAAAAAACCCAGCCTCCAAAAGCATCCATCACCATGTATTATTCAGCGAAAAATATCATTGTCATACAACCATGGAAGCCTTCATGGCCATAGCCACAACCGAGCAAACTATGTGAACAAGCATGAATCCACACATCCCATGCCATGCTTTCAACCTTCACAAATGCTCCCTTGGCTAACCTGTCAAGCCTTGTCCCGCTCAACTCTTTCCTTTTGTCTTCTCCTTGTCACTCTCTTTCTATTTGTCACTCTACAACAACTACCCTTGTGGCTACTTATATAGTAGCAAGTCCCACAAAACCACCAAATTGTATTACATAAACCATGTGCTAAAACCATGTGCTACCTAATCCACTAACCCCACATTTAATATTGGGCATTTAATTCTTTTCCCTAATATTAAATAATTACATGAAATATTTTCACAATGTTACAATACAACTCATCAAGAATATTCCATGGGAATATTTACATGTTGCACGTCCATCTAGGCACAACATTACATAATAAAAATAAAATAATAAAATAACAATATTATGCAATGTGTGCAACACCCATTATCTCAACAGAAGGTGTATATGAGCAATGTTAGTATGCTAATAGAAACTAAATTTAAATAAAGCTTCTACAAACTAAACAAAATTCATAAACTTCAAGATAGACTAAGATGAGCTCTCAATTGAGAATATGAGCCATTAATGGACTCTCTCAATAAGAAGCTTTCTTGTTGAGTAGCTTTATCTAAATGGATAGGATGTATGCTCAATATGCTTCCAAAGGCTTCAATGGATGATTGTGGATTTTTAGTGTGGATAGATGGCTTTAGTATGGATTTGGCTCTCAAAATAGCATTATAACTTTACTTCATGGATTGTGTTATTTTGCAAAGGGGAAGGATCCAATTTATAGGCAAGAGGCTTGAGGGATTGAGGGCAAAGATGCAAGGATGGGAAAAAGCTCATGGAGGGCTTAGATTGCATGAGAGGAGAGCACATGGATTGTGCTTCCTTAACACCAATCAAGGAGTGACACATGTCACAGGGTGAGAGGATGGAGGAAAGGGCAAGGATGAGTCAACAAAGGAGGCTCAAGAGATAAAATCTTCATAAAGACCCTTCATAAGTGCTTTGTAAGAACATTTATGACTTTGTGGGTTTTATAAAGTTTTGTGGTTGAAGATATTTGTGAGAGATACCATGAAATTCGAATTTGAGGGTTTAGGGGAGTTTTAAGCTTGCTTAGGGTTGTAAAAATGATTAGAGGAGGGGTTAGAGATGGCTTAAGACTAGGCAAGTGGATGGCAAGTGGATTGCAATTAATGAGGGTGGGTGAAGGAGGAGATATTTGTTAACTTTGGCTTGAGTTAGCAAGTCTTAACCCATGTTTAGGGAATGTGACAAGGTTAGGAGGGGCTTAGGATTAGGGTTAAAGACATCTTCTAGAAGAGTCTAGGCTATGGATGAGGATGAAGACTTTCTAGAAGAGTCTAGAACTTCCTAGGATAAGATTTTATGAAATAAATAAAGTTTTATTTATTTCAAGGGTTTGGGTTGAGGAGATATTTATTAAAATATTTTTAATAAACATGAGGATTAATATTTAATCTTGATTAAATATTTTGAGTTGGGATTAGGGGTAGGAAATGATGAGATTAGTCTTTAATCGAAATTAAAGAAGGATTAGAAGATTTTGGAAGAGGTTATTGGTCTTAAGAAAATTGACCAATTTTTGGGAAAAAAATAAATAAATTATTTATTTTGAGATTTTTGGTCAATTTATTAATTAAATAATTAATAAATAAGGAAATAATGTTTAAATAAGATTTAAACATTTTTGGGAGGGATTCCTTAATTAAATATTTTTGATTAAGATAAAGGGATTTAATGGCATAAAAATAAATTAATTAATTAAATAATTAATTAATTAATAAATGATGATGTCATCAGGACTCTTTTAGAAAATAAAAATATTTTATTTTCTAAAGGATTTTTGGTCAATTTATTAATTAAATAATTAATAAATAAGGAAATAATGTTTAAATAAGATTTAAACATTTTTGGGAGGGATTCCTTAATTAAATATTTTTAATTAAGATAAAGGGATTTAATGGCATAAAAATTAATTAATTAATTAATTAATAAATGATGATGTCATCAGGACTTTTTCAAAAAATAAAAATACTTTATTTTCTAAAGGATTTTTAGGTGTCTACAGAAGGATTTCCAATTAAATCAAGGACAAAGATGGCAATGAAAGCTTATCTAGGAATCAACACATGAACATAACAAAGATATAAAACTGCAAAGTGAGTTGTATGCATATAGATTGAATTTTTTTAAGTCCTCTAACAAGGCCACTCCTAACAAGGTGATTAAATCCTTTAACTGGTTCACATTTAACTCTATGTATTGTAACCTTTAATAGGGTTGGCTTCTAATAGGGCTCACTTTAAAAGGGCAAAAAAGTGTTGACATAGTACTAGTGGTTTTTCCTGAATTGGTTTTCCATGTTAAATCCTAGTGTCAAACTTATATTGAATGTTATTATGTTGTTTTACATTTTAAATGTTTATATTCTACATGTCTATTATATTTAGACAATAAACTAGTAGTTAATATTGTTATTCAGATAACAGTAGAGACCAAGCAACAAGATAAACAAGATGGAAAGTGTTTAAGTGTTTATTTGTTCAATTGGTACATATGGACCTTGAGTAATTGATTCACCATCCCCTTGATCCCCTCTTAGTTTTTCTAAATATTCTAACAATTGATATCAGAGTTATGCTACTTGTAAAGGGAAGTTTTAACGTACTCAAAGGTAAAGATCACAACTCACAAAAGGGAGGTACCAAAGCTGAACCAAGTGAACTTTCTTGCATGAAAAATGTTGATGAGGCTACATATATCCAGTATTAGTGATGCTGCAATAAAATTTGTGGACAATGAATATGTGAAGATAACAACAATTCCTCTAACTATTGAGCAACTGAAAGATAAGCAAGAACATAAGCAGGCAATGTTGGAAATTGCTTCAGCCCTTAGCTATGTTGAGTTTGATGACATAAAAGAATGTGATAGTGTAAAATGTATGTGGGAAAAATTGAAGATCATATATCGAGGAGATGACAATTTCTTGAGAGCAAAATCAAAAAGCCTGAGTGAAAAATTTCATGAAATGGGAATAACAAAAAATGAGAATATAGTACAATAGTGTACAAAAATCAAAGAAGTTTTCAATGCTATTCAATGTGCAAATGGAATTATTGAGGATGAAATAGTGATAAGTACAGTACTAAGAACTCTACTTCGTGTATAGGCCATTTGGGTTTCTGCAATACAAGAACTGAGTTGTACTCTAGGTAACAATCAGACTTTAGAAGGTATAATTGGTAGACTTACTACTTTTGAGATGTCTAATTTTGATAAATATACACTTGCTACCATTGAATCTTCTTTTAAGTCACAATTGGTTCTTAACAAAAGAAAAGGAAAACATATGAAGAGTGACATTGATACTTCTGATGATGAACTTGATGAACTTAAAGAACTTATTGCAAAGAGATTTGGAAGAGATAGAAGTAAATATAGAGGTAAATTACCTATTAAAAAAATTCGTGCAACAAGGTTTGTCATAATGTTGCAAGATATTCTGACATGGAAGACAAGGATGATATAAAGGAGAGAAAGTACAAAGGAAGGAGAGATGACCAAGACTACAAGAAGAACAAGAATGACAAAGGTAAGAAACCTTGTTATATTTATTATTGAGGAAGAAAATGACACTGAATCTAGAAGTAATGATGATGAAGTTGTCTATGTTACTATGAAAGAAGATTTTGATAAAGATGAGAAAATTTCTTTAATTTCATATATGAACAAAAGTGATAGACAAATCATTGATAGTGGTTGCTCTAATCCTATGACTAGTGATAGAAATAAATTTGAGGACACTTGACCATGCAAGGTTGGAAGTGTTAAATTTGGTAATGATATTCCATGTATTGTGAAAGGTAAAGGCACAATCTAATTGAATGAAAAAATCAAGTGTGACAATGTTTACTGGGTTGTAGGACTTAACTAAAGTTTTTTTAGTTTTTTGTAGTTAAACAATTCAGGGTACATAGTTGAATTTCATCATAGAAAGGCAAAGATATGATATTGATAGTAAGATGATTAGAAGTGGTGATCAGAAACGAGGTAACTTGTTCTATCTAGATTTATCTAATGAGACATGTTTGTTTGCACAACATGAAGATATTTGGTTATGGCACAAAATGCTTTGTCATGTAAACTTTGACAATTTAGTAAGCATTAGTAAAATGAAGAAAGTAAGAGGATTTTTTAAAACTAAAGAAACTTGATTATGCTATCTGTAAACAATGTCAACTGGAAAAAATGACAGAGTCTAATTTCAAGATAAAGGCATACACATCCAGTGATATTTTAAAATTTGTTCATATTGACCTCTATGGACCTATTGATGTTCAAAACTATTATTTCATTATGTTTGTTGATGATTACTCTAAAATGATGACTGTGATGTTTCTCAAAGCTAAATATGATGTTTTTTAGTTATTTAAGTGGTATTTGACCACAGTTGAAAAGGAAATAGGACAACTCTGAAGTACCCAAGATCTAACAAAGGCAGTGAATTCATTTCCCATGAAGTCAACACATTCTGCAATGATAGAGAAATCAAAAGATAGATTCCAGCATCAAAGACCCTTCCCCAAAATGGGATAGCAAAAAGAAAAAAATAGATCAATAATGAACAGTGCTAGAGCATTGATGATGGAGAAGAACATGTCATAAAAATATTGGAGAGAAGTTGTAATTACTGTTGTCTATACCTTGAATAGAGTACAAGTCAAGAAAGGTACAAATGATGTACCTTTTGAACTATGGTATGGTTATGATCCTAATGTGAAATATTTCAAAATATTTGGAATCAAATGTTAAGGATTACATATTTAAGTATAAAAAGAATGAAAAACTTGATGCCAACAGTGATCAACGTATATTTCAAGGATATTCCACCAAGAGTAAAGCTTACAAGTGGTTAAACTCTGACATTAACAAAGTTGTGGAAATTATAAATGTTAAAGTTGATGAATTTATAGAAAGAAATGATGTTGAATGTAAGAAGGTGATGCAAGATCATCAAGGTGTAAGAGAAATCTTGCATCACCCAAAAATATTTTCTTTTCAATCTTTTCTATTTTAATAAGGACTAGTAGACAGGGTAGTTACTATTTCTGGGAGCTCTATGTGATAGTTCGCAGCATTGTCTTGAAGATTAGTAGAACAAAGGTGCTCATGTAGGTTAGCATATTGCACTTATGAATTCTATAATTTTTCATTTCTGATGATAATAAGAAGTCCATACTTTTTTTTTAGCATTTTATATTGTTTCTTTGTTTCTATTATGAGTTTATGGTATTAAGGAAACCACCCTTCATTAAGTGGTGTTAGAGCTAGAGTTCTTGAGTGTGTGGACAGATCACCAACTATGAGGCAATTCACACTAAGACCATGGTTTGGGCTAAGTGTGTAGATAGATCACCGATTGTCAAGTAGTTTGCACTAGGGTTTCAACAGAAGTGCAAAAATGCCTCCATAAGAGAGGGTGGCAAAAGAGTTATGGGTGTGACACCTAAGGGTTTTAGAGCCCTCCAAAGACAATGCAAGCATTGGAAGAACCAATGCGTAGTGGAATCAATCTTCCCATGAGAGATGAAAAGAAAAGATGAGGATGAAGTAGAATAAAATGTCGAAGCAGAGGTAGTTCTAAACCTAGAGGAAGAGAGGCTTTCTAAGGCCATATCTAAAATTGGGAAAAGACCTAAGTTTGAAGCTCCCACATTTTTGGGAAATCTTAACCCAAAGGAGCTGATTGATTGGATTAATGAATCACAAGAGTACTTTAACTATGAAAATATTGAGGATCCTAGTAGGGTCAAGTTTGCAAAGGTGAAACTGAAGGGATATGCAAAGATCTGGTGGTAGGAGGTTCAGTTGGAGTGAAATAGAAAGGGAAAGGACAAAATCACCAAATGGGATTGAATGATAGCTAAATTGAAGTGATAATTCATTCCTCTAGATTATGAGCTTACTTTTTTGAAGAAAATTCAAGGGTCGAAGCAAGCGGGAAAATTTGTTCAAGATAATACTGAAGAGTTCTATCGAGTTCTCATTAGAATCAGCCATGCAGAAGCTGATAAGGAGAAAGTGGATTGTTATCTTAATGGGTTAAGGACAAGTATTTAGGTTGAGATGAGTCTAGTTTGAATGAATATTATTGAGTAGGCATACCATTTTTCCCTAAAATTTGAGGAAAAACTAAGCAAGAAGTTTTACAACAAGAATTGCAGAAGAGGTTGCGGTGGAAGATTTGGCAAACAATTTTATGGAGGTCATAATGATGATCAAAAAAATAAGGATGAGGTTGGGAGTAGTAGTCATAACTAGAGGGGAAACAATTCCAATCATTTCCATGATCAGAACAATAGATATCAGAGAGAAAGAGGCAAAGGACATGGATCTGGAAGAGGAGGCTTCCATGAGAAATGTTTTCACTATAGAGAAGAAGGGCATAGAGCATTTGAATGTTCCCAAAGCCAAGGAAGGACAAATCAAAGAACAAAAGGCTAGGCCAGAGTTGCACATGTTGATGAAGATGCCAAATACTTACATTTTGAAGATGTTGAAAGAGAAGTGCTAGTTAACAGAAGAGTCCTATTGAGTGGTGAGAATGAACCTGATCAAAGAAGGAGCTTCTTTCTCACAAGTTGAAAATGTGAAGATAAGTGTTGTGATGTGATCATTGATAATGGAAGTACAAAAAATTTGGTGTCAAAAATGATGGTCACAGAGTTTAAGCTAAAGAGATAGAAACACATATGTCTATACCGTATTGCTTGGGTGCAAGATGACCACAAGGTCATGTTTAATGAGAAGTGCTTAGTGAAGTTCAAGATTGGGAGCTACTAGGATGAGGTACTATGTGATGTCATACCTATGGACATATGTCATATGTTCATAGGTAGATCATGGCAGTTTGACAGGCATGTTGTAAATGATGGGTGAGCAAATACCTACACTCTAACCAAGGATGGAGCGAAACATAAGTTGAAGTCGTTGAAGGAGAAATAAGAAAAAGGTATGTAGTGCTACTAGAATACATTTTGTTGATGGAAAAGATTTTCTCAAAGGTTTTAAGTGTGAGCATATATGTTTTGCTACAATTCCAAAAGATAGTAAAGAGGAAGTAGAGGAGGTACCTGTAGAAGTTGCAAATATGTTGGGAGAGTTTTTTGATATTGTATCAAATATTGTACATGATGATTTTCCCCCAATGAGGAAGATCATTCACTAGATGGATTTGGTTCTAGGAGCTAGTTTGCCAAACAAGGTAGTGCACAGAATGACACCAATAGAAAGTGAAGAGTTGAAATGGAAAAGTTCCTGAGTTGTTGCAGAAGGAGTTGATTTGAGAGAATTTGAGTTCATGTGTTGTACCAGCCATATTATCACCAAAGAAGAATGAACAATGGAGGATGTGCACAAGTTCTCATGCTATCAACAAGATCACAATCAAGTATAGATTTTCATTTCCAAGGATGGATGACATTATGGACTGTTTGAGTGGGGCTAAGTATTTCACAAAGATAGATCTGAAGAGGGGGTACCATCAAATTCATATTAGAGAAGGTGATGAGAGGAAGACTGCTTTCAAGACAAGGAAAGGACTATACGAGTGGTTAGTCATGCCTTTTGGACTAACCAATGCACCGAGAACTTTCATGAGGCTTATGAATGAGGTACTAAAGGAGATTCTAGGTAAGTTTTTCATTGTTTATCTAGATGATATTTTGATATTTAGTAAGATATTGGAGGAGCATTTGATTCATATTTGCAAGGTGTTTAATAAGTCGAGGGGAAAAAAGTTGTTGATAAACTTGAAGAAGTATAGTTTTGTAAAGGAGTTGGTGTACATGGGATTTGTAGTCTTAGTAGAAGGCTTGAAAATGGACCCAGAGAAAGTGAAGGTTATCCTTGAATAGCCTACTCCAAGAAGTGCAACAAAAGTAAAATATTTTCATGGACTGGCTAGTTTTTACAAAAAGTTCATAAGAGGTTTTAGCAATATTTGTGGACCTTTGACTGAAACAATGAGAAGGGATAGGAAAGAATTTAAGAGGATAGTAGGAGTAGATAAGAGTTTTAATCTATTGAAACATAAAGTTACTAAGCAACTTGTTTTAGCACTTCTTGATTTTAACAAGGTGTTTCAAGTAGACTATGATGCTAGTGGTACTGCAATAGGAGTTGCATTGAGCCAAGAAAGTAAACCTATTGCTTATTTTAGTAAGAATTTGAATGATACAAAAACAAAATATTTTGTTTATGATCAAGAATTTTATCTTATAGTTCAAGTATTGAAGAAGTGGAGACACTATGGTCTTCCTAAGGAGTTTGATTTGTATATTGATCATCAAGCTTGGAAATATTTGAATAGTGAAGGAAAATTAAACCAAAGGCATTTGAAGTGGGTTGATTTTTTACAGAGTTATACATTTTTTTTGAAACACAGGAGTGGAAAGTCTAACAGATTTCTAGATGTTCTTAGTAGAAGACAACTTTTGCTAAAAAAAATGCAAATAGAGGTGGTAGGGTTCAAGGAAATCAGTACTTTATATCTAGATGATCCTTATTTTGGTGAAGTGTGGAAGGCTTGTACAGAACCTGTTACACTTGATAGGAAAAAGTGGTTGGATTTAATGATCCAAGATAGTATGTTGTTCGGAGGAAGCCACTTGTGCATTCCCATAAGTTCAATGAGAGAGAATCTCATCAAAGAGAATCATAGTAGAGGATTGGCTGGACATTTTGGTAGAGATAAGACCATTTCTTTAGTTGCTAAGAATTATTACTGGCCACAACTGTAGAAATATGTGAAGAAGTTTGTACAGAGTTACAGAGTATGTTAGATGGAAAAAGTAGTGAAGAAGAATAAAGGGTTGTATCAGCTATTACTTATACCGTAGAAGTCATGGGAGCATTTCAACATGGATTTTGTTCTTAGATTACTGAGGACCTAGAGAGGGTGTGATTTTATTTTTCTAGTGGTTGACAGGTTTTCAAAGATGGCATATTTTATTCCTTGCAAGAAGACTATTGATGTTGTTCATGTGGCAGAGTTGATTTTCAAAAAAGTGGTGAGACTACATGGTCTACCAAAGAGTATAGTTTTAGATCGAGATACCAAATTTTTTGGGTATTTCTGGTGTACATTGTGAAAGAAATTGAACATGGTGTTGTAGTTCAATTCATCACATCCTCCATAGACAATAAACAAAAATTTTGAATCATATTTTGGGTAATTTACTGAGATGTTTGGTTGGAGAAAAACCAAAAGGATAGGATCTAATTTTACCATAGGAAAAATGTGCATATAATAATTTTGTCAACAGGAGTACTAGTAAATCACCATTTACGATTGTGTCTAGGAGAAGTCCCAGAAATACTTTTGAATTAAGGCAGTTGGATAAATGAGAGATAGGTAGTGTTGAAGCAAAATATTTTTATGAACATTTGAAGACTATTCATGAGGAGCTAAAAAAGCACATTATAAAGATGAATGCATAGTATAAGGCTAAGGTAGATGTGAAAAGGAGGTATAAGGGATTTTAGATTGGAGATGAAGTCATGGCTCATTTGAGAAAGGAACATTTTCCAGTGGGTACATAAATAAACTGAATATGAAGAAGTTTGGACCGTGCAAAATAGTGAAAAGACATAATTATGAAAATTCTTATGAAGTGGAGTTGCCTGCTGAATTGAATATTTCACCAATATTTAATATTTTAGATTTGATAGACTATTATGAAGGAGGTGATGGAGATAAAATTATAGAAGCACAGTGGAGTATTCCATCAACTAGTTTGGCTACAAAGAAGATTGAGGAGATACTGGACACTCATGTTGGCAAAAGTACAAGGAACAAAACTTATGAGGAATATCTACTTAAATGGAAAGGGAGGCTAGTAGAGGATTCATCATGACTAGCAAGGGAGGAGGCTAACCATCTTGGTTTTCCTCTGAACACCTTAGATGTGACAGAGTCACTTCTCAAATTACCCCGGGTGTCTGAATCATGAGCATCCTAGGTGTAAGAGCAATCTTGAATCACCCAAAAATATTTTATTTTCTGTCTTTTCTATTTTAATAACAACTAGTAGACAAGGTGGTTACTATTTATAGGAGCTTACTATTTTTAGTAAGTTTTTCACACGAGCTTGGAATGTTCTCATTTTCTACATCAAGGTTTATTTCAAAATTATAAGCCTACCATAAAAATCTCATTGCTCTAGCTTGAGTATCAAAGAAGTTATTATGGATTTTTGGTGGAAATTTTAGGAGGAAAATTTGTAGGCTCACCATTGGAGGTCTTAGAGTGCCCAAATGAGGTTCAAAAACTTGAAGGAAGGGCGCTTGCACAATCTTGAGCATGTAGATCAGGAGTTGGCATTTATGAAAAGTGGTTATAATAGCCAATCAAAGCAATGGTTCAAGAGTTATGGCCTTCCAAAGTCGGGCTACCCAAAATTTCTAAAATAAATGTCAAAGATGTATTTGAATGACTCTATGTGTATTTTTAGGGTCTATTAGCCCTAGGTATTAAATTTGAATGTCTAGAACCTTCCTGGGAGACATAAAAGTGTCTATTTATGAAAGGCTTGAACATTGGCTAGAACAACTCTCGGTGATAGTTCGCAGCATTTTCTTGCATATTAGTGTAATGAAGGCACCCATGTGGGTTAGCATATTGCACTTGTGAATTCTATAATTCTGCATTTGTGGTGATAATAATAAGTCCATATTGTGTTCTCATATATGTTATTATTTCTTTGTTTCTGTTATGAGTTCATGGTATTAAGGGGAACACCTTTCATCAAAAAGAACCTAAAGATTATAGTATATTCGTATATGTGGATGATGGTACTCCCAACACTTCAATTGAACAAGAAAACAAAGTTGTAGTTTCCCATCTGGTAGGGAATATCAAGGTGCAACAATCGGTTGTCTAGCAACAAATAGTGGGTGCCCAACAATAGGGAGAGGATGTTGAATCATAGCAGATGATGTCAATCATCAAGTAGACAATGCCAAGTATGCAGAATTAAAACCATAACTTGAACAAGAAAAGAGTTAATGAGCCTAAAATTATTTTTCAAGATGAAGCTATTGAGGAACAAAGAAGGAGACCACCTGTGCTAGCTAAGTCTGTGAGAAGACATCATAAACTTTAACAAATTATTGGAGATACAGAGTCTGGTGTTATGACAAGGAAAAGACTCAGAAGTGATACATGCTTACTTTATGAATTTGATCCCAAATTAGTGAAAGATGCTCTAGATAATGAATATTGGATTCATGTAATGAATGAAGATATTGAACATATTGAAAAGAATAACACATGGACCCTAGTACCTAGACCAAAGACCAAAATGTTGTTGGAAAAAAGTGGGTTTTTAGGAATAAGCTAAATGAAAGAGATGAAGTTACAAGGAATAAAGCTAGATTGGTATGCAAATGATATGCTCAAGAAGGAATTGACTATGGAGAAAAATTTGCTCCTATAGTTGATTGGTAAAAACAATGAGGTACTACTATCTAAAATATTTTTTGATGACATTATATTTGGAGGAAAAGAAGAATTATGCAAATCATTTTCTTATGAAATGAAGAAGAAATTTGAAATGTCAATGTTTGTTGAAATTAAATTCTTTGTTGGCTTGCAAGTATATAGAATGAAGTTTGGTATTTTATACTTTAGGTGGTGCCTAAGATAGTAAAGTGAAGAAGAAGAAAAGAATAACACATCAGTCCTATACAAATGAAAGTTGAAGAATTGAGCCCAGACATGTACTTATCTACATCATCAAGATGTATGAAGAAAATGAAGCCAAGAGAGATAGTGTCATTGGCATTTTTGTCAAAGAGGGAGGGTAGACATGAAGAGGGAGAATATACATGAGAAAAGAAACAAGGGAGAATTTATAGAAATATCTATGACAGAGGGAATCAAAACTTAGAGGGATTTTCTTAAAAAATTGATATTCCATGGATGAGTATCAAAATAAAAACAAAGGATGTTGGTTACTCATGAAAGTGAAATCTTTTAGACTGTATGGTAACAAAAAGGGAGATTGTATTCATAAAATATTTCAGGTGTTGCCATCAATACCTGGTGCAGGAGTACCTAGGCTTATTCCTCAAACTTGTTACAATTTTGGTTTGTACTGACCATAGCCAAGTCAATGATGTTGATTTTGACCTTAGAAGGTCTTTCTTATGTGTTCCTAGGTGGATTTTACTAAGATCAATCCAACCCAGGTGTTTATTGCTTTAATAGTTGTTATTGCTAAATTAGGCCTAAAGTGGGAAAATTAGGTCTTAAAGGAGTTAAGGCTTGGGAAAGGGTAGAAACATACTTAAAATAGTTCATAGGATTTTTCTACATAATTCTAGGTTAGAGAACCTTAGCATGAATTTAGCAAAAATATGTCAAAGTTGTCACAATGTTGCTTGACAATATTTTGCAATTTATGAAAATTGCATGACAACAAATTGCAAGTTTGGATTCTCTTTGAGTCATCATTATGGGTAGTTTCCATAATTTCCTAAAATCAAGGGTAGGGCATATTAAAACTTCTAGGACCCCTTTTCTTGAGGTAGAGTGTGATGTAGTGGAATTCTAAAAGTGGAATAGAGCTCAGAATTCTATTTTTGAGTGATATTCATCTTGCATTGAGTGAAAGTGTACTTTTAAGGATTGTTTTGTATGAGTTAGTGTTTGATTTGTGTATATTAGATAGTCTTAAGAATTTTATGTTAAGTACTTAAGTTTATTTGAGTATAATGAGAGTAGTTTTAGAAATTGTTTTGTAAATAGTCTAGTTGTTAGGGCAGAAGTAAACATTTTTTGTTTTTATGGCTTCCCTATAGTTCTCCACCGTGCAAATCATCATGGCTTAGAGGAATATTTTAGGGAAGCCATTAGATTTTTTTGTGTGAACGGAAGAGCACTTGAAGGCAAGTTAATTATTTTTAACATCATGCCCTAGGCGAGATTAGTGAGCCCAACTAGGTGCATGACAGTTCAAAATTGATGTGCATGTGCAGGGGAAAGAGAGAGGGCATGGAACCAAGTATGGTTTTGGAAGCCCAATATTCCAACAAACACCTACAAGTGACATTAGGCATTGACCAATCCATTTAGGTAGATTTGCTAGCAGAAATCAATGACTAGCAAAAATTAGTGATTAGCACAAATTCAACCTTATTAGCCCTATTAACCCCTACATTTTAGGAATCCACTATACAAATGACCTAGGAACCTAAGACCACAAAAATATTCAAGGTCTTTGAAAAGGATATCTAAATATCAAGTTTGTTTCTGGGGTTATTTGGAATTTTTGAGAAAGAATTGGGAAAACCCCACCGATTAGGGCTAATTAGCTAATTAGGGCCTAATCCAAGGCAAATCTTAAAATCAATATGAAAACCCTAGATGTCATGTTCAAATTGAGTTACTTGGAAGTCAAGTGAATGGTTTAGAGATGGATACAAGCCCTACAACACTTGTGAAGGTGATTTGGTGAAGTTTTCCTTGGAGGCATCCAAGGAAGAGTGAAGGTTTGAAGCACCCTAATGATAATCAACCCTCAAGGTGAAGAAGAAAGGAAATCACTCATAGAGTTGAGTTAGGGAAGTCTTAAACTAGGTTTTCCAAGACTTGTAAGGTCCTAGAAGTGAGCTTAGGGTCTAGGGAAGACTAGGTCTAGTATAGCCTAGAGAGTTGAAAATGCTCTTAGTAAGGGACATATTTTCCTAACAATCATACAAATTGAGGTGGTTAGGTTCAAGAAACTCAAGAATTTGTATCCAGGGGATCAAGATTTTGGTGAAGCTTAGAAATATTATAAATAATCTATTACACTTGATACAACAAAGTGGTTGGATTTCAAAATCCAAGATGGTATGTTCTTCATAGGAAGTCAGTTGTGAATTCCAAGAAGTTCCATGAGAGGGAATCTCATCAAGGATAATCATAGTGGAGGATCTTCTGAAGAGTATAGTTTCAGATCAAGATACCAATTTTTTTGGGTATTTCTGGCATACATTATGGAAGAAGTTGAAGATAGAATTGAAGTTAAGCTCATCACATTATCTAGAGACTGATGGATAGACAAAAGTTGTAAATAGGAGTTAGGGAAACTTGCTAAGATATTTGGTTGGAGATAAGTCAAAAGGGTCTGATCTAATTTTACCATAGGAAGAATTTGCATACAATAATTCTATCAATAGGAGTACTTGTAACTCAACATTCCAGATTATATATGAGAGCAATCCTAGGAATGCTTCTAAATTGAGGAAGTCTGATAAAAGAGATAAGTAATATTGAGGTTGAAGATTTTACATAGCATTTGAAGAACATCCATGAGGAGGTGAGGAAGCACATTGCAAGAATGAATACACAGTACAAGGCTAAGGAAAATGAGAAAAGATGGTATAAGAAATTT
This sequence comes from Cupressus sempervirens, assembly GCA_028749045.1. Lineage (NCBI taxonomy): Eukaryota > Viridiplantae > Streptophyta > Pinopsida > Cupressales > Cupressaceae > Cupressus > Cupressus sempervirens. The sequence continues at coordinate 885,083 of CM053786.1, forward strand.
TAGATTGTAGATTAAGTCATGGTTCATTTGAGGAAAGAGATATTTTCAGTGGGTACATATAGTAAGTTGAATAGGAAGAAGTTTGGACTATGCAAGATACTTAAAAATTATGATTCTACAAATGCCTATGAAGTAGATTTGTGTCTTGAACTAAATATTTTGTCAATATTTAATATTTTGAATCTGACACAGTATTATAAAGGAGGTGATGGAGATGAGGTTATAGAAGTGTAATAGAGTATTCCAACAACCACTTTAGCTAAAAAGGAGATTAAGGAAATGCTAGAAAGTTATGTTGGAAGAAGTACAAGGGATAGAGCCTATGAATAGTATCTAGTCATGGAAAGGGAGACTAGTAGAAGATTCAACATGGATTTTAAGATAGGAGGTTAATCATCTCAGTGTTCCTATGTCCATGTAACATGTGACATTGATATTTCTCAAATTATCTTAGATGTCTGATGCAAGAGCATCCTGGGTTTAAGAGAAATCTTGCATCACCCAAAAATATTTGCTTTCTATTTCTTGAATAAGGGTTGACTCAATGCAAAGTTGTTGTTTGTGGAAACTCACTACTCAGTAAGTTGGTCATACAAGCTTGGAATGTCCTAATTTCACATGTGGAGGTTCATCTTGGAAATATAAGCTTTCCAACTAAGGTTCATTGTCATATCATGAGCATTCATGAATTTATTACAAATTTATGGTGTGAAAAATTGGTATAAAAAATTCAAGCTCATTTTTAAGGCATCATAGGCTCTAAATGGGCTTTGAAATGAGGAAAATTGGAGCTTGAATGAGGTAGGAATTATAGATCAAAAGCTAAGGATTCCAGAATGGGATCATAATAACTAATTGGCTCAACAGTTTGCAAGTTATGATCTTTCAAATTTGGTCCACCCAAGAATTCTAAAATAAATGTCATAATTGTTTTTGGAAGAATTTGCCTAAGTCAATAATTAAACACCAAGATCAAGAAGCTCAATAGATAGCACAAGAGATACTAATGATGATCAAAATAATAATTGATATCAGATGATTGGATATGAGATGAATACACACTAGAAGGGCCTTGTATATAAAGGCAACTAGAATGATTGGTAGTCAGCAAAGAGATAAACATCAAAGCTAAGCACATGTCCACCAAGAGTGGATTATCCTCCATTGACCAAAGATTTTTTGTGATGATGAGAGGATAATTTTACATAGGTGTATCTCATAAAGAGATGTTGTAGACACCATGTGCTCAAATAAGTTGCTAACTCTTGTGTTGTCAACAAGACAACTCATATGTCTATGCATATTCCTAAGTGTCTACATGACAACTAATATAAAAATGCATTATCCTAACTAAACTTAAGTAAAGTGTAATAATTATTAATTATTTACACTAACACCCCCCCTTAAGTGCAACTTAGGGGAATTCACTTAAGCTCACAAAGCTAAATGCAAGATGCAATGTGGGTTTGGGTTATTAGGCCATGTTAGGTACACATGTACAAATGCAATGCTCTATAGAAAATGCTATGTAGTACAATGCAATCTCTCTGAAAATGGAGAAAGAGGAAAAACCTCATGGGAAAAACCTCCTTCAAAAAGAGATATGAAGAAATACAAGATGTATGTAAGGATGGAGTAATCAAGACCCCCCATACATCACGCATGTACAAGCATATATCCCCCATAAGAAAAAAATGCATGATAGTATCCCTCCATATTGAATAATCTCCTGCAAGGATGTCATGAAGACAAAAAAGTATCCAATGCCTACAAACAATATTTCTCCCTTTAGGAAGAAGATACACCAAGTATAGGTGCAAGTATACTTCCCATTGTGGATAGGAAGATGGATGAGGAATTCATATGTAGTATGCTATGGATGTTTCCTTGAAGTATGCTCATATGTTGACAAGTCCTTGATGAATGTAGATTCCACAAGCCAATCTGGTGGATTCCCAAAAGGTAGAAAATAAGGTAACATTTCCATGTATGAAAGTGAATCAAACTCCAAAGACAAGGAATCATCCTTATAGGAAGATATGGGAAGAGAAGCAATGTAGCCTCCCCTCAATGATGAATGCACACCCATGAAAGAAGCTCCTTGATGACTGAAGAAGTTGCACCATGAAAACTAAATGATGTTCCTCTTTGTAGGAAGAAGTGGTGCCATAGGTGTAATAGAGAATGCTCCCCAACTAGTAGGAAGAATCCTCAAAAGATATGATGTCTGAGGAAACTAGAATACAATCTCTAAAGGTTGATATGTCTCCTTTTAAGTAAAAGAGTCCTCCTCCAACTGCTAAAAAGAAGTGTCTACAATCATGTCAGTCTCAAAAGAAAGATCAATTGGTTGAGGTTCAGAGTGTTCACTCACAACAAGTGAAGAAGAATTCTCCTCAACAAAGAGAAGATGGATGTCATCAATAATGTCTCCCACATTTCAATGTAAGACTCCACAAACAACACTACAATGTCTAGAAGGAATTCATCCCATGAAGCTAAAATAGGAAGACATGGTGTTTCTTGCTACAGTGAATCAAGAGCATTTGTGGCTAGAACTGGATTAGTAGAAGCAACAAAAGCATTAGGAGGTATGATCTCAACTGAGTTGTAGGTACCACAACTGGAGTGATTGGAGGTAGAATGTCCTTTGGTAATGGAGGGACTTGTGGATCTCCATATGCTTTCCAAAGGCACATCCAAACATCATGAGAACTACTTGTCTTACTAAAAGGAGCAAAAGATTCCTTACTCATATTGTTATACATAAAGTGAAGAAGAAGAGAAAGATGTCCCCAGTTAGTATTAGGTGGAAATATCTTTGAATATAAATAAGGAAACACTTCCTTATGCTCTCTTAGATGATCAATCATCAAAGCACTCCATTTCTAATAGTTCCTTTTTGTCAATTTGAATCTTAAACTAAAGTGACACTTTTGACATGACTCCATGAGATCAAATAATGTATGCACCCCCAAAATGCAAAAAAATCAAAGAAAACCCCCTAATGCATGATTTGGCACTTTACATTTAGAGCAATTACAATGGGCCACTTGTCCAAATGAACCAAGTGGACTTCTAATTTTGGTGATTACAACAAAAAATATGAAGCTATATTAGACTCAAAAAAATAAGACACAATACTTCTCAAAGATCTAATTAATTACAAGTGCCAATAGGTCAATATGAGACCAAAATTTGAAAGTACTATGTCTACTTAGAATTACTCCAAACTAATACTAGATCTGTAAAGTAGACAAAAAATCATTTACTTTCAAAAAAAATAGCACATGAATATGTGTCCATATGAGCCCGAACGAACCCTTTGAAGTTGCGAAAATTAGGATTTGTGATATGTAAAAAATTTTAGGAACAAGGATTGCAAACAACCTAGAGCAATGTGTAGATCATGAAATTCTACCCCAAAATGAAAAAAATTGCTTGGGAGTTTGTATGAGGGAGATATAGCTATTTGAAAATCACCTCTATATTTATTTTTCCTAAATTGTCATTGTTGCACCTCCAAAAATCAATTAACTCTAGATTTCACCTTAAACGTCTGATTTTGATGAAACAAAAGTTGATTTTGGGGTTTTTTTACCTCCTAAATGTGATGCCAATATCTGATTAGCACCAGCAAGCTCCAATCTTGACCTTAAAAAAAAAATCTCTCCAATGGCTCTGCAATGAAACTCCTATGGCTTTGATACCATGTAAGAATTTGGTATATCTCTAATACCATGTAAGAATTTTCCTAAGGTAATAATTCAACACCAAGATCAAGAAGCTCAATAGATAGTGCAAGAGAGACTAATGATGATCAAAATGATAATCGATATCAAATGATTGAATATGAGATGAATACACATTAGAAGTATCTTGTATATAAAGGAAACTAGAATGACCAGGAGTCAGCAAGGAGATAAACATCACAACTAAGCACATGTCCACCAAGAGTGGATTATCCTCCATTAAGCATACGAGTTTGTTTGATGATGAGAGGCTAAGTTTACATAGGTGTATCTCATAAAGAGATGTTGTAGACTATTGGTATGTTTACCATTGTGCCAAAAGCTCGAGCTATCAACAAATGTCACAAACACCAAACTTACCCAGATCCATGATAGATGATCAAGCCATGTCATGAACCTTGAAGCAGGTGCTAACCACTAAGTCAAAAATCTCCCCCTCAGCACCAACTGAGGGTTCTACACCAACAGAATGAAGGATACCTCTCAAGATTTGAACCCGTGACCCAAGGCTCTGATACCAATTGTTGGTATGTTTACCATTGTGCCAAAATCTTGAACTATCAATGAATATCACAAACACCAGACTTACCTAGATCCACAAGAGGTGGTTAAGCCATCTTGTGAACCCTGAAGGAGGTGTTGACCACCAAGTCAACAATAGACACCATGTGCTCAAATAAGTTACTAACTCATGTGTTGTCAACAAGACAACTCATATGTGTATACATATTCCTAAGTGTCTACATGACAACTAATATCAAAATGCATTATCCTAAGTAAACTAAAGTAAAGTTTAATAATAATTAATTATTTACACTAACAGTTTTGAGTTGACTCTATGTGTAATTTTAGAATTGTTTGGCCTTAAGGGTTGGGGTTTGATGTATAGAACCTTCTTGGGTGGTGTAAAATTTCCTATAAAAGAAAGTCTCATAAATTTTCTAGTGCATTTATGGGTGGTAGTCATAGCTTTGTCTTGCATATTGTTGTAAGAAAGGCACCCATGTGGGTTTGCATATTGTAATTCTGAATTCTCTATTTTGACACTTGTGGAGATAATAAAAATCCCATATTTTGTTCTCTCAAATTGGTGTTATTTCTATATTTTTGTTGGGTGTTTATGGTATTAAGGGGAGCATCCTTGATCACTTGGCCTTGCACTACATCAAATGCACTTGTATGTTCTATCATCACACAATCATGGTTTAGCTTCTCTCTCTTGTTTGCTTCAATCATAGTACCAAAAGGTTGTGCATATCAATTAATAAGATAATGTGCCACATTATCTGTAATACTTGATAAGTACAGTTTCATCTTGCTAGCGCCCATATCAAAATCATCCTCATATTATCAAACTTGAGTGCATAATTCATATACATCTTGAAATCTTTACCCTAAGTAGTCAAGCTTCCAAATTAGGGAATCAAGCTATGATACCAATTGTAGATATAGGAACATTACTAAGAGAGGGGTGAATTAGTAATCACCAAATTTAAACATAAATCTAAAATTCAAACTTCATTGATAGTGTCACTAATAGTCACTCAAGTTAACCTATAACATCATTATTAGTTATAGTAACATTAAACATGTATCCATAAATAATTAAACAATCACATAAGTATAACACCAAAAAGTATCGTGTAGACACCTAATTTGGGTGAAAACCATAGTGTGAAATTGGTGCCAAAAAATAGTTGTGCTCTTTTGGAATGTGTTATGTTAGGAGCTTGCCTAATTAAGGGTTACAAAAGCACTATTAGGTGCTACATTTTTAAGAGATATCCCTAGGGATCTATTAAATTCTTTACCCTACTAGGAGTAACCTTATTAGAGGATTTAGACACTCTAGTCTAAGAATGGCACCCTATTAAAGGATTTACAATAGATCTCCTAAGGTCACCCAATTATGGAATTTCAATATCACAATTGTAAGAGAGTAACAACCAAAAATAATATGTAGTTTGCATTAACTTTCTATATAATATTCATTACAATTCCTTAACACAATAAACACACCATTACAATCCTTTGATCAAATCTATACCTTTTATGTGATTGTAAAACTCCCTTTTCTGATTAGTTCCTCTGTCCAACTGGTAGTCTCTTCTTCTCATTGCTATCTTTCACTTCTCCTTGTTGTGATACTAAAATCCTTCCTTTTGTTTCCTTCTATAATCACATATTAAACAAAAATACTAAACCAAATCCAATGATCATAATTTCAAGATCATATTATTCTTTGTATTTGCATATTCTTTATAAGTCATTGTTTCCCTTGTAGAAACTTCTTGAAGAAACTTCATTTTCCTTCTTACCTCGATCTTTTTCTCATTTTTGTTCTCCTTGAGTTATGTAGTCTTCCTGCTTCCTTCTTTTAATCAACATTTATTTTATCCTTACTTGCTTATAAATCTCCATTATTTCTGATAAGTTATGTTGTACTTCGATAATACTCTAATCCTAGTTTATTGATAAGACATCAACTTACCGATAAGTACAGTGTGTTACAATTTGTCTTCTACTAAACACATTTCTCACTTCTTTACTTAACATTTGAGTATTATCTACTAGTGTCCTATTATTTTTTATTAAATGATCAAACCAATTAACTATCTATCATTGTTTGTTCTAATTGTTACTTGATAAGATTCTTATCAACATAAATGTGTGCCCTTCTCAACATCTCTATAATTCCTTTTTTATTAGATATGGTAACAAGTCAAAATAATAACCAAATATTTTAACATCAATGAAAATTAGTATAACTAATTATCATGTTATCAATCATTTTCTAATAAATAATCAACTTGAATTCTTCAATAACTTCATCAACTTGATTAGTTATGCCAACAATTTTTCATAGTCTACACATTTAATTTAAATAATATTGACTCCATAAGTGGTGGCTAATATATATTGTATCATCTGATATGTCCTAATATTATTTTTCATATTATGGACTTATGTCATCTCTACTTTGATAATCAAGGCTTCTTGGAGCATTTTCTAAATTAAATTAACTTCTTAACAAACAACTAACTATAAAGTCACACACTCACCATTGAATTATAATGAGCCAAACATCACATTCTATCTTAGGTTCTATATTTCATCATTCCAAACTTATCTAATTTATAAAGTGTATCTTCCATTCCAAATAAGCACAACAAATAACAGGTTTGACATTCTTGGAATATATTTTGTTTCCAGTTGGGTTAATATCTATTTTGTTAACCATATTTGCCTCCTGCCAATAATTTGAATTTGAATGTCGGCCCACCCAACCGTCTTTAACCATCTTTGATATTATTTAAATGCCCTGGAAATATGAAGGATAAGAAAATAAACATTTTATGGTATTTTCTATTTTTTCTAAATTTGTTTCCCCTAGCCTGCAACTTTTTGCGCCATCAGATCTTGCATAGATCTATGGTGGGCGCTTTCCCACTTTCTCAAAACAAGAAATCTTTACATAATGCAGGGAAGCATCATCATGATGTGTGGAAAATGGGTCCATGTTCTTCTTGTGGGCTACAAGTTGGGAAGCTACTGGGTGAGCTGGCAATTTGATTAGTGGGCGCTTTCCTGCATTCTGTGTTTTGTCAGACTTCTTGACAATGCGAGCAAGTGCTAGATTGCCACATGTCCTCACGAGCCCAAAGGAATAAAAGTTATAGTTAGGAATTAAAGCTACCACATGTTCTTAGTTTGTACCTTCCACCATCCGATGCAAACAGATCAAGGATTGGCACTTACCCACAATATGGAAGTGCATGAGTTTTAAGCAATGCGGGCAAGCCCCTTTGTGACACATAGCTGATAATGAAATCATGCATCCATTCTTCTCAAAGGTAATAAATGAATTATCTATCATGGCACTTGTCAAAGCATGTGGGTTTGAAAATGTGATACTCTATTTGTGCAGCAAGATCCACCGTTCGATGCAAACAAATCTACGGTGGGCGCTTCACTACATTATGAAGATGCAAAGATGTTAAGGAATGTGGGCAAGTGCCTCACTGTCACATGTCTTTGTGAGGTCAAGTTGATTTCATAAGCCACAAGGTGATGCCAGTTAGGGCTAGGTCATGCTAAGGTGTATGATGAATAGTTCATGGGCCCAGAAGTATTAAGGGCAGGCACAGTATAATAAAGATCTTTCATGATCGTTGATCTTACAGATATCAACAATCAGTGCTTTTTCACATTATGAAGATGCAAGGTAATTAAACAATGCGAGAAAGCTCCTGAAGGACACGTATCCTTATGGGACCAGCTAAGGCATTAATAGTTAAGGCTAACAATTATGTGACATCATAGTTAGTTGGTTTGTTGGTCAAACTTGGGAAGGCCTTGCAAGGTAGCAAAATGAAATGAAATTTTTGGCCTGTGTGGCCCATTTTGGTCGTAAGACTCAATTGACCTGCTGATTTTGTTGATTCATAAGCCAGAACCGAAGGAAATTGAGTTTTCTCACATGATTTGATCCTTATGATCAATTCCAACCACTCTCGAATGAATGTTGAACCTAGTAAACAATAGGAGAACACTCCACCACCCCATTTTATCCATCTTCTTGGTTAGAATAGTTTAATGGCATCATTTCTATCAGAGCCCTGTTTCAACAAAATATCAAATTTCATTGTATCTAAATCTATGCCCAGATCATATTTTCTCCAAGATCTTTATCCAGACTTAACGGTAATGGTTGTGGAGTAACTTTAGTTAGAGAACATCTCAGTTATGCCTAAGCTATAAAGGAAATTTTTGTAGATTTTGTTGAGGTGGACTCTTCTCTATTTTCTCTAGTATTGCTCTATAATTTCACTATAAATCCCCTTTGCCTCTGAATTGTATGACATTCTTATCTCCTTCAGCCATTGATGTGAAGTGCAAGAACTATTTGCCTCTCATTGGTGTATTGTAGATATCTGCAATCTTGCATGATTGTATCTTGTTTGGCCTATGAATGGTATATAAGTGAACCCTCTCTTTCCTTGTGTCATTCATTTGGGTTTTTCTAATCTGCATGTGATTGTTAGATTAAAGCAATGTCTGAATGTGTATATATTTTGGTGTCATGATGGTTCAATAGTGCATGTATGGGCAAAGATTAGTTTGAACACTCTATTTTTGGTGCATCACCCCCCTTAGGTTAGAATAGGTAGATTTGCTTCTATGTATTCCTTCTCCCTTTTCCTCTCCAAGAGTAGTTAGGTGCACCCTAATAGTAAAGGAAGTCGGCCTTCTCTGGAGACTCAACCTCATAGTTCAAGTCCCATAGCTTGGAGGTTGTTTCCATGTTTCACAAGGTTGTCCTTAGGTAAAAACTTTGGACAAGGGTGCAAACTTTTGTGACAACAATTTTTGGCACACCCGATGGGACTGTATTCAAAAAATTTCAAGTCTATTGGTGTCCAAAGGAAGATTTCAAGATTAATACCAAGGAGATAGTACTCGCTTTGGTATTCAAGCCTTCAAGAGGCTCATTCTTCAATTACTTGGTGACTCTGAGCTTCAAATACATCTACTTCTAGACCAAAGTTGTAGTAATTCATGCCCAAAGATAAAACAAGGGCATCTTCTAGAAGTAAATTTCAGTACTAAGAGCTTTCATTTTCAAATCCTAGAAGAAGGAAGACTAGAGTATCTTTATCACCAATTAGGAGTGCAATAGTAACAAATACACCTGCAAGATTCATCTCTACTCCTCCTGCTATTAGATCTCAGCCTAAATTGCCATCAGCACATATCAATAGATCACTTGTCTATATGGTGTAGCCTAGAGCTCATGCTTTTTCCACCTTTAATGGTGGAAGTCCTCTTTTATTGGTCCAAAGAAATGACATACCAATAGCTACACTCAAAAGTATACTAGAATTTATTGGTGAAACTTCTATCCTTCCCTTAGAACACATTCAAGAAGTTACAAGTATCTACAATATCCATGGTATTACAGAGGATGATGTTGCAGTTAGGCTTCTAGCCTCATCCTTGAAAGGAAAAGCACTACAATGGTATAGAAGTTTGGCTCATGGTTCTATAGCAGATTGGGATGGATTAGGAGTAGGACTGTGCAAACACTTTGAGGACAAAAGTGACCATTTGTCACTTTTAGAACAATTGACTACTATAAAAAGAGCCCCCCATGAATGTATGACTGATTTCAACTATAGATTTTAAAAGACATGGGATAGAATACCTACTTCAGTAAAGCCTACCCCTGGTAATGCCTTCTTGCATTACCTCAGAGCTTTTAACAATGACATTGCTACTACAATCCAAACTATGGGAGGAGATACCTTGCCTAATGCTTATGAGATAGAAATAAAGTCAGAAAACATCTTAATACAAGGAGGTAAGCTAGCTCCAAGGCCTCCTGTGCCTTCCTTCCCTGATGTTCCAAATCACCAACCAAAAATGGTTCCTCTTCCCACAACTTCCACATCACAAGCCCTTGCTCTAGTCCCTCAAGCTTCCACATCTTCAAATGGAATAGATGAGATCAAGGAGATGATGCAATCTATGATGCCAAACATAGATAAAATATTGCAGTGCCAAGAGAAGAAGCTAGAGAATAGCTTCTATGTGATGCAAAAAGTGAGCAACAAGGTGGTGACTTTAGAGAGACAGCAAGCTCAAGGTAGTAAGGCTCATCAATTGCAATATCAAACTCTAAATAATGGTAAGCCTCCAAATCATAATCATGGGAACAATTCTTTTGATCAAAATAGGTAGAATAGCCATGCTTCAACCTCAAATGTAAACCAAAGTAGGGCCATAGTTCCTCAAAACAACATGGCCCAAGATCAAGATTTTTGTCCCTCCTATAACTACTCCTATGCCTGTTGCATGTGTCAGAAGGTTGAATCTTATTTGGCTTTGACCATCCAAGAGCCTGCAATAGGAAAATCATACAAGGAGGACCAATTTAAAGATGCCTTTTATATGCAAGGACAAGGTGTTTTCTCCTTTATGAATCATTAGGTGGAGGAACATTGTAATGTAAACTAGGATTCCATTGCTCACAACACTAGGAGCAAAAGAAGAGCTATTGAAGATGCTATCCCTCCTCCTCCCAAACATGCCTCAACTTCAAATGCAATACCTCATGAACAAGCAGTAAATGATCAATCAAATACCTTTCAACAGCAAAGACGAAATAATGGCAGAAAGGATGTAAGTGATCCTCAGGTTGTTCCATCTCAACCTCCTATAAATGCAGCTCCGAAGACTTCTACCAAAGTACCTACTATGCCATTTAGTGTGGTAGAACAAATGAAGAAGAAAAATGTGAATATTTCCATGTGGGATGTTGTTGCTACTATATCCATGCAAAAGAGGTTGCTGCAACAAGAATTGGAAAGTATTGAACCAAAGGGTCAGCCACCTAGCATGGAAAGTGCCGCAAGCCTAGTACAGCCATCAAAGGAGGTAGAAACAAGTAAAAAGGTTAGACCCCCCCCATTTTATGTTTCTCTAATTATAGGGGGTAAACTAGTCCATAATTGCATGATTGATTTAGGGGCTAGTAGTTCACTGATGCCTAGGTGTGTTGCTGATGCTTTGGAAATGAAATATGAGCCCATTGTTAGAGATGTATTATAGTTGGATGGTAGTACTATCAAGACTGTAGGGATCCTTAGGAATGTGGAAATGGCCCTACATGCATGCCCTAGTTGTACTGTAATTCAAGATATATCCATTGCTGAAGTCAAGCCACATTTTGCCATCTGTCTATCAAGAGACTTCACTACCCAAATAGGCGGTTACATATCTTATGATTGGTCATATATGTCTTTTAGAACAAGATATGGGACCAAAGCTTCAATCAGAGTAGAGCCTCTAGCCCTCCATCATACCGAACCATACACCCCTAATCTCATCAACATGAATTGCACTATCCTAGAAATGGATGAGAATGACATAATGAATGAGCCTACTACTTCCCTAGTAGAGATACTTTACTTTCTCTTAGATGAATGGGCTAATGCATATCAATTTGATCCTATGTTAGAAACCCTTGAGACAGGCCTCAATACATATTGTATATTAGAGAAGGATGCTCTAGTTCCCAATCTTGTGGAGACTAAAGAAGATGTGAGTGAGATATGGAGTATGTACTTTCATGGATCAAGGAATAAGAATGGTTTAGGGGCTGGTGTGATGTTGATTTCTCCTACAAAAGTAAGGTACTACTTCTCCTTTAGGCTCTAGTTCAGTTGCACTAATAATGTGGCCGAGTATGAATCCTTGATTCAAGGTCTCCTGCTTGCTCAGAAAAGAGGAATTCAAGCCTTAATTGTATATGGAGATAGTGAATTGGTGGTTAATCAAGTTAGAAATCAAAATATCACCAAGAAAAGTTTTCTCAAGTCCCATAAACATAGGGTATGGGATTTTCTTGAGGGTTTCGATGCATTTAATATTCAAAGCATCCCTAGAAAAGAAAATAGATATGTTGATAGACTTGCAGCAATAGGTACATCTCATGATGTGCCAAGGAATCTTGAGGAGAAGAAGAAGAAAAAAATCAAAATGGTAGTAAGGCCTGCCATCCCTAAGAACAACATCCATTGGCAAGTATTTGAATCTAATGAACAAATTGTAAGCTTCTTGCAAAATGAAGCAAAATTTTCAGATAGAAACTAGTCGAGACTGCAGGATCAGTATGGTGATCAAATCATTAGTCTCAGTTCCAACAAATTTCATAAGGATCTCATTACCTTAGATAGTGTTTTCAATCCTGATGACCAAGCAAGAGGTAGAGTCATGAACCTAGCTGCTGACAAAGATGATCACACCCCAGTCATAGTTGCTAATGGAAAATCTTTAAACATGGGGAAGGTATGTTCTAAGATTGAGTAAGAAAGTTTTATTCATCTATTTCAAGAATTTAATGATGCATTTGCCTGGATGTATGATGATTTGAAGGGTTTTGACCAAAGATTGTTTCAAGATTTAATTGATAATGTCAAACCAGTAAGACAAAAATAGAGGCGAGTGAATCTCAAAATTGAACCCTTAATGAGAAAAGAGCTATCCAAATTGATTGAGACCAATATAATTTTCCCCATCAAGCACTCGTCATGGGTAGCAAACCTTGTCCCTTTTAGGAAGAAGAATGGAGAAATTAGATTGTGTGTGGACTTTAGGGACCTTAAGCAAGCTTCTCTTAAAGATCACCATCCTCTCCCTTCCATGGAGCAAATTTTGTCCAAGGTCACTAGTTCAAAGAGGTTTTCATTTCTTGATGGATTTTCTGGCTATAATCAAGTGCTGGCCTAAGAGTTTGATAGGTACAAGATTGCATTTACCACCAAATGGGGTACCTATGCTTATTGCAAGATGCCATTTGGACTAACCAACGTAGGTACTACATTTCAAAAGGAAATGGAGATGGCCTTCAAAAACGTGATTGAAAATTTTGTATTAGTTTACCTTGATGATATCACAGTGTATTCAAAGAATGTAGAAGATCATTTTGATCATTTGAGACAAGTGTTCTTAAGGTGTAGAGAGTTTGGGGTATCCCTTAACCCAAGCAAGTTTGTCTTTGCTACCAATCAAGGAAAATTATTAGGACACATTGTATCTGAGGATGGTTTAACCATTGATCTAGAAAGAAAAAAAGCAATACTTACTCTCCCTCTTCCTAAACATAAGAAAGGGTTGCAAAGTTTCCTTGGTAGGATAAATTTTGTGAGAAGATTTATCCCTAATCTTGCTACCATGGTAAAACCCCTTATGGCTATTATCAAGAAAAGTATGGTCTTTGCATGGACCAAGGAAAGGAATGAAAATTTTGAAGAGATCAAGGTAGCCATAGCCTCAGCCCCTACTCTCATTAATCCAAATTTTGAAAAGGATTTCATCCTTTATGCCCTAGGTGGTGAGTCAAGTATTTATGTTGTCTTGACTCAAACAAATGATAAAGATGAAGAGAATCACATAGCCTTCTTTAGTGAAGGGCTTAAAGAGTATGAAAAAAAATACAGCTATGTAGAGAAGAAAGCCCTTGCAATCATCAGAGCTTTAAAGAAATTTAGACACCTCCTGATCGTAATAAAATTCATTTGTTAGTACCCCATGTGAGTGTGAAGGATTTCCTTTTGAGCAAAGATATTAGTGAGAAGAGAGCTAGTTGGATTACTAAAGTAATGGAATATGATGTTGACATCTAGATCACCAAGCTAGTAAGAGGGAGGGGGTTGTGTAAACAGATGATATCATATCAAGAATTGGATGAGGAAGTCACTATGATACTAACAAAACAACAAGAGACAAGAAATGATGACCCAAGGAATTGGATGGATGATATGAGGAATTTCTTATTAGGCAACAGATATCCTCAAGGATTAGATGGAACTAAAAGGAGACAGTATAGATTAAAGTCAATTCCTTATGTCATAGTTGATGGTATCCTTTTCAGAAAAGATTTTAATGAAGCCCTATTAAGATGCATTGACATAGACCAAGCTGAAAGAATGATCAAAGAGCTTCATGATGGTCCTAATGGTGGTCACTTCTTAGCAAGGACAACTACAATGAAGATCATGAGGGCTGGTTACTATTGGCCATCCCTATTCTATGATTGTCATAGATATGTGAGGAAGTGTAAAAAATGTGCCTTCTTCTCTAGTAAGCAAAAGCTTGCAGCTCTTCCTCTTCATCCCATTCAAGTGGATCAACCTTTTTCTCAATGGGGATTGGATTTCATAGGCCCTATCAAACCTTCTTCTAGTTCTAATCACAAATGGATTTTAGCTGCTACAGATTACTTCACTAGATGGACAGAGGCAATTGCATTGAAGGATGCCACAGAATCTTCAGTTGTTGAATTCCTTGATAGAATTGTGACCAGGTTTGGTACCCCTTCAACCATTATTTCAAATAATGTAAAATCTTTTATAGGAGCTCAAATTTGTGCATGGGCAATTGACCATAATATCTACTTGAGCACATCCTCAAACTACTATCCTCAAGGCAATGGTTTGGATGAATCATCCAACAAAAACCTTATTAGGATTATGAAAAGAACTATAAAGGATAACCAAAGGTGTTGGCATCAAAAGTTGAGAACTGCACTATGGGCTGACAGAATAACACCTAAGAGGTCAATAAGAAATTCACCATTTATGTTGGTATATGGCAGAGAAGTAAGGATTTTAATTTCATTAGAATTCCCATCCCTAGAATTAGCTCATCAACTGGAGCTAATTGAAGATAATGCCATGACAGTGAGAATGGAAGAGCTGATGGAGCTGGAAGAGTAAAGAAGTCAGGCCATGTAGGCCCTAGAAACACACCAACAACAAGTGAAAGGGAGCTTTGACAAGAAGGCTAGGGTCAGAATCTTCAGAGAAGGTGATTTGGTTTTGATGCAAACAGGGCAAAGCCAAGGAGACACTCAAAATTTGATGCACTATGGAGTGGTCCCTATGTGATTGTCAGTTGCAAGCAGGCTAATGCTTTTCAATTAAGAAAGCCTGCTGGTGAAATTTTTCCTATCCCAGTCAATGGGATCTATCTCAAACCATGTTTTTGATAGGGGTTGAGTTTTCATGTACATAGATAGCTTAATTTTCTTCCTGTTGGTTTTTGGCTTTCCAAGAAGTGCATGAGCACATGTGTTTTGTTGAGTTTGCAAAGGAGCAGAGATAGAGCTTTCAGTGTTTTACTACCGCAGAGGTAGAGTTAGGGTTTCACAGTGCACTTATCCATAATTTTTAAGACTCTATGGCCCAATGGATGCATAAGGTCACTAGTTATACACATAGCTGGCTTGCGTCCCCTCTGAGTCGCCAGAAATGTTAACCATATTTGCCTCCCACCAAAAATTTGAATTTGAATGCCGGCCCACCCAACAGTCTTTAACCATCTTTAATATTATTTAAATGCCCTGGAAATATGAAGGATAAAAAAATAAATATTTTATGGTATTTCCTATTTTCCTAAATTTGTTTCCCCTGGCTCGCAACTTTTCGTGCCATCAGATCTTGCATAGATCTATGGTGGGCGATTTCCTACTTTCTCAAAATAAGTGATCTTTACATAATGCGGGGAAGCGTCATCATGACATGTGGTAAGTGAGTCCATGTTCTTCTTGTGGCTACAAGTTGGGAAGCTACTGGGTGAGTTGACAATTTGATTGGTGGGCACTTTTTTGCATTTTGTGTTTTGTTAGACTTCCTGAAAATGTGGGCAAGCGCTAGATTGCCACATGTCCTTGTGGGCCCAAAGGAATAAAAGTTACAATTAGGCATTGAAACCACCACATGTTCTCAGTTTGTACATTCCACCGTCCAATGCAAACAGATCAAGGGTTGGCACTTGCCTACAATATGGAAGTGCATGAGTTTTAAGTAATGCGGGCAAGCCCCTTCGTGACACATAGCTAATAATGACATCATGCATCTATTCTTCTCAAAGGTAATAAATGAATTCTTTTTCATGGCACTTGTCAAAGCACGTGGGTTTGAAAAGGTGATACTCTATTTGTGCAGCAAGATCCACCGTTTGATGCAAAAAAATCTGCGGTGGGCACTTCCTCGCATTATGAAGATTCAAGGATGTTGATGAATGCAGGAAAACGCCTCATTGTCACATGTCTTTGTGAGGTCAAGTTGATTTCATAAGCTGCAAGGTGATGCTAGGTGGGACCAGGTCATGTTGAGGTGTATGTTGAATAGTTCATGGGCCCAAAAGTATTAAGGGAAAGCACAGTATAATGAAGATCTTTCATGATCGTTGATCTTATGGAGATCAATGATTAGTGCTTTCTTGCATTATGAAGATGCAAGGTAATTAAACAATGTAGGAAAGCACCTAAAGGACGTGTCCTTATGGGCCTAGATAAGGCATTAACAGTTAAGGCTAATGGTTATGTGACATTGCAGTTATTTGGTTTGGTGGGAAAACTCGAGAAGGCCTTGTGGGGTGGTAAAATGAAATGAAATTATTAGCCTGTGTGGCCCATTTTGGTTGTAAGACTCAGTTGACCTGCTGAATTTACTGATTCATAAGCCAAAAATGAAGGAAAGAAATTTTTCTTATACGATTTGATCTTTAGGATCAATTCCAACCACTCTCAAATGAATGTTGAACCCAGTAAACAGCAGGAGAACACTCCACCACCCCATTTTATCCATCTACTTGGTCAGAATAGTTTAATGGCATCATTTCTATCAGGGCCCTGTTTCAACAAAATATCAAATTTTATTGTATCTAAATCTATGCCCAGATCATATTTTCTCCAAGATCTTTATCCAGACTTAATGGTAGTGGTTGTGGAGTAACTTCGGTTAGAGAACATCTCAGTTATGCCTAAGCTATAAAGGAAATTTTTGTAGATTTTTTTGAGGTGGACTCTTTCCTATTTTCTCTAATATTGCTCTGTAATTTCACTATAAATCCCCTTTCCTCTGAATTGTATGACATTCTTATCTCCTTTAGCCATTGATGTGAAGTGCAAGAACTATTTGCCTCTCATTCGTGTATTGTAGATATCTGCAATCTTGCATGATTGTATCTCATTTCGCCTATGAATGGTATATAAGTGAACCCTCTCTTTCCTTGTGTCATTCATTTGGGTTTTTCTAATCTGCATGTGATTGTTAGATTAAAGCAATGTCTAAATGTGTATATCTTTTGGTGTCATGATGGTTCAATAGTGCATGTATGGGAAAAGATTGGTTTGAACACTCTATTTTTGGTGCATCACCCCCCTTAGGTTAGAATAGGTAGATTTTCTTCTATGCATTCCTTCTCCCTTTTCCTCTACAAGAGTAGTTACGTGCACCCTAATAGTAAAGGAAGATGGCCTTCTCTGGAGACTCAACCTCACAGTTCAAGTCCCACAGCTTGGAGGTTGTTTCCATGTTTCACAAGGTTGTCCTTAGGTAAAAACTTTGGACAAGGGTGCAAACTTTTGTGAATATCTCCCCTAGATTTTTTATTTAAAATACTCTTTGCAGATATCTAGTGCCTGTCTCTTTAGGGGTCATCGATTCAGTCTTTTTTTTAATCCATTTTATGCAAAATTAATTAACTATATCATGCTTTTTGTAACTAGCTAATAGACATGAGAATATGTCTCGCAATACCTAGGTGATTGATATCCATAATTATTAATATTAATTAATGGAAAAATCTCATGTGTAAAAGGTTGCAATCTTTTATTTGTAATTTTTAATATTAGAGTTGTAAAATACTTAAACTATTTGTCTACAATCTTCAACTTACTCAAGTTTAGTTTTCATTTTTACTTTTTATTGTAGATTAATGAGAATTCATTTTTTCCTAGTTTCTTAAGATCCTTTTCAATGAATTTTGTATGTGTTTTTTTCTACAATTTCAATTTTCTACCTCCCTTTTGTGGGTATAGGTAATTAACACCTGTTGGGCTATCATTATGCACGAGGTCAATGGCAAGAATTCATTGCACAATTCCTCTGTTGAAAAGCTAATCTTTTGGGATCGACCCCAAGGTTCAGTATTTATCTTGCAACATACCAAAATCTGCTCAGTAGAAGATAAATGTGATTGTTCATGAGGAGGCCTTTGCTGGTTCCATTATGATCTCGGAATGAAGTAAATTTGTTTGTTGTCTCAAAATAACACAAAAGAACAATGTTTTTGTTTTTTTTTTTTTCAATGAATGCAATCTAACAATGCAACTAAAATGAATTACTATTCTAACAAGGGGTTAGCAAAGAAAATAACAAAACTAAAAGCAAATAACATGAAATTCAAAGCAAATAATGTGAAATTGAAATCCTAACAGACATAAGCTACAGAAAACAACACATTGCGAGTTAAATTTTTGAAGAAATCGGTAAGAAACCAATGAAAATAGGAGCAGTGCTTCCTAGAATTCACTGATGCAATCGTCAGTGAGAAACTTTAACAATCGTATGATATTTCACCTTTCATCAAATCACAAGGCCACAGAAAGTGCACTCATGCGAGACAAAAAGCTATGCAGACACAATTTGATGATCTCTTCTCAAGCTTGATATGTCAACAGAATTTGTAAATCTGTAGAAAACACCAGAACTAAAAGATTGCACAACTAGAAACAATGCAATAAACCTTTGGCTCAATCAC
Organism: Cupressus sempervirens; assembly: GCA_028749045.1. Lineage (NCBI taxonomy): Eukaryota > Viridiplantae > Streptophyta > Pinopsida > Cupressales > Cupressaceae > Cupressus > Cupressus sempervirens. Next base: position 903,946 of record CM053786.1, read on the forward strand.
AATCTCATGAACAAAATTCACAAAACAATGACACATTTAAGTAAGAATGACTACACTCCAAATGTGAGCACCAAAAGTATAATTTTATTGCATAATAATAGTGGCCCTTGTTATATATTACAATGGGGTATTTATAAGAAATCATCTCCTCAATTTGTGTTGAGAGTGAGAGATATTCTTCATGCAATAAAATGCTTTTAACTAATAAAAAAAACTAAATATATATAGACTAACAATTAATCTGGTGCTTAGAGGGACTCCATCCATATTTTATTCATTAATTGGATGCATGAGCCCTTTACGTGTCAAAAAAAAAAAAAAAACATGAGAGAGAAAGTAGGAGGAAGCCTTCAATCAAAGTAGGAGTGTCTAGAGGTGCTAAAAATGGAAGCTAGTCCTTTACTAGGTGTGTGTTGAAGTTAAATTGTCATTAGAATATGTTCCTAGTGCCTGGAAAGGTACTTGTGGACCTATGCACCTATAGACTTGTGCATCTACGGAGCTATGGAGCTACGGACCTCAACAGTGACAAAAATCTCAAAATTTTACTAAGTGTCAAAATTAAAATTCTGGCATCTGGGTTTTGTTCTTCTCCATCCCAAAGCTATGTTTGGATGTTTGCCCTTGAATTTCTCCATCATTTCAGTAATATTGGCCACATCTAGAAGAACTAAAGCCTCATACTTGTCTTTTACCTTCTGTCTATAATTGTCTACCTCAATTCAGGTATCAACAAAATCCCCGAGTTTGGTATCCAATTCTAACAATGCTTCTTCAGTCCTGAAGGCCTGTCGGATGTCCTCATCATCAGTAACCTCAACTAAAATCTTCCTAAAATTCTCCACTACTGTCTCTATAGGTAACAACTTTTCATGTTCCTCATCTTACAAAATATCCAAGCATGCATCATTATAGTGTCTCTCTACTTCCAAAATTTTCTCTCAGGCTTGGTCCTTGAGCTGATGAATCTCCTAATGTAATGTCTCCATTACTTTATTGCTATCTGCTATTTTCTCTATCCAATCATCAATCATATCTAATTCTTCTTCGGTATATACATCAATCATAACCTGATATCTTTGACCCTTTATGGCTTGTAGAGTCTGCAAATCCTTACTCTAGGCCCATACCTTATCCATGATACTGAAGTCCTACTTCAAAATTGCTATGATCTTATTCACGTTCTCCTGCATAGCATGCAGTAACTTCAAATTCCCTATGATGATTGTAACACCTTTGTCCTCAAAACTTTCTCACCACTCCTAACAAGCCTTCAAAAATGGGTCAAGTTGCACACCTCCCCCTCCTCTAAGTATGGTATTTGGAGTTTGCTTGGGGTGTTCAGGATCAAGAGGACCAACAACTTTTGCTAGATATCCTTTTAGGATCTCAACCTATCTTCGAAGTGATTGGAGTTCAATCTCATCTTGCTCCATGTACTTCAGAACCTCTTTGACTCCCATAGTCATTATTTGTCAGGTTGAATCCCATGTAGACCTTCCCAACATAACATCTTTTAATTCATAATCCTCAAGGCTAAGGCCTTCTACATCTATGCCTTCAGGAGGGAGAGCCACTTGTGCAAATAAATATTGGTTCTTTATGCTAGTGACAAATGCCAATGGAGTTTCCTCATGTGATGGAGTCTCAAGTTTATTCAAGATCTCTGCAATATCCCAAATGTCTTCCTCTAAAGCATGGAATTAAGGCTTAGTACTCCTCATTATTTCCTTTTGGATCCATCTAGGGATGTGCCTCGGTGAGGACCTGGCTCTTGATGATGAAGGGGTATGTTATTTATCACTCCTACTTGGAGTCATCTCCTGTTGGGAGGGCTCCTCTTCTGTAGCCTCAATCTCAGTAGAACCTATAGCTTGCAACTCGATGTCTTGGGAAGGTGGTTGGGAATATTCCACCATTTTTCCTTCTAACACTTCACTCATTGTCATTTGTTCTAGTCTCTCCTCTGATGATGGTTCCTTCCAAACTTGCTCTTTCTTTGAACTCTGAGGTGAAGGAGTCACCGAGCCCTATTCTACCATTGTAACTCATGGTGGAGATGGAGGAGTAAGATCAAGACCCTATGTATCTGGTGGCATTTGGATCCAGTCTTCTTGTTGAGGTTCACCTATAGGGGTGTCCCTGATCTTATCCCCAATCAATTTTGTACCTATAGGCATGAAATCAAAATTTGACATTGAGAAAACATCATTTCTCTCTTCACTCTACTCATCCACCCACTGTCATACTTCATCTTTTGAAGTAAAGAGTTCTAAGGGTTTTTCTTGAGTGGATGGTGGGTACTTGTGGCACTCTTTCTTCTTTGCAACTATGTGGCTCTTGCTAGCCAAGTTCTTCCCTATAGGGGCACTTGTTCCTCCTCCTCTTCTGATTCTTCTTCTTCCTCCTCTTCATCTCCTTCTAGAATTCTTTTAGGAATGGATGGATCAGGCACTAATCTTCTACTAATCCTTTTCATTTTCTTCATCTGAATCTTAATTCTTTTCTTTTTTTTCTTGGAGGTAGAAGGAGAAGCTGGCTCATCTTGCATAGGAGTGATGGAGAATTATGGAATCTCACCCTCTTCTGGTTGGCTAGACACAACAAGAGGCAACTATGGTTCATCTTGGACTTAGGTAGCCCCAATATCTTGAGACCCTTGTGGATTCTATTCCTATTATTGGGGAGGCACCTATTCTACCTTAATCCTGTAAGGGGAGGTCCTCTTTTTGTCATTCTTTCCCCTCCTCTCAGGAGGGTGATAGTATCCAACTAGGTGATCAAGTTGGTATAGCATTTTTGGCCTAATAGGAGACTAAGTTGTAAAGGTAGGAATTGTTACTTTCTTCCCTCTACCTCTTTCTGGGTGGGCATGTGCTTGGAAGATCATTGTGTTAGGAATTGGATCAAGTGGAAAAGGTTTCTTGATCCAATCCTTCATCATTCTAATGACATGCCCGAATCAATGATTAATATCATCTGCCTCCTCCTTGTCAATCTCAACATTCATATTGGGTCTTTCACCAATTTTTTTAGCATTGAATAGGGGTCCAGTAACTCCTTCAAATCCTATTGCCTTATCTCCTCTGGGATGTTTAACTAGAGAGCCTTCCCTACTAGATACAAAGTCATCCTACAATAGTCCCTTATGTGGACATCATAGTCATTTGCGGCATTCATCTAGTGATATTCAACAACATCCTCATGATGGAAGTCCTTTCCTACCAAACTCTCCACTCTCCCGACATTATCAAAATTGGGTTAGGGATGGTTATATTCCTCAAGGGGATAATTCTCTCATTCCCACTCAAAAGATAGAATATCCTGCTTCCTCTTCACCTGATATGGTCCAATGACCAATGGCCATGCCCAGTAAGGTCTTCGTTGCCTCTTTATCTTCGCATAGGCTGACTCAATTTGTCAAGATATCTCCAACAACACCACTTTTTCACTTTGGTATCTCAGGAGCTTTTTAGGATTGATAGAGGTACCAGCTACTCGTAGATAGGTGAATGTTTTGAACTAGATGAAGTAGGCTCTGAGAGCTATGACTTGTGATGAGTCTTGATAGTGCCCTATTTTTGTTAATCTTTTGCCTCATACATTCCCCACTTTTATGGCATAAAATTCCCTTTTTGCTAAACTATTGATAGGAAATTAGAATATTTAAGTACTTCTCTAAAGAGGGAAGAATAGTTCCTAAAATTTATTTATTTTTTGAAAATAACATATTGTGATTGATGCTGTTACAGGAGCTAAGAAAGCTAAGGATGCGTAATCAGCCATTCAGCTAGAAGAATAGTTTTTAAAGTTGTCATTTTGTTATAGTTTTGAATGGCTCTATTTTGGCCATATGTTATTATAATTAGACTATTGTATACATTGTTATATATGGCCTGCGGCCAAAACAAACTATTGTCTATGTTTGGGAAACAGGCCAGCGGCCATTCGAGTTAGTTGTCAATATGGTTAAACACTTTAGATTATATGAGAAAATGTGAATCAAAAGACCTATGAGCGATAATATATGAAATTCCCTATTTATGTATCATTTCTGAAATATTGAATTGAGAACCCAGAACTCCTGTAGCAGCCAGTTTTAAGTTAGTTCTCACCCTGCGTACTGGAGCAGGGCCCCCTCTTGGGAAACTTGGTGAGATTAGTGCAGTTTATTTTGTAAGTATTTTCATTGTTTGATTTTGTGTGTTCCTTTCATGTTTTAAATTGTATGCATTTTCAAGAAGTCTACTATATATTTGATTGAATCTATACAGAGCTTGTCGATTGATTATCAATTCGGTTGTCTGATGAAGTAATTGGTTGTGATAAGTTATAAAGAAATTGTTTGATATTATCCTATGATTACATAAATCTATTACTGTTCACCACATTCCTCCTACCGCCTGCATTCATCCTCAATATTCACAATATCATTTGTTCTATTCCCCTTACCATATCCCTTCAATCCTTGAGCTAAAATACTCCCAATATTTATAACCTCCTGTCGCCATCCATATTATTCTCTGCCTTCTTCATCATACTTCCGACCACATTCATCACACTCTTTGTTGCACTGTATTAAAACCAGTCAGTTAAAAACCTCCTGTCGCTACCATACTTCCTGTCGCAATTGAGTAGATTATAATCTTTAATTAAACCAACCTCCAATCAGACAACAACTTTTGCAATAAGCATTCATTGAGAATAATTATCTAAAAGAGTGTGATTAATTACTTAGAGGTGTGTTAGTAAATACATTGTTTAATTGTTAAAAGGTGTGAACTTTAGATGAATTTAATCCATTTATAAAAAGTATTGTTTGGATATTAAAACTCATTTTGTAGCAGATGTGTGGTGTGTTTGACTTTTAATTGCTTTGTGTTTAAATTTCATTTGTAGTAATTTGATTCTTAATTGCTTTGTGTTCATTTGTAGTAAATGTGTGGTAGTTTAATTTATTAGTAAGCAGTAATTTGCATTCACAAAACCCTTGATTTATTACATTCACCCCTTGAGCAAACAGTCATTATATCTCTCACGAGTTTACGAATCCCAGATTGACATTTGTAAGGGTAATTTCGATTCAATTATATCCATAAAAGGCTATCCCAGTGAACCTCAATTTTACCCAACAACTTGTGCTTTGGCTTCATTAGATAACCTCTTCCCATAGTCTCCCTCAATGAATCAAATGATCGCAAAGATAAACACATAATTAACAATTTTGTATTCCTTGCTTTGCACTGAGAGTTTCCTCTTTACCAGCTAAGGGTAGATTGTATATGGCCAGGCATTGGGATCCTACATACTACCTCTCCTGTACAAATCGAGATAATTTTTTGCCCTTGTAGCAAGCAGGTATACCATATAAGAAGTCATATAAAATTTCTTCTTGTCCTTCACTGTCCTCAGTTGCTCACACAAGTTTTCACTTAGTGTGGTGGCCCAATCTAGTGGTATCTTTGCTTGTCTGATGGTCTTAATAAAGTTGACAATGAAAGTGCTGAGGTGGCCTGTTGTGGGTAAGCCCATGACTCTGCTCAGGAGAATGATGGAATAACCAATATCCTCCTTCATGTATCCTTGGGTCATATCTACTTTTCCTATTATCTTTCCCCTTAGAGGCTTCTCAATGAGATAAGAAGATTGTATGATGTCTATGGCCTCTTGTTGGTGTTGCTTGTACCATCTCTCAGCCGCTTCATATAAGAGTCTTATGAATTGGTCTCCTCTCAGGAGATGGAAGACCCTCTCAATGTTATTGGGTTGGAGGTCCAACACAACTTCTCTTGTGACGCTCTTGACTACTCTTTCATCAGGAACAAAATGATGTGATAGGGCCATGATTAATCCAGTTGATTGTATTGACATGGGATGTGAAGCTACGCTCACCAACTTGGAACGGATGAGTGAAGATACCAGTGCAGATCTCTCTGTTGGATTTTTGCAAATTTTGAGGAATTCTCCCAAATCCATGTGCCCCAGGTTAGTATCTCAATTTTTTGTGTGGTCATCATGAAATCTCAATTTTGAAGGAATGCCTTGGAATTTGAAGATGATGGGTTTGCGTACTACTCTAGACGTGGATGCCATTTAATCACCTACACATTGTGAGAAAAATGTTTATTAGTCCAAAGATAAAACATAAAAACTATGAATTGAAAAAAGCATAAAGGATAACAAAAATGCCCAATTGGGGTATTTTGATACTTCTATTTTTTTTCATCATTTTATTCTATCTTTTTTTTTAATTTTATATTTATTTATTATTAACATTTTATTTTATTTTTTATTTAAAAGAAATTAAACTTTTTCCAAAAAAATGAGTGTCTGGTGCACGGCCCACGGCGTTAAGGGTTCTCATGGCGCTGAAGCAATGCCACGGTGCCAAGGGGGTGGTGCATAGGGCAACCAGTTTGAAGGGCACTCAGCGCCAAGGCGAAGAGGAGCGTGAATTACCTTGTGTTGGCTATTCAAAAAAATGGTAAGTAAAACAAAAATGAATGAAGTGGGGGAGGGGAGAAGGGGTTTTATAACCCCACTCCCCCGCCCCCCCCCCCCCCCCCCCCCCCCCCACCGTGCGCTTGCGGCCTCACACGGGTGCGCGCTCATACAAGAAATTTTTATTTATTATTATTATTATTATTATTTTAATACTTTTCCAATTTTTGGATTTTTTTGCTTTTTTCAATTTTCTGACTTTTTGTGTTTTTCTAATATTTTTATTTTTTGGGTTTTTGTAATTTTTTTAATTTTGACGACTCTAATACTCTGAACTTCTAATATTTTCTCCTAACTCTCGAACTATGAGTCTGGGAGTCAAAAAAAAGTAGGAGGTCCCTATTCCTAGTGAGGAATGGGGTGTGTGTTGTGGACACCACAACAACACCAAGCTATCTAATACTATGTACTACTTAGTAATTAGACACTACTAGAAAATTCTAATCCAAATGAACACTTTCTTATAATCTCTTATCTAAGGTAGGAACTTGAGCTACATGCAAGTCCTATCATTTTATATTCTATTTTACTTCATCTCATCTACCTCTTACTGTAAGTGATATCAAAGCCAAAGGCAATTGTAGTTAGGACATTGAAAAGTTTCTTAAAGGAGTTAGAAGGGTTTTTCATAGTCAACAATAAAAACTTCAAGAACAACTATAAAAATTTAAAAATCACACATTTTCAAAGAAAAAACATGATTATTGGGAAAGAAAAATGAAAGCATTATTTTGGTCTCATCATATTTGAGATCTTGTGGAGAATTTGTTACTCAAAAACAACTAATATAGTAGAATATAGTATATTATCTCAAGAAGATGGAGATTTTTTGAAGGATAAAAAAAATGAAAAGATTTGTTTTATATCTTTCAAGGGGTACATGAGAGAATACCTACAAGAATAGAAGAAGAAAAAAAGTCCAAGAAAGTGTCAAACATTCTTCAAATACCCTACCAAGGAATGGAAAATGTAAAGACAATCAAGTTACAAATGCTTATAAGGGATTTTTAGACCATACATCAAGGAATTAGTAATAATAAATTCATTATTCACACAATTCATTGGAATAATAAATCAAATAAAATCACATGGTGAAATACTTGATGAAAGGAGAAAGGTTGGAAATATTTAAGAAGTCTTCCTCCAACGTTTTACACTATTACAATTGCAATAGAAGAGGTAAAGCATCTCTCAAACTTAGCTACATTTACCACTTATTTATCATGAGAATAGGCTAACTAGGTTAGAAAATACAAATTTGGAGCATGCTTTCAAGTTGTAACTTTTAATCAGTCATGGTAGAGTTAGAGGTAGAGGAACAAATTCATATAGGGGTCAAACAAGAAGCTAATGAGGCTAAACTGATAACTCAACTAGATGAGGGAATCATTAATCCCCATCTCAAAATTACCCTCAAAGAGAAAAGGTATGATGGATAATCTATTAAATTTTATTATTGTAATAAATTTGGGCATGATTTAAATCAATGTAGAAAAAAGTAATATCATTCTAGACACTAAACTATAAATTTAACCAAAGAAAACCCAAATTAGGACTATTAATGTTATAAGGCACTAAGAGGGTGGGGGGAAGAATTTGTGAAAACACATATCTATAACCTTTTATAATTGACTCCCATAGTAGCCAACATGTAATATAAACTATAACATAAAAGAAAAGTAAATCAAATATCCACAATAACAAACACATGAAGACCAAGATTTTTCGCATGGAAACCCTTGGTTAGAGAAAAAAAACCATGATGAAAATTACTTGAAATAATCTTTTTTTCTTTTTTATGTGCCTTACATCACCCTATTAGGGGCACACTTGATCAAGAGTTGTTGGAAAAATTATTCAATTATATATTGTCATTGATGTTTACACAAATGTTAGTATTAACAAAACAATGTTGAGTTTGTAGTATTAACCTTGTATATCTCAATATTAACCAAGAAATTGGGTTATGAACACTTTCCAGTATTAACCAAGTAGTTGGTTAATTAAAGGATACCTACCTACAGTACTGACTAAGTGGTCATGCAATGAAGAAGTCATGGTGTCAACCGAGTGTTCAATTCCAATTTTCAACAAGTGCCAATAGAATGAAATTGCAAAATGTTTATTATTTAAGGCCGACTATTTAGATTTTTATTGATTTTTTGAAAGGGTATTCAAGTCATCTTTTCCTAGCTTATCATATATAAGAAAGGTCAAGTTATGATGATAAAATGTAGTAAGAAGAATATGAAAAAGATGGATATGTGAGAGAAGGCAAAAGGCAGAGCAGGATAGTGTGGAAGATAAACTACAAAGAAACATTTGATCAGGAAGGATCTAGAGCTTAAGCTAGAACAGAGATCTAAACTAGCAAAGGAAATTGCTTCATAAATCAGGTCAAATTACTAATGCTTTCTAATTATTGTAGTAGTAAAAAAATCTCTTAATAGAGTTGACTTAACAGTCATTTTGGAAATCCTCTAACAAGGTGACATTTCATGATTGAAGTGTTTGAAGACCTCTAAATAGGCCACTCCTAACAGGTTGATCTAAATCCTCTAATAGGATTATACTTAACAATATGTTTTGTAACTATGGGTTAAGTATTGCCTTGAAACATTTGAACTCTCGCTCTCACTCAACGTTGTTTGCTTGGCACTCTACACTTAGATCATGGCCCCTCCTGGTAGTTCCTTGGGGGATCCTATATTTTCTCGATCAGCTTCTAATGTATATTCTATTGGGGGCAAATCTTTTGTTGATGTGGTAGCTTTCAAGGCTACAATCCATGGTTTGGGGATTCTAGTTGTGGAATGTTTGATCTTGTCCTCGGCGATGAATCCTATCGCGGTCAGCTATCAAATTCATTTGGTTTTGGTTGATGATATCACAGATGAAATTTCTCACATGGCTAAGGACTTCTCTCAGATTTCATGGATTCTGGCCTTCACTACAGACTCTTCATGCTTGGATTTCCAAGCACTGGGACCATCTAATTTTGGAATCTATTTAGATTTTCGTTGTGGCTAGGGGTTTTTTTCATCATAAAATTTGATGTTGCTGATGATAGGAGAGCTATTTTATGCAGCCACTTCAACTAGGAGGATCAGTACCCTCTATTGGCCAAACCTTGGCATGAGGGTTTCAATCCTACAACAAAATATTTTTCTAATATGCCTCTTTGGGTTAGACTCCCTAATCTTCCTCTTCACTTGTGGTTGGATTCAGTTCTTGAAGTTGTGGGAGATGTCATTGGTGACTTCCATATGGTGGACTCCAAATATTTTGATATCCTGCATTCTACTTATGCTCGCATCCTTGTGGTGGTGGGTACGTCGCAGGGACTACCTAAGAAGATCAAACTTGAGGTCCCAAGTTCATTTTCAAATATTTCGCACCTGAAAATTTTTAAAAAGAATGAGACATAAGGTTTTCATAAAAAAATTCAAAGGCTAACAAAAAGGATGACTTATCTAGAAACCCTATTCACCATTAATGGATGCAATCTAAATTTTTTATAGCTAGACAGAGGAATTTTATGATGTGAAAATTCAGACCAGCAGTGGCTCTATCTGGGGACATTGAATTCTCTAGATTCAAGTGAGGGCTCAAAATTTATGGGAGAAGTAGACCACACACTTTAGCTTTAAATTGACAACTTAGAGAGAGCAAGAACACAGAACAGAAGAATATATAGGGATTGTACAGAAGAAACAAAGATTATACATAATGTACAAGGAAACCTAGACTACTGTTCATGGAAAAAATAAGTATTTTTCAAGAAAAACAACTCTTCAAGAACTATCCATGAACTAGAAATTCAAGAATGTTGCCTGATAGATCTTTGATAATATAAGAATCTTCTCCCCATGTGTTTTCAATCAAATAGGGACCTAACCATATGAGATCAAACTTACCATGTTTTCCTTTATCTTCTATCCTAGCATTCCACATAAGGACCAAATATCCACTTTCAAATTTCTTGCTCACTTTCCTCTTATCATAGAGTGCTTTAACCTGTAATTGCAACTTTTGGTTTCTGATTGATGCTTCTTTCCCGGTCTCAGTTAGCCCAACTAGTTCATCCAATCTTTCTTGTATATCATCAATGATATCCTCATCATACATTTGAATGTAGTTATAAAAACCTACCAAGTTGTTCTAAGGCATTCTTGCTTGAATTCCATACACCATATCAAATGGAGCTACACTAATGGCTTTCTTCATAGTTACCTTGTCAACCCATATTGCTAATTGTAACTTGGAACCCCATGCTTTCTTGTTATCATCCAAGGTTCTCTTAATAACTTTTAACAAGCTCTTATTTGTGGATTTAGCTTGTCCATTTCCTTGTGGATGATAAGGAGAAGATGATGATCTTATTATTTCATATTTATCACAAAATTTGATGAATTTCTAAGACTTGAAGTACATTGCATTGTCTGTTACAATTTTCTGAGGACAACCAAATTTGGAAATAATATTATTGAGTAGGAAATTGTTGACAACTTTAGTTGTTGTATTTCTTGTGGGGATAGCCTCTATCCACTTTGTAAAGTAGTCAGTAGCCACTAGAATCCAAGAATAGCCAGTGCTAGACTTGGGGGAAATCTCTCCTATAAAATTCATACCCCATTGTTGAAATGGTGCTTGGACCTCCACTGGCTTCAATGGAGTATTACCTAAAAACTTCAAATTTCCAACAAACCTCTGACAAGGGTCACATTTCCTAATCATAATTTGAGCATCCTTGAAAAGGGAGGGCCACCAAAATCTAACCCTCATCACTTTATGTGTAGTGTTCTTGGCCATATAGTGTCCTCCACACACTCCAACATGCATTTCATTTAAGACTTCTTTTGCCTTTTCTTGATCAATACACTTCAGCAACACTCCCTCAAAATTTCTCCACCATAACTTGCCTTGGATAATTATGTATCTGATGGCTTGTAATTTATTACTCCTCTTTTCATTTTCAGGCAAATGGGGAGGAGCTTCCATGTGTTGCAGGTAATATATAACATTAGTGTACCAATCACAATGATCCATGTCACATAAGTCAGATCTGAGGTCATCAACTACCACATTTATCTGATTGGCATCCAAATTAGATTTAGCCATGATTTTAGCCAAACCTTGACCTCTTACCAACTTAGTTATCTGTATTTCAATATTAAATTCTTGGATCCTGTTAATCTATCTACATCTCCTGCCTGATACTTCCTATTGAGAAAATATGTCCTTCACAGTTGCACTGGGTACAAAGGCAATGACAATAGCACCTACTAGGTAGCATCTAAAAGCCTTTACAATGTTTACTAAAGCATATGCCTATTTTTCATTTATCTCATATTTTAATTCAGCAGGTTGCAATGACTTACTGAAAAAAGCAATGGATTGTTCATATCCTTCTTCATTTTTCTACAACAAAACTATGGCTATAGTGTGAAAGGATGCAAAAGAAAAAATATGCATAGGCCTTGTGTAATCTAGAGTTCTTAGTAGTGGAGCATTTTTTATTACAGTTTTAATATCCTGGAATGCTTGTGAAGGCTCACCATTCCAATCTATAGTAGCTCCCTTCTTGAGCATCTTTGAGATAGGTCTACTAATTTAAGCAAAATTGGTAACAAACCTTCTCAGAAAATTAACTTGGCCAAAGAAGGATTGAATTCCTTTTACATTCTTTGGCTTGGGGACTTTACCAATAGTTGCTACTCCCTCAGGGTCTATTTTCATCCCATCTTTAGACACTATATGTCCTAGTAATCTACCTTCTGTTACCCCAAATGTATATTTCTTTGGGTTCACGGATACTCCATATTCCAAAACTTTGATAAAAAAAATTTCCAAATGCTTACAGTGATCCTCAGCCTTCTTAGAATAAGTTGTAAGATCATCCTAGTATACAACCATAAATTTGTTGATATAATCATGAAATGCCACATCCATAGCTCTTTGCAAAGTAGCTCCTGCATTAATCAAGCCAAATGGCATCCTTACATATACATAGGTTCCCCATGGGGTTGTGAAGGCTATCTTGAATTTTTCATTTTCCTTTACCAAAACTTGATTGTACCCAGAGAAACCATCCATCATGGACATTAGCTCAGAACCAGTTACTTACTGCAACATGGCTTCCATATTTGGCAATCCATAATTATCCTTCAAGGATGCAATGTTCAAATTCTTGAAATCCACACATAATCTTATGTCTCCTTTTTTCTTTCTGACAGGTACCAAATTTGAAACCTAGGTGGAATATCTAATTGGTTTGATTATCCCCCCATCCCTTAATTTCATCAATTCTTCTTGCATTTTGGGAGCTAGGGTAGGGTTTACTAGTCTTTGTTTCTATCTGAAAGGTTTTACACTATCCTTTAGTGGTATGACATGTTGGAACAAATCTTCCCTATAAGCCTTAAGGTCATCATATGACCATGTAAAAACATGTCTATACTTTCTAAGCAAGTCAATTAATGGTTTTTTTATTTCAACAGGCAGATTTTGGCCAATATAAACCTTTTTGGGAGCTTCATTAGTACCAAGGTTTATTTCTTCTAATTCATGAGGCTTAGGGTCCTTAACTCCTAGTTTTACTCTATCTTGAATATCAAAAATACTTTCCAAAACCACTAACCCCTTAGGCATCTTGTTGGTTTTCAATTGCATAATCTCCTAGCCAAAAATAATTTCCTTACCATCTATGGTTTCAATTAAATCACTGCAATCCATTTCCTGACCATGGTAATTGTCTTCATTTAACAAAAAATTTATAATGTCTTTATCATCTTCAAAGACTTGCCAATTTTCAATATTATCCAGTATTGAAGGTCTACTCTATACCTCAATTTGAGAAATTTCTACAAATGATATCTCCTTAGGCTTGATTGCTACATTTACTAATAAATCAGCCATCTTATTCTGAGTCCTATCTCTCCATGAGATACCAAATGCATCAAAAGATTCTATCTAGTCCCAAACAGTATTTCTATACTGCTTTAATCTCATGTTCTTGGATGCATAGGTTTCTTTTATCTGGGAGATAACTAGTTCAAAATCCCCTATGAAATGAAATTTCTTAATTCCATGATGTGTAGCGACTTTCAATCCTAGCAACAAGGCTTCATACTCTACTATGTTATTTGTGCAAGTAAATTTTTAAGTGAATGAGTATCTGAAAGTATTTTTGTTAGGAGAAACAAAAACTACCCCTGCCCCTAAACCTTCTTCTGAACTAGCCCCATCAAAAAAAATTGTCCATAATATTGGTGAGTTCATGCAACATTCAACTTCATGTTCAATTACAGTAGGAAAATTCTCGACTTCATGAATAATCAATTTAGCTCTGAATGCATTCACACTAGTATCTAAGAAGCAAGTGGCATCTTTGTCAATTTCTTCCCCTAAAATGTGACTAATCATTGGCTCTCTATTTACCTTCATAGCTTTATCTCTAATGTGAAAAGTAGCATAGGTTAAGTCACATTGCAGACTGCCCCCTATAGCAGCACTCCATTTTTGAGAAAGCAACATTCCATAGTGTGGAGGTATATCCACTACAAGGACTGACATGGTAAAGCATTTATGGTAAAGCATTTATGGTACCTATGACTGGGACTTCCCTAGCATCCATTCCTCTACATCTACCCTGTTTGGTGTCCACTTTCAACCCTAAGGCTTCCATTACTTTGAAAGGAATTATGGTGTTAGAAGCTCTTGAGTCTATCATGCAATTTTTAAGGTTCTTCCCTTTTATGATCAGACTGAGGAAAAATGGGTCAATATCTTCTATAAATGTCACTAAGGAATCATCTAAAAACATTTGGAGAATCTGGGATATGATACCACTATCCTCTACTACTAATGGGGTTTGTGGGATAATAGTTTGTTCTACAATAGTATTTTTGTTTCCTATCCCTCCCAACCATGATAAAGCCTTGCTTTTATACTCTTCAATTCTAAGAAGTTTAGACAAAGGTACTTTTATAGTTATTTGGGACAACATGGATATCATATCAACAGGTTCAACAATAGTGGGTTTTACAAGAGTACCTGGAGTTCAAGTCTTTTGAATAGTAAGCACCACTGTTTGCTTGATAGTATCAGGTCCTAATTTCTTTAGTTGCACAACTACTTTTGTTGTTTCATTTGTTTGAAACTGGACCTTCTTTTTTTATTCCCACTTCTTAACCTTGTTGTCTTTGATCTTAGGTACATCTATATTGACTTTCTTATTTTCATCATTCATCATATGGGTAATATCTTTGATGAATACACTAGATGTCTTTCCTACATCATTATTTATTGTTCTATTTCTCAAATTGTAGTTACTGTGGACTTGTAAAATCATTTCTTTTGTGATTCTATCAATCTCCTCTTTGGAGGGCATTCTTAAGCTTGTGTGACCTACATCAAAAGATGTAACACATACCTTATTTTCATCATAACCTTCATCATCTAAAAGCACTTGTTGATGATGTAAATGATAAGCAATTCTCTAACTGGTAATATCATTTTCAAGTTCTTCAGAGTAAAAATCTATAAAATCATCACACATTTTTACCATATTGCAACTTATTATATCATCATGGCTTTCTCTTCATTTTCTTCTTCAAGTTGTAAACCTCGATCCGAGGCAAATGATTGAGAAAAAGCACAATAATCAAAAGAATTAGGTGATTGACATAGAATACAGCATGGTACATCATCATTCATATTTACAGTGTTCCTTTGCAGGGGATCTGGGGTACCCTTATCCTTCACATTTTGTGTCTAGTTGGGGACTGGCTTACCATCTTTCCACTAGGTGGTGTAAGGGTAATTTTGCATTCTAGGTTGCCTATTGAAACTGTTGTTATTCACAGGGGTTTTCTCAACAACATTTGGCTTATTGAAACTAGTGAGATTCATCTTCTTTAGTAATTCAAAAACTTGTCCTATATTAGGTTATTCTGGCTTCTTTCCTATAGGAGTTTTATCACCCTCCCTTTTGTTATTGTTCTTGGGATTAAAAAGCTTTGAATCATCCCTCCTACCTAGTTTTCCAGATGCCTTCCTATTATTCTCTATATTTACTACAACTTTATTGGTGTCCCTTAAAGTTTTGGGATCCTTATCCCTAAATTGATAAGTCATTTTGCTATCAAAAGCATTGAAATATGTTGTGAGATAAACATCCTCATTCAACCTCATAACTTGAAACAGTCTATACATACCTTTCTGGAATCTTACATTGAAGTCAAATGTGGACTCATTTGAGTTTTTCTTGATGTTATTGAATTCATTCAACATGAACCTAGCATTGGTATTATCTCCATACTACTCTTTAAATAATTTATCCAAGTCACTCCATGAGGTGATACTATCATCAGGTAGCCTTCTGAACCAATCCCTTGCATCCTTAGTGAATGCACAAACAATTTCATTACCATATCTTTATGTTCAACTTCATAATCATTTAACATATCAATGAAAATTCTCAAATGTTCTTCACCAGTAACAGCATTATTCTCAAAAAACTTAACCACTTTGTCTCTTAAATCAAACAATATGGGATGTGGAGCACCAAGGATATTAGTAAATGATATTTGTCTATACTTTTCTAGGTATACAGGTTTCTTCTAGAAACTAGGAACATTTGAGGTACTCGCTATGTTAGATTCGTTTAGAGGAACTACATTTTGAGTTTGTTGATGTTGGACAAAGGGGACTTGGGTGCTAATGGTGGATGATGAGGCAGGGGCAGATTGGGATATTCCCTAAGTTGAGATCATTGGACCACTAGCTGGTGCAGGAGTTGCAGATGGGATAGACAAATTTGGCCATGAAGCCAATGCAGAATTAGATTTTATGAATTGGATTTTTCTCCTAGTTTTCATGACTTGAGCTTCATTCCTAACCTTCTCAACTTCTTTTGCAAGATCTTCCTTCTCCTTTCTAGATTTTTCTAGGTCTAGACCTAATTTTGACATGGGAGGGTTTAAAAATTTTCTTGGTAGAGCTTGAGGTTCATTCATTTGGATTCCTATGGCTTTGCCTTTCCCTTTATATGTAGCTTTTATAGTGGGTTCTACAGGGTCTACTTGAAGAAGTTTATAGGTTTGGACTTGGGTAATAACAGGCTCTTGTCTTTGGCTTTAGATTTTTTCTGGTTCTTGAACATTAGATCTCAAAGTATCTACATCTCCAAAAACATCAGTATGAAGAGTCATAGTTTTTTCTTCTAACTTTTTATTATGCTCCTTCAAGGTAGCCATCCTTCTCAGCAAAGTATCCCTTTCTATTATGGCATCCAAGGTGACTTGCTCCTTCTCTTTTTCAAGATGAATGCATTTAGCTTCTTCCTCAGCAACCCATTTCTTCAGAACTCCTATCTTAGATTGCACTTCTTTAGGGTCTGTAGAAGTAGCCTTTGAATTAGCAAGATCATCCAAATCTATAAGATTGGGCTCCATGTACAGGGGTGTTCTGGGATTAAAAGGATCATCAAACGAACTCCTAAATCCTAGGCTACAATTCATATCTACTATGAGATCTAGCCTTGGTGAATCATTTTGTACTAGTGTCATATCTTTATCTTGATATGTTCTTTCATCTGGTACTGAGCTACTGAAAATGCCTCCTAAGAGTCTTGTGGTTTCAGATTCAGAACTGAGTGAAGAAGACTCTCTCCCTAATACCGGTTGATACTGGGAATCGACGGATACACTACCTCTGGGTTTCTAGGTGGGATTTGGAACTGTCTTTTTCTTATTTTGATTCTTCCTACCATGTTGGGGTCAATCAATATACATTGGTACATCAGGATTGGCTCGCATGTAAGCTCTTGTGTTCTTTCTCTTGTCAGCCATATTCACCAAGCACTAGCTTCAAAACCTTGACTGAGTCACCACCCTATTTTTGGGAAAATACACAATGACAATTATTCTTGGCTCCAAGGAAAAAACACACAAATAGAAATAGAAATATATGACAAAAATAGACCAATCACTGAGATCATAAGACTGCAACTCTTTACTCATTAGATAAGACACTTGGATAGGCTGGATACATCAGTGTGTCGCTGTGGTATTTGGGATTTTCTTTAAATTCTCAAGGTTTGTCACTAAAATATCCCCTTATGACCACGAAAAAAACTTAGATAATCTGACACATATGTACACATTAGGACCAAAGAAATTGTAGTACTTTTCATAGACGTATTGGAAAACTCCCCAATAGAGTCACCATTTTGTTGGTGTTTTGAAAAACTACTAAGCAACAAAATGCTCAATACCAAAATAGCATCACTCACACAATCTAAGGACTACCCAATTCCTATTAACAATTATATGTGCAAACCATTTGGACCCAACTTCAACAAAACCAAGGGTGGTTTTCTACTCTTTAGGCTTTGCAAAACCAGGTTGGGTATACCCAGGGATGATTCAAGACTGCGAAACACTGTATGAGAATTATTTTAGTTTCATTCTAATTCTCATCTCATATCCTCAAATACATGCATAATAATTGACAATTTGATAAACACATCCCATATAACAAATCCAGCCAAAATTCTTCTATAGATCTGCACAAGTTCTTAGCAATAGTGGCTAACTGAAGCTAAAACATTCCATGTAAACAAGTACAGGCCAACTTTGAAAATCTTCAAGAAATAAAAGTAAAATCGATTATAATTCTACATTTGAAAACCATTTATGACACATTTCTCTTCTAGCTAAATCAATTTGACTAGTGCCTAATCCATTGGGGTTCAGAGTCTACTACAAATCCTTAGATCTAATTTGTTTCCTTACAACAAATATTATCAGCAATTCTTAGTAGAGTTCATCATTCAAAAATCCTTTCCAGTACTACAGCAACCTTATCAAATTCATCAAAGCTTTTACTTAATCCATTGAACTAATAGCAGTGATGAACAGATATACAACCTAACTGGATTGCATTCAATTGCACAAGCCTTTACTCATACAATATCAAGATAACCAAGTAATCAAAAGGAGACAAAATTCATAAAGAATCGATATGGGGACAGCTCATAATTTGTATTCAGTTTCTTTGAAAATTGCATACATTTGTAGTAAACTCAGAATGACCTTAAGAAGAAACACAAAGATCATTCTATATTGATGTATTCTCAAGAACCAACAGAGAAAATACATCATAAACTTGCTCAAAATATTGGACCAAAAAAACTATGTATATCACCTAGAAACAATAGAAATCAGACCCTTCTCTAGCCCTAGAATCTCACTTATATAGTGTGAGATGCAACAAGCTTCAGGCTAAGAGAAAATGACAAGTGTCCTTTTCAAGAAATATTTACATATACCTATCACAAAAATGACAAAATGTGAGTAACAGAAAGACTTATACATCAAACATTCCTTTTGTGGGCCCCTTTCTATTACATCCTCTATTGTTGTTGATTTGGCTGCTATTCTGATCTCTCTTTGTATGCAACTACCAAGCTAGCCAACGATGAAGCTTGTTCTAATTATTGCACATTAATTTCCACCTGTGGGTTTTCATCATCTTTATCCTGCATAGTGGGAGTAACTTCTACTTTTTTCTCTTCTTCAGTTGTATCAGCATCCTGTGGGCTCGGGCCTGCAACTAAAAGTGACTGATTATTCTTATTTTATTCTTCTAGTTGGGCTAGTGTAGTGACAGTGTTAATAATTTGGACCTCCTCACCCTCCAACTCATCACTGTTAGTTTCATCTTCATCAAATTGTTCACCAGGAGCTATTTATGCCATCCACTTGTCAAATAATGTATCATCTGGCCAATTGAATTGCAAAATATCCCTTTGTGTTTTTAACACATACTCAGCCTCATTATCAATAGCAACAAATTCTTATTTTAAAGAATCAAATAATATTTGGGCCTTCACCATTTCTTCTGTTATGGTAGCCCACCATGCATGCCCTATTTCATTTATAACTTGATCCATTCTTAAATAGAATAAATCATCAAGTTCCTTTGCCCATTCATCTTTGTTTTTTAAATTATTTTTCTTATCTAGGGCACGAGGAAATAAATTAAATTTTTGGCTCTTGTATTTGTTCAAGTAGCCTACTATTATTATCTATAAATGAATCCTTTTATTGTCAAAATTAGCAAGATTAGAAACAATATCAAAGGTTTTTTCAATTTGATCATAAGAATTATTTATGACTGAGAAACACAAAAATGTCATTTCTTTCTCCCTTCTTACCCATTTATTCACAATAGGCTTTAAAGCCTCATCATTGGCTTTCAACTCCTCCCAGATACTGATCACCCTGGCCAATTGATCATGGATTAGTGGCCATTCAACTTTGTCCCCCAAATATGTGAGAGTTTTTCTTTATTTATCTTCATATTTTGACTCCAAATCTACATGTAAGGCCCACAGTTTACCCTTTTCTTCTTCAAAGTCCTCAGCAGTGTAGTACTGTGGCCTTTGGGGTGTATCTGGTATTTTTATGAGGGGGGTGGATTTGAAGAGTTCAACTGGGGGACGAGGGTATGTTATTCTAGGCCTGGTGGATTTTCCCAATAGCTTGTTCTCAAACTTAATTCTCTTCTTTACCTCTTTATTGTAGGCATCCACAACTATCTCATACTTGCTCTGTAGCTCAGTCATTTCCTTTTCTTCCCTCTCTTCAGTAGCCAAGGCAAATTGAGAGTAATCTACATTCATGTGAGCTGCATGTACATGTGAGGTATCAGCAACTCTCCTCACAATGATACTCCCCATTAGTCCTAAATCATTAGGCTATGATGGAACAGCCCTAGATCCTCTTCTTAATGACCACATAACAGGAGCAGCTTGGTCATTACTAAATACAATTCCCAAGAACTCCTTTTTATTTGGATCTTGCAATCCCAAATTATTTGACACAGAATTAAAAATAAAGGCATCATCAATGTCCCAATTGGGCAATAATAAAATATTTGCAGCCTTTACCATCTGTCTCCCTTCTTCAGGGGTTATATTCTAGAATTCTTGAATCATTTATTCCTTTATTTGACTTTGAATGGAGGCTTCATCCATTTCTGGATGCTCTGCTTTCATATTTTTACATCTTTCCTCAAAAATGTGCATGTTTTCCCTCCAAGCAAATTGATGGAAAGCCCTAGACCTTACAAAACTATCATCAGACAAAAATTGCTAACTAACTTGTTCCAAAATAGGGTCTAATTCCCTTCCCCTGCAATTTGCTACAATTAACTCAAAACTTGGTGCAGGAGGCTCCTGGGGATTCCTTTCATCAATCTCTACTTGGGTAACAAAAACTCCCCCTTGTGATCCCATTTGTTCAATTTGCTCATCATTGAGCTACTCCTCCTCAATTCTCATGGGGGTTTGGGAAGGTGAGTAACTCTCATCATGTGGTTCCTCTTCCCTTATTATCTTTCTCCTCTTGGGAGAAGGTTCAGGAGGCCTTTCTTCAAAAATAGCACTAGTAGATTCAACTATCTATTTTCCTTTATCCACAATGAGCCTTTGATCCTAAATGACAGTATATCATGACCTCCTTTGCACAACTAGTGGGCCTGCCCCTATATTGGGAGTGAAACCCAATCTTCTCATTATTTCCCTGGCTTTATCTGGAAAAGAATCAATGAAATGTTGCTTCTTCTCATTCATTACCTCCATTATTTTGAAGAATGTACTCATAAGCTTATTTATTTTATCTGTTGTAGTTACAGCATTACTAAGAGGGTTGTAATCTTTGTCAAAACAATTAATAAAATTCAAAACTTTTGAATAGACTCTCCATTTTTCTTTCATTGTTTCTTGCTCTTGCAGAGAGTACTCATTCCTTATTACATATTCATGGAAATAAAATTCATGCTCAACTAGACGAAGCTTGATCCTATGCCTAAGGGTCGAATTAAAGAAACCTTCTTCATCACAAAAGCGAGGGTGAGATACTGCCATTTTATACTGCTCCAAAAATTTGTAGAGGAAGACCCACCCTTCCTTGGTTATTACAAACTGGTGGGCTACTGTACAAGTGGGAAAAATTGATCTTGTTCCCCTTTTATGCAGAAAAGCTTCTTCTGCTCCTCCCAACTACCACAAGAATTCAGCTACTCCTAGCTTTAAGGGCACCTGGTAAGGTAGTACATGGGGTGTTCCCTTGAATCCATAAATTTTGATAATAGTTGAAACTGAATATGGGATAATATCTCCCCAATTATGTGAAACTTTCAAATTATGGGGTTTGTCCATAGGCCTAACGAGGTGCATTAGTGCCTTAGGAATCCTGGGATTGTCCCTTAATATGAGTGTAGACACCTAAATTTGTCCAAAACCCATTTCATGACCAATTAAATAAATATTTAATATTTATTTAATTCCCCTACCTTAATTAAATAAATTCACATTTATTTAATTACATTTGCCTTACCTTGATTTAAATAAACTAAGGTTCTTTTAAATCCTAACCTATTCCCACTTGCATCTAATCCTCTTTCACTTTAATTAAGTGTGTCATTTACTTAATTAATTCCTTGCCTAATCCCACTAGGAATTAAATATTGCATTTAATCCTATTTGAGCACATGGCTCCTACATTTAACCCTCACCTAACCTCACTAGCCTACCTAACCCATCTTGCTAAACCTACCCACTTCCTTAATCATGCTTTCTTTTCCTAATCATCCTAGCTAATCACCTCTTGATCCTAAGTGTGTTCTCACACATGTGTGAGGAATCCTCACACATGTGTGAGAGATGTTCACACTTTCCGCACCCCTCATATCTTGCATGCCTCTTGCACACTTTTCCTCTTGCATGAGAATCAAGTTGTCTCACACATGTGTGAGAAGCCATGCTTTTCACACCACATTGATCATGTCACTTTCAAAAGTGTCTCACACATGTGTGAGGAAACATGATCTTACACACCTCTTACACCTGTCATTGACATGTCACCATCAAAGGTTGCTCACACATGTGTGAGCATATTTCCCTCTTTGAATGGTCAAAACCCTAATCCATGTGGAGTCTACTTGTCCTCCACCTCATTGACACCTCATTGATCCTAAAGGATCCTAGCCCTCCATCTTTCATTCAATCTTAGCCATCCATTTTCCTATAAAGGGATAGCCCTCTCCTCATTTCCATAATCTACTATCTACCTCATTGTTATGCTGCAAGAATAGAGAGCAACCACATCCCATGAGCAAGGAAATCATCTACACTTGATGATTTCATGAGGTTTGCATAGTGCTATTTTGATGTTCATGTTATGCTTTTTACATGTTTATCTTTCATATTTTGAGGTTGTGCATGATAATGTAGGAATGTGCATTAGTTGATTAATGTTTTTTCCTTTAGTTACATTTTATGCAACACAATGAGGCAGCTCGGTTTGGTGGCAAAGTGCCTATCAAATCTAACAAAACTAGCATTTTTTGCTTCCCCAATCATATCTGCACTCCATAATTGAACTGGTAGTGCTTCCCCCTCTTGTTCTCTGTTCAAAACCATTTCTTTACCAAATTATGTAGCCCCCTTAAAAAAAAACATGTGCATCAATAGGGAGTATTGGCCCCAAACCTTTTGCACCTTGCCCTTAGCAATCCCCACCAATCCACTATGAATCTCATCAGCCAGGTAAGAAGCAAAATCAAAAATTATTTCCACACCGAAAGATGAGATTTGGGTGACCATATACATGAAGCTCACAGGGATAAAGTCTTCTTCACCCTCTCCAAAAACTCTGCACAGGATCTTGTATATCTCTACTACCCTGGCATTGAAGCATGCTTTCTTGAAAGGTTCTTTAGAGGATGATGTTATTGCTGATAGGGTTCCAATTCTGCCAATGTGGGCCTTCAGTGCACCTTGTCTAACTACATCCTTCTTTGACATATATTCTTTTTCTAAATCTATCAAATCAATGGGCACATGATACCTAGTGAGAGGTCCCAAACAGAAAACTTCCCTACTCTCTTCTGGACTGATGGTGATTAGAATTTCACCATCTACTCTTCTCAATACCCTAGTGGCTTGATCATAACTCTTTGCCATGGCCTCAAGGAGTTCATAATCCATGAACACACTGGGAATAACTAGCTTTCCCAGGTCAAAATTTCATATATTGGTATGTGGGGCAAACAATTTCCTTTTTGCAAACCATTTCTTGAACAAATTTAAACCAGTTTGTGAAGTTCGAGCATCCTAGACCCAAAAACCCTTATCATACAATCCATCAACTATCCTCAACCTGGGGTTTAATGAGGTCAACTTTTTAACTTGCACTGTCTCTATAGTAGACTCGGGCAGCAACTCAAGCAAGTCATCATGTACATTTCTATCCAAATAGTTTACTTGACCTCAAAATCCCTTCTTCGAAGGCATCTTTGATTATGCTTTACAAAATTGAAACACCTACAAAGATTATAGTAGGATTACTTACTTGAATTATGTCCTTGTTTTCCTCAGTATTTTTGCAAAAAAATTTGTGAACAAACTGCTTCACAATCTTGCCAAACTCTAGCACAATTTTCTTCAGTAATTGCTTCTGCTCAAGGAAAACTCAAAAATTTTGTTCGTGTAAGGTGAAACAAATAAAATTTCTTATATTATACTCTATTTTTCCTCACATGTGAAGCTTTCATGTCTAATTAATATGCAGAGTGGCACCACCTTCTGCGTTGTCGATCTTTAAAAATCCTACGATCATGGGATACAGAGAAAGACAACTTGGCATTGCACTTGACAAGTTGGCCAGTCAATCCAATGAAAACTGCCCATGTACACAGCTCCTTCCTTGATGGCACTTCTGTCTAGACTCACTGGTGACTGAGGACACATGTCAATAGGTTGCTACTTCGCTATACATAAAGAACAAGCACTTTGCCATAGTGAAGCAGTGACAACCATGGATTCGATCTTTGATCTTGTGGATGATATATTACTGCACTGCTTAGAAGAACAGTGGTGGGCCCTCCTTCGCTATCTCGCTATACATATTGTTCGAGAAACACTTCATGGCAAGATAGTGATGGCCATTAATCTGAAATCAAATCAAAAAGAAAGAAACTGCACGAAGTACCTTGAAAGGTGGTGGGTCCCATACTCGCTATGTCACATAGGTTAAACAACTTGCAACTTTCCATAGCGAGGTAGCTAGGACTGTTGATTCTAGTTTGATCTGACGATCGGGATCCCTTATGTGATTTCTGAATGGGGCGTGGATCCGAGGCGCTGGTGACGTAGGAAAATTTGCATTGCTGGCAGAAAACCTAACCTTGCTTAAAATTCTAGTCACCCATCCACGTTACTTGAGGTCCCATCAGTTGTTCATTTCATAGTGCCTCACTACTTCGCTAATGGTGAGATGTCAAATTTTTTTGATAACGAGGTAGCAAGCTCCGATGACTTCAATAAAACTCGATGCCATGAAATATGATAACCCATCAAATCGTCATCGCTCCTATTAACTGCTTCTGACAATAGTAGTTATTACTTCTCATGCCACCTAGATAGACCATGGTTATCGAGAAATTTGGAGGCCACTGTGTCTTTCATTTAACGATGCCTTGCTACTTTGCTAATGGAAAGATGATTAGTTTTTTCAATAGTGAGGTAGCAAGGCATCAGAAAGACCCTCATTTCGGCACTGAATTCTGACTACTTATGTTGGGTCCCTTTTCCTATTCTGACAGTACTTGCAAGGTTTACATGACTAAAAAGTCAGCCAGGAAAAATCTCCGACCATTGTAGCTTCATTTTACAGTCCCGTTTTATAAAAATTTTGGCACTCACTACCTCGCTATACATAAAAAGTGCTCATGTTTTTATAGCGAGGTAACGACAACGGTAGATTTATTCAAATTGGATGGTGAGGAATCTAAGAGGAAAGGTAACTCGGGGGCGCGAAAAAACAAAAAAAAAGAAAATAGAATATTTGCCCAAGTTTATTTTTCAAATATTTCGTGCCTAAAAATTTTTAAAAGGAATGAGACATAGGGTTTTCATTAAAAAATTCAAAGGCTAACAAAAAGGATGACTTAGCTAGAAACCCTATTCACCATTAATGGATACAATCTAAATTTTTTATACCTAGACAGAGGAATTTTATCATGCAAAAATTCAAACCAACATGCTTCCTAATCATGCAAAACTTACATATGTCACACTTTGCACTACATTGTTGGTCAAGATCATGTCCTTTCTCTTGTCCCTGAATATGTTGTTCCTTATGCTCTAGTTGTGGGCCTGCTTAATTTAGTTTCTCCAAATGAGAAAGTTGTGATGGTTTCTTCTACTCCTCCTATCTCTTCAGTGTCTTCAGGGCTTTGGCAACTATAGGCCGCAAATGTGGAGGACAGATGGACCGCTGTAAAAAGAAAGAAATCTAAGTCCTTTGTTCTTCCTTTAGATATGAATCTCAGGTCCTACAAAGGAGGCTCTAAATCAAAGAGAAAATAATGTGTTCCCTTGTTGTAATAGGCCTTTTTAAGTTTTGAGTTGGTTGGTAATTGTCTTTTCTGTCACCAGGGTTTCCCCTCTGCTAGGTTGGTGACTGGTTTTGCCTAGGTCTGTTGTTTCTTTTAAGATAGTGCTTATTGAATATCTTTAGCTTTGTACAAGGTTTCAAGTACCCTTCAAAACCAATTTTCCTTAATCAAAAACACTTTGCACTACACATGTATACTAATATGAGAATTATCATTTCAACAACACACACTGAAACATAGAAAAGCTTCATCATTGATTATTTATTCCATATCGTTCTATCATGGCATTGGTACACTAGACATTTAGCAAATTAATTTGTCCAATCTAATATTTTACTGGTATCATTGTTCTATTGCCTCTAGAATAGTTTTCTTCCTACAATGACAACACTAATTTGATACTTCATGCTTCCTAATTCCAACAATCTCTTCTAACATCATGTTTATGCCTATAATATCCCCTTTTAGAAAGTCCCATTTTGGAATATATGGAAATCCTTAGTAAAAATTTGATGAAGTGTATATATAGGTAAAATGTGTTTTGAGTAACAATAAAATTGAACCCCCCTCAACTAATGTAATGAATTGACTCAATCAATCCCCCTTACATATTCATTGGCTAGATCCCCTTATTCAAATCAAATAGTTTTTCACTTACCTCTAACTAGCCCTTTGACAACAATGACAAATGTATACAAAAGATATACAAAAATGTCAAAAGTATATTACTAGTATGCACTTAGATCCCACTAAAGGTGTCTACAAAATTCGTCTTTAGGACCTAATGATCATTCTCCTAATTATTTTTAATATTTTCCATGATCAATATCTGAACCCGCTACAAATAACACCTCTAGTGTGTCCATAGTACTCATGTTTGGTAATGCTAACACAACTTTCACTTCCTTAATACCTTTTAGCAAACAATTCATTTTTTAAATCAAATTTCACTACATCTCAAGTAGTATAGCATTTAGATCTTCCCCTACTCATTATTTAAAATTTTAAGCTTATGATTTTCAATCCCTAACATGCTCCTAAATTATATGATCTCCCACCTTTCTTCAATGCATACTTTACTTCGCTCACACCAACTAAAAATGAAACTCTTTCAAGTGCTATGGATTGACCAATTTATTTGATCTCTTCCACTCATAGCCCATTTGGACTTTATGCATAGCTATGACTTCTAAACTTTTATCTTATTCATTTACAATAGTCAAAAACTTATCCAACAACTTAATTGGTGTGTCACGTTGTTAGAGTAAATAGTTCTTTTCCATTTCACTATATTAAGTTTACTTAGGTGAGCTCATAAATCAGGAGGGATTATATATTTTGGATATTATTATTAGGAGGATATTGTTCAGTCATCTCTTTGACTTCAACTACTACTAAAATTTCACATGTGTTTAATTCCAATTTAGACACCATCCTTCTAGATTGTAGGTGGATGGTAGGTGGTTGATTCCATCAAGACTCTACTTCCTCCAAGTTGTGACACTTGTCTCACTCTTATCCAAGTATTCTCCCAGCTCTTGCCTATATAAGCAGGGTAGCTCTTATGTATTTGATATAATGAAATATTGATGATATTATGCCTTTGAGCATTTACATCAGAGATTGTTCTTGTATTCTTATTCTGACAATTTTATTTCCTCTTTATTATATGTTTTTCATTAGATTATGGTTGTATTTTTTTTATACAAATTATAACACACGTGTATCACAATGATTATAGATCTTTTCTTCATAGAATCACTCGTGCATCCTTCTTTTGTGCCTTCCTCAATTGGCTATTTTTAAAAATTGCATTGAAGTAGGAAATGCCCATCGATTCACTTGGGTTCTAAGTACTAACATCAATTGACCTTTTAAGGGATATATGTCATCTTCATCCTCTTGATCAACACTTTTCTTAAGAGAGTACAAGGTTATATATAATGGTTTCTTCCTCCTACTTATCTGCAACATCTTCCTCTATGTATTCTTTCTTTCCATTCCCATCTCGCAATTGCACGTCCTTAGTATGTGCATGCTCATCCTTAATTCTCATTTCTTTTGATAATATCCACTATCCATACTTGTTTCTCCTCCCTGATAAATGCATTCCCCATGGTATCATCTATCATCGCTTGTTCATTGCCTATGATCTTTGGTGCATCGAATTGATCATCAAGAATATATACAATGTAAATGTCATCTATGGTGACTTTGACACCTTAAATCTTCCATCCTTCATCAATATGAGTGATCTTTAGCTCATTATGTTCCAATTCATTCTCAAATTTATACACTTATTCCTTTTTTGGCTTCTCTAGACCCAAAAACTTCTTTAATACCACAAGTCTCATCCTAAACTAAATAAGAGTCACTATTAAGAAACCATGTCAACCTTTTCTTATTCTTAAAATTTGGTTTTGTCTTTCCAAGAATCTCATTAATTCCCTCCTTAGACATCTTCAACTATAATTAAAATAAAAGATATTCAATTAAGTCTCTATCTTGTTCCAAAGTGGCATGCCAACTAGCTTCGATCATATTATAGTAGAATGTGGAGATTGAATCTTGCAATGTAATTAGAGATTTACTTAGTTTGTTCATGGTAAATACAATTGCATTCTCAATCTAATTTTTCTATTCTACATTAAATTTATCATAATACTTATTAACTTCAACCAAAATATCTAATTTCCTAATTTTTCAATATTATCGATAAGGACAAAATTACACACATCTAGTTTGACATTTTTCATGATAGGGGCATCGACAACCTTGTACTTCTTTCCACTACCTTTCATCTCCTTCCAGGCATATTTAGATTCAGTCCCTTCTTTACTACTTTCATCAATTTTTTTCCCTTTCATCTTGTTAGTATATCCAAGTTCCTAAATTACTTGGGGGATGGTAAATCAGTGATCACTAACTAAAAAATAAAATCATAACTTATCAAGTCGATTAGCCAAAGTTGAACTTATCATCTATTCATTTATGCATCAATTCATGTTAACTTGTGAAACTAAATCATGAAGAAAATCACAAATGCATGCACACAAGTAAAGCCATTGTTAGTCCTAAGGGATTCTATTACTAAGAAAGGGGGAAAATGGGTAATCTGCCAAATAATCAACTTTTAAATAGTTTACACATATATCTCAAGAAATAAATAATAATAGCACATGAAATAATTCAACATAACCATCCACAATAGTGACGAAGAGATTTTGGTTTCATAGAAATGACTGGGGATTAGTATCCAAAAATGTGCACTAATTTAAAGTATGCCCTATCAGGAGCTTAACCTAATTAGGAGTTATAAAGACACTTTTATGTGTCTTGTTATTAGGTGATTTACCTCTAGACCTATTAAAAGTTTTACCTTGTTAGGATATTTACCCCATTAGGAGTATCCTAGTCAATGGACAATAAACACTAATTAAAGTACCACCCTATTAAAGGATTTACAACAAAGGACCTATTAGGATCCACGTTATTAAGGGATTTTGACTTTTGTAACTTTTAGGAAATAACAAAAAGAATGATCTATCTAATAACATTACTTATGCTTGATCAAATCAAAGATCAAATATACTTAAGTTTCTTCTAGCTAGATCATACTTTGTACTTCTTCACAACACTTTCTCAACCATGATCAAACAACAGCAAACTTTTCAGGTTTTGTTGGTATATATTGGAAATTCAAGTCCACTTCCTTAATCAAGATCTATAGTTTCAAATCAATATGTATTTTGAGTATCAATCTTATATCCAACAACCTTGTGAAAAATCTTAAACCGAAAAACACATCTACATGATCATGTTAGCCAAATCATAGAATTTTGTGCCATGGGTCAAACATGTTTTGACCAAACACTTGATTCCTCTACAATATTCTCCATACTCTATCATTAAACAATGTGATATTAGGTCATCATCTCTAATTGTAGATCCATGTCACTTGATTGTGATTGACACATATGTATCCATCCCAACGTTAATATCGGTCACTAGTCACAAATTTACTGAGTTTAACTCAAGAACTCATTTTTCTTGAACCTCTTCATCAACCCTTTCACTTCTTCATCAGTCACGTTTTCATTCTATTATTATTTCACCTATCATACTAATGAGTTGGAGTCATAATTGTTTCAACTTCATTGTCTTGTCCACATTATCCTAAGATTACTCCATTTCATGCATTATAGATCTGAGAAACCAATCAAATTACTTCTTTATCGCTTACTATTCTAGCAAACGTCGTCATAACTAGTATAACCGTTGGTGTGATAAATGATTATGTTAGTAATGCCATGATATAGATTTGATTGCATGATGATCAACTATTGCATTATTATTGATTTCAGCGATTGAATTATTGTTCCTAGTGTATTGTCAAGCATAATTATGATGAGCAGTGTTGCAGTAAGGTTCAGTGGTTGTGATCATAAAGAGAGTTAGAGAGGTCTCTTGAAGTGAATATTGTGACCTCTTCTACTAAATTAAATATTAATTTGATTAGTGAATTAATAGCGTAACTAGTAGGTTAGTGATAAGCAATTGTTGATTTCATTAGTTTGTTAAATCTATGTTGAATAGAGTTGAGAACCACAGGATGATGTGAAGAAGTTATTTAAGATAATGTGTTATGGTAGTAACTCATTATCATTATAGGTAAATCAATTCTTGGATGGGAATGTGACCGATGAAGAGGTGATAAGTTTGATGAATAAGTTAAAGAAGAATGAGTTCTTGAGTATCAATTAGTTAGTTGATAATTGGTTACTAGTGTAAAGGTTGTAGTGAATCTATATGAGTCATTAGTGATCCATTAATATGCATGAACATATAAAAGTGATCATCTAGTGTCATGATTTTTTAGGACAACATATGGACATGATTCTAGAGGAAGAAAATGTTTAATCAAAATGAGTTTTTCTTGGCACTGAATTCTCTAAATTAGTTGGAGAAATATTGTAAATGAGTTTCCTAATTTAATATTTTTCTTACAACATATTGGGTATGAGTGGGATATTTGAATTTCATATCAGTAAAATAGACTTGGAAGTCCTATATATACTAGTAAAAGATCAATAGTTCATGTTGTTGATTGCAGTCGAGAAAGTGTAGTAAATATGTGCAAGGTACAATCCATATAGGAAGAAGTTAGGTGTATTAAGAAGTGATTTTGAAATTTGGTGGATTTGATTTGGCAGTCATCATTTTTTAGGTTGTTCCCTAGTGGTTACAATAGTAACATCTCTTAACTAGTTGGATCCTAATAGATCCTTTATTGTAAATCCTTTAACAAAGTGGCACTTTAATTAGTTCCCAAAATCCTTTAACAAGGCTACCTTATGCAGAGCATCCCCAAGCAACCATCATTCTATTAAAATTATGATGATCCAATCTTGATTCCATTAATAAATCATCTTATTAGAGCTATTACAATTGATATTTTTATTACTATAGTCATACTACTATAGAACCTTGATAGGTTCCTCAATCCCACCAATGAAACATTCAACATTTTAACCAAGTTATATTTCTAGTTGTTAAACTCAAAAAATCCCTATACTCACGTTCAATTACTATGTTCACAGGGTCATCCTATTACTCAAGTTCAAATAGGTTGATTGATCCATAAAAACACCCTTTACTAAGAGAACTCGATTAGTTGTATCACTTATCTTCACTCCGTGTCCACTTGTTCCCATTATCCCAAAACTATATATTTGATCCCAAAGAGTGTATTACTTATTCATATGTCATTAGCACATAACCAACATCAAAATTCATTAAGTCAATCAATTTTACTCTAATCAAGGTCATTATGTTGTCATTAACAAGTCAATAAATCCATCTTAATAACACATTGAAGGTATCACCCAATCATTATTCAGTTGGTATCTATCTAGGATCCGCATATTATCCAACATTAAGGTGATAGAATTATATATCAATTAACTTGTCCATATCACAATCAATCGATTTTGTTTAACAAAATATTACCATTAGTCATGATCGTTTATCCTTCTCTACATTTTAGTAGTAACTTTATAACTATCTTAATACTATCTAATTAGGATAGTCGTCCTTTTATTTCATAACAATGAGTGAAACTATACCTCCTATTAGATGATATACTCGCCCATTCAACATGTTCTAACCAATAGCACAAAAAAATCTAATAGATAATGATGCAGGACCATCCTAGGTTGCCTTATTATCTTACTCATTTTTGTTCATTCTACATGTTGATGTCAAGTTACTATAGCTCTAACGGATGCCGAGTTACTGTAGCTCTAATGGATGCTAAGTTACTGTAGCTCTAATGGATGCCAAGTTACCATAGCTCTAATGGATGTCGAGTTATCGTAGCTATAATGGATGTCGAGTTATTGTAGCTCTAATGGATGCTATGTTACTGTAGCTCTAATGGATGCCGAGTTACTATAGCAATCTAGTGTTGACCGAGTGTTCCTTCATGTGTTGAATTACCCAGTGTATGTCGAGTGACTCTTCATGTGCTGAGTTACCTTAGTGTATGCTAAGTGAGACTTCATGTGCTGAGTTTTCCTGTTTCTGTCGAGTGTCAGCATTTGGACATGATTTCTGCGAGCCAACTTGCGAGATTTATTTCGATCACGACATTTATGTTAAGATCTTTTTTTGGGATGTGTCCAAACTGTTGTTGGATTTTCCTTCCTCTTATGTAATGTTCTAGAATGATTTGTAAGTTTTTTTGGCAAGTATATATAGAGTGTTTAGTCTTAGAGTTACTGCAATTTTTGGGAGGGATTCTGGAGTAGAACATGAAAGTTTGGAAAGTTTGTTTCATATGCACTAGAGCTATGAATTTGATGTTGGATCTTTGATCTTGAATATACTTTGTATATGGTCCTAACCCAGAAGGCCTTATAGTTGGAAATGTATGCTAATTATTTGATGAATCAATAAGTGTTTTCTCTTCTTTCTCCTTTGGTTGTTGTTCAGTGTGTTGTGTTTTCACTATGTTAACTCTTGCAGGGTGGTTCGAATAGCTAGGTATGCCTTTGGCCCTAGTTATTCATCCCTCCCTATGTCAAGTGGTATCAAAGCTTGAGGTTCGTCCTTGTGGTGATTGGAACATGTAGAACCTTGAGTGAATTGGGTTGTAGGGTTGTAGATCTGTGGATTTGACCTAT
The DNA here is from genome assembly GCA_028749045.1 of Cupressus sempervirens. Classification (NCBI taxonomy): domain Eukaryota; kingdom Viridiplantae; phylum Streptophyta; class Pinopsida; order Cupressales; family Cupressaceae; genus Cupressus; species Cupressus sempervirens. The sequence goes on from CM053786.1 coordinate 937,101, forward strand.
AACTTGCAGTGGGTTACAATCTTGCAGGAACCTAATTTGTAAAGACGGTTTGAGGTACAGGAAATGCTCATAACGCAATATTAGATACATTGAGACAAATTATAGCCAGGATAGATGATGTGGAGACAGCCTAAAGGAGACAAGCACATCTAGATGATGTAAGTGATGATGAAGTAGTAGCACTAAACACTAATCCAGAACCTGAAGAAGACCAAGATGAAGCAAGGTTGCTAAGATTGTTATCTAGGGAAAATTCAAAGCTTGTTGTAGAAGTTATTCCTTATGATGGAAAATTGGATACTAATGTTCTGTTGGATTGGATCTCGGATATGGAGAAGTTCTTTGAGTATGAAAACACTCCTGATAATAGGAAGGTGAAGATTGCAGTTACTAGGTTGAAAGGTCATGCTTTACTGTGGTGGGAGCATTTGCAAACTAATAGACAAAGGAGAGGAGAAGAGAAGATCAAGACTTGGTCGAAAATGGTGAACAATGTAAAGAACAAATTCCTTCTTGTTGATTACCAAGTTAGCTTGTTGAGAAAGATGAAAAATTTGAGATAAAGAGACATAAGTCTGAAAGAGTATACTGAGGAATTCTATAGATTAGACATCAGATCTAGACATGTGGATGATGATGTTGAGAAAATTGCAAGGTACATAAACAAATTAAGATCTGGAATACAAGATGAAATAAGTTTTGTGAAGTTGGAAAGTGTGGAAGAAGCATACCAATATGCCCTGAAAGTTGAGGAGATCTTGACAAAGAAGCATGAACAAAGACAAAGAGGTAGAGGTGGTAGATTCTAGAGAGGAAAAGGTAGCTCTTATAGTGAAGGTGGCAGATCTAACAATTTTGTACAGGATAAAGGAAAATCGAAGTGGAAGAATGATGACAAAGGCAAGACCGAATAGAAAAGTGGTAATTCTTACCAAGGAAGTACTAATTCTTACCGATGAAGAGGTAATTCTTATTCTAGAGGTGATTTTCATGGTAATTGTTTCAGATGTGGTAAAGCGGGTATAGATCTTTTGAATGTAGATCCTCTAAAAATAGACAAGGTAACAGAAATGTTGTGAATCAAGGAGATGATGAGGGTTCACCAAGTGGACCTGAAGCTAGTAAAAATCTGGTGGTGAGAAGAACCTTATGTAATAAGGGAAGTGATGAGGAACCTTTTTTAAGGAGAAGTCTTTTCAAGACAAGATGTAAGATGGCTGGAAAATGCTGCAAAGTGATCACTGACAGTGAAAGTTCTACAAATTTGGCATCAGAAGAGCTTCTTACAAAGTTGTAGTTGCAGAGGCTGGAACATCCTAAACTCTATCATGTTTTATGGATCAAAAATGAGCATAAAATATTGGTAAGTGAGCAATGCCTTGTGAAGTTCAAGATTGGACATTACTTTGATGAAGTTTTGTGTGATATTATGCCTATGTATTGTTGTCATATTCTATTGGGTAGACCTTGGCAATATGATAGATGTGTTATACATGATGGAAGATTGAATCAATATAATCTTTGGATGAATGGGAAGAACCAAATATTGCTGCCTTTAATTGAAAGTCTAGATGAGGTTAATTGTACTGCTGTAAAAAATTGCATGGTTAATAGGAAACAATTTCAAAAGGAAATGAAAAAGAATCAAGTTTGTTTTGCTATAATTCCAAACAAACCGAGTTGTGTCAATAGTAACCAAGTGCTAGAAAATAGTGTTAATTGAATGCCAATCAGTGGTGATCGAGTGGCAGCTGGTAGTATTGACCAAGTACCAGAAGAAATTGCAAAATTGTTGAATGAGTATAAAGAGATTGGTGTAGAGGATATACCTGATGGTTTACCTCCAATGAGAAGTATAAGTCATTGTATGGATCTGATTCCTGGAGCTAGTTTGCAGAACAAAGCACCATATAGATTGACACCTATAGAGGATGAAGAACTTAATAGACAAGTGCATGAGTTGTTGATGAAAGGTTTGATCAGAGAAAGCTTGAGTCCATGTGTTGTACTTGTTGTATTAGCACCTAAAAGAATGGAGAATGGAGAATGTGTATTGATTCCAAAGCTATTAACAAGATCATAGTGAAATATAGGTTTCTTATGCCAAGGATGGATGACATAATGGATTGTTTGAATGGAGCAAAGTATTTTACCAAGATTGATTTGAAGAGTGGTTATCATCAGATCAGAATCAGAGAAGGTGATATATGGAAGACTACTTTCAAGACAAAAGATGGTTTGTATGAATGGTTGGTTATGCCTTTTGGTTTGACTAATGCACCTAGAACTTCCATGAGGTTGATGAATGAAGTTCTGAAAAGATTCTTGGGTAAGTTTGTGATTGTTTATTTGGATGATATTCGGATATTCAGTAATACTAACGAAAAACATCTTGAGCATATTAGACAAGTATTACAGAGGTTGAAAGAGAAAAAGTTGTTGATTAATCTGAAAAAGTGTTCTTTTATGCAAGAGGAGATTGTGTATTTGGGATTTTTGATTTCAACTGCTAGATTAAAGATGGATCCTGAAAAGGTTAAAGCAATTTTGGAATGGCTTACACCTGAGAATGTGGGTGAGGTAATATATTTCATGGTTTGGCAAGTTTTTACAGAAAGTTTATAAAGAATTTTAGTGTTCTTTGTAATGCTATGACTGAGACAATGAGAGGAGATAAAAAGGAATCTAAGTGGACATATGGAACTAATAAGAGTTTTGGGACTTTGAAACAAAAGGTTGTTGAGTTACTTGTATTGACTTTGCCTGATTTCAGTAAGATATTTCAATTTGAATGTGATGCAAGTGGTAGTGCCATACGAGCTATATTAAGTCGAGAAGGTAAACTTGTTGCTTTCTTTAGTGAGAAGCTGAATGATGCTAAAAAGAAATACTTTGTATATGATCAAGAGTTTTATGCTATTGTTCAAGCCTTGAAGAAGTGGAGACATTATTTGATTCCTAAGGAGTTTGTGTTGTACACTAATCATAAAGCTTTACAATACTTGGGAAGTCAACATAAATTGAATCAAAGACATATGAAGTGGGTTGAGTACTTGCAGAGTTTCACATTTGTCATTAAGCATAAGAGTGGAGTTACTAAAAAAGTTGTTAATGCATTGAGTAGAAGATGTTCTTTATTGGCTGAGATAAAAGTTGAAGTTCTTAGTTTTGATGAAATGAAAGAGTTGTATGATGTTGATCTTGATTTTTTTGAGGCATGGAGAGAGTGCAGAGGACAAATCTGACAGATCACATCAGTAAGTATGATGAATATTTCATTCAAGAAGGTATGTTTTTCAAAGGTATTCAGTTGTGTATCTCTAGAAGTTCTATGATAGTTAATCTAATTGAGGAAAATCATAGTCGTGCATTGGTTGGACATTTTGGAATTGATAAGACATTGAGTTTGCTAAAGGATAAGTATTATTGGCCACAAATGTATAAGGATGTTCAAAAATTTGTAAAGAATCGTGGGGTTTGTCAAGTTGCAAAAGGAGTAAGTCAAAATATTGGTTTGTATACACCTATTACTGTTCCTCAGAAACCTTGGAGTGACATCAGTATAGATTTTGTTCTTGGATTACCTAAGACAGTGAAGGGATATGATTCTATATTTGTTGTAGTGGATAGATTTTTTAAGATGGCTCATTTTATACCATGTAAAAAAACATCAAATGTAGAGCATGTTGCTGAACTTTTCTTTAAAGAGATTGTGAAATTGCATGGATTACCAATAAGTATTATTTTTGACAAAGATGGTAAGTTTGTTGGTTGTTTTTGGAAGACTTTGTGGAAGAAGATGGGTATTGAGTTGAAGTTTAGTTCTACATTCCATCCACAAATAGATGGACAGATAAAGGTTGTGAATAGAAACTTGGGTAATTTGCTAAGATGTTTGATTGGAGATAAGCCAAATAATTGGAAAGTAGCATTGGCACAAGTTGAGTTTTCATATAACAATTCTGTGAATAGGAGTACAGAGAAAACACCTTTTGAGATTGTTACTGGAATGCACTGTAGAGGTATATAAAATTTGAGAGATGTTGGTAGTGAAGAAAAGAGAAGCACTGCAGGAGAAGAATTTGTTGATTTTATGGATTCTTTGCATAAGGAAGTGAAGTTGAGGTTGGAGAAAAGTATTCAGAAGTATAAGGAGAATGCTAATAAGATATCATGATTTTGAAGTTGGTGATGAGGTGATGGTTCATTTAAAGAAATGAAGATTTCCTGTTGGAACATACAGTAAGCTGAAGATGATGAAATTTGAACCTTGTAAGATTTTGAAGAAGTTTGACAGTGGTAATGCTTATGAATTTGAGTTACCTGATGACATGGATATATCTCTCATATTCAATATTGTTGATTTTTATAAGTATCATGAGTCAGATGAAGAAGCTGTTGTATCAGAAGATTATCCTAAGAAGCAGATTTAAGAAGTTGAACAAATATTGGATCAGAGAGTTGGCAAGAGCACAAGAGAAAAAGATTACTATGAATATTTGGTGAAGTGGAAGAACAAGTCTATTGAAGATGCTTCATAGATTTCTCAATCCAAGTTGGATTCAACTCAGATTGTGACATCTCAATGATTCAGGAGAATCATTTCTTTCAACCTTGGTTGCCTGATGCAAGAGCATCCTGGGTTGCCTTGTTTTAGATTAAGGTAAAAGCAGGTTTTGAAGGGGTCCCGAAACCCTTTACAAAAAAAGAAAGATAAACCATTAAGCACACCCAGGTTTTAAGAGTACCTGAAACCAACAAAACAACTAAACCAGGTTTTATAGGGACCTGAGACCAACAGATGTGACAAGAAAAATCAACCATAAGAACACTGGAACCTAGAAAGTCAACAGACTGGAACAAAGCAACTTGACAAACCTCCCAAACCAGTTTCCAGCAAACCAGAAACTCGGCCAGTTCACCATCACTAAAAAACCAGTCAACATAAGGGAACATAAGATTTTCCTTTTGATTTGAAGTTGTCCTTACGCGACCAAAGGATCATATCTAATGGGGGAGCAGAAGACTTAGTCTTCTTCCTTTTAACCACAATCCAACCATCCTAGGTTGCCTTGTTATCCTGCTCATTTTTGTTCATTCTGCATGTTGATGCCAAGTTATTGTACCTCTAATGGATGCCGAGTTACTGTAGCTCTAATGGATGTCGAGTTACTGTAGCAATCTAGTGTTGACCGAGTGTTCTTTCATGTGCGGAATTACCCAGTGTATGTCTAGTGACTCTTTATGTGTCGAGTTACCTAGTGTATGCTAAGTGAGCCCTCATGTGCCAAGTTTTCCTATTTATGCTGAGTGTCAGCATTTGGACGTAATTTATGCGAGCCGAGTTGCGAGATTTATTTTGATCGCAACATTTATGTTAAGATCTTTTTTTGGGATGTATCCAGACCGTTGTTTGGTCAGCTTTCCTCTTATGTAATGTTCTAGAATGATCTGTAAGCCATTTTGGCAAGTATATGTAGAGTGTTTAGGCTTAGAGTTAGGGCAGTTTTTGGGAGGAATTCTGGAGCAGAACGCAAAATTTTGGAAAGTTTTTTGCATATGTACCTATAGCTACAAATTTGATGTTGGATCTTTAATCTTGAATATATTTTATATTTGTTCGTAACCCAGAAGGCCTTATAGCTAGGCATGTATGTTGATTATTTGATGAATCAATGAGTGTTTTCTCTTATTCCTCCTTTGGTTGTTTAGTGTGTTGTGTTTCCGTTGTGTTAACTCTTGAAGGGTGGTTCGGATAGTTGGGTGTGCCTTTGGCCCTATTTATTCATTTCTCCCTGTGTCAAATAATGAGTATTCTTTCATTAATAAGAGTGTCATCAACATAATATTCATATTACAACCTAGTAAAATATTGACCAAATCCTTGAAATCTTCATCCAATCCATAGAGTGATGATATTGGATAAATCCAACTCTTAATTGATCTCCTAATACCCTTAAAGATCAATTCATTTTGGAAGCAATCAATTCATTGAAAGATTACTATCAAAACATGCATTTCTAGTGTATCATGTTTGCCAGGGCTTCAATTTCCTCCCATGTGGAACAACTATTTAATGGAAGACAAGATGAATTGAAAGGTATATGAATCTAATTCAAAATCAGTCAAGAATATAATTTTTCAATGGTTAGAATTTGAGATAATATCAAACCCTTGTCACTTGGTGTGAATATAAGGGTTTCAAGATACTTATTACAAAAGTCAATAGATCTTTTCTTACTCTTCATAGCTAGAGGTTTAAGTGAGTGAAAATGATAGTTGATCCATTGCTCCACAAGATCCAATCAATGTAATAGACATTTCAATCCATTAAACAATGCAATTATGCATTTAATCACAAACGAACGTGGTTGTCTAGGGAAATAGTTAACATAACTACATTCAAACACTAAATTGTTCATTATGATACTATATGCATATATTACACTGATACTAGATGGTGTATATCCTTCCTTCCTTGTCTTCGAAAACTTCCAAGAAGAAGGTATTGATCAAAATACTTGACTACCATTTCTTGTTCTTGCAAGAACCATCTCTTGGCAATCAGAATTGTCTCTAATCTACTTCTATGCACACCACCAAATTAAATATCTTACCTCTATTCAACCATTTACAACATTTTATAAGGAATTTGATCATTTAAAATTGTGTAACCAAGTTTTAGACTGAAGAATACCACTTTAGCAACTTTGAGTGCAATTTGCAAAATTTTGTGTTCTGCAATGTTGCAATTTCACAACTTTTAGCAACAATTTTTTCGTCTTTGTCAAAATGACTTTGAAACTTGTAAATTGTTGAAGTAATAGCTTCAATTGGATCTAATATAGGTATATGGAACATGCATATTTATATTTATATACATGCATATTTAAATACATATACATGCATATATGTATATGTTTGATTTACTTCACATACTAATATCTCATGCTATTCAATACTTTATGATCATGCCTTGATTGTGCTGTATAATTTAATATATATGCTATGATAGTTCCTCTCATTGATTCATGACATTAATGATACTACATTTGTTCTTGTTCTATTATCATGATACACTACATTGTTGTCTTGAAATGTGTCAGAGATCATGATAATGAATGTATCATGACATACTACATTAAGCTGATGTCCTGGAGTGTGTCAGAGGTTGTGATACTTGTCATGATGGGCTACATTAAGTGGTTGTCCTTGAAATTGTGATTTGTATCTAATAGACTACATTCATTTGTTGTCCCAGAGTGCCAAAAATCAGAGAACACACATTTTCAAGATAAAATATATTCTTTTGTCAAGCATCAAGCATTTGATGCCAATGCACATGCCAAAAGAATATAAGTATGATGAATATTATATGATTGATATTTCTTGTTGAATCATACTTCGGGTTATATTGAAAGATAACATCTAAGTTGATGTATATATGTTGATATCCTTAAATATGTCATTCTAAGAATATCATATGGAGATGATATCTCTCCATATACTTAAGAGCATAATGTCTTCTATAACAATCCTCCATGGCTAAGAGGGAGTGTCAAGGTTGTATGAATTGACCTAAAGATAAATTTTGTATGGTTATTGGTAAATCATCATTTAGAAAACAAAATTATATATATATATATATATATATATATATATATATATATATATATATATATATATATATAATGTCAGTGCACATACCAAAAGAATATAAATATGATGAATATTATATAATTGATATTTCTTGTTGAATCATACTTCGGATTATATTGAAAGATAACATCTAAGTTGATGTATATATGTTGATATACTTAAATATGTCATTCCAAGATTTTCTTACTGAGATTATATCTCTCCATATACTTAGAGCATAATGTCTTCTATAACAATCCTCCCTAGCTAAGAGGGAGTGTTAAGGTTGTAGCTTCAGTTGGATTGAATTGACCTGGAGATAAATCATTTTTTGTTTATTGCTAAATCATCATTATTAACCATAGAAACATGTCTTTTCATGAGACGTGTCTCCTCTCATATTTATAAGTCATTCAACTCCGCAATTGGTACACGCCAATATGAAAGCAGTGTTATTACATTTACAAAAAATGATCTTAGCTACTTATCATAAATAACCTTCCAACACCTCGATGGTCATTTGATGTAATTTTACCTAATTATTACCCTTTTATGGGTCATTTCACAATTTTTTACCAAATAGACCTAATCAAGACCTAGTTAAAAATTTAAGCAACTTTTCCACAACCTTGATGAGAATGGTTTGTGGCCTTGTAAATGGATCAAAATAAATTCAATATACATGTATTAGACCAATTACATTACAATAATAAAATAGTGACCTTATTGTGGCCCTTTTCCTCAATGTGACTAGGTGCTCTTGCACCATACTTTCTGCCAACAAGATTTATAAGTCTCTTGAAAAAATGGGATTTAGAGACCTACAATATTTTGTGGCCAAAATAATCATTTGGAACTTTTATATTTATCTTAATCTCTGCATTTTATCTATGCATCTTATCTTCTTTCCTTTTTGAGGTCTTTGCTTCCATTGTGTGTTCAATGTAGACTCTTATCAATGGAGTTCTTAGATTTCTTCCAAGGTTTTTCACCAAACTCTAAGTCCACCCCCCAATGTTGTTCCACTCACTAATAACCCATCCCTTACCTGGTAGTCATTCATTCACTTAATACCAGAATGACAGTACATACACAATCTAAAGACTAGCCTATTCTTATCAACAATTGCATATGTAAGGTATTCGGACCCAACTTCAACAAAACCACAAATGGTTTTCTACTCTTTTGGCTCTGCACAACCAGGGTGGGTATACCCAGGGATGGTTCAAATATGAAACTACTGTATGAGGATTATTCTTAGTTTCATTTTGATTCTCATTTCAAAATCCTCAAATATATACATAATTCTTACTAACTTGCCAAAACACATCCCATAAACAGATATGGCCAAGAAATCTTCTATAGATCTGCAGACGTTTTTAACAACAATGGCTAACTGAAGTTAAAAAGATTTCATGCAGACAAGTGCTGGCCAACTTTGAAGATCTACAGGAAATAAAAAGTAAAATTTGATTTGATGATTTATTTGAACAACCATTTGTAAGGTACTTCTCTTTCAGCTGAAATAACTTGATCAGTGCCTAATCCATTGGGGTTTCAGAGTCTATAGCAAAATATAAGATCTAATTTGTTGCCTTACAACAAATTGTATCAGCAATTCTTATCAGAATTTATCATTCAAAATCCTTTTCAATACTTAAGGAATCTTATCACATTCATCAAAGCTTTTACTTAATCCATTGAATTAACAGCAATGATAGATGGATACACAACCTAACTAGATTGCATTCAATTGCACAGGCTTTTACTCATACAACATCAAGGTAGCTAAGTATTGAGCAGGAGACAAAATTCAGAAAGAACTGATGTGGGGACAGTTCATAGTTTGTATTCATTTCCTTTGAAAATGGTACATCTTTTACAATAAACTCAAAATAGCCTTCAGAAACAAACACAGTTTATTCTATCTTCATGTATTTTCAGAAAATTTGACAGAAAAATACATTACAAATTTGCCTTCAAAATTTGGACCAAAAACTAGACTAAGCACAATACTTAGAAGAAAAAGAATTCGGACCCTTCTTTAGCCTTGGGATCTCACTTAAATAGTGTGAGATGCAACAAGCTTCAGGCTAAACAAATGACAGGTGTCCTTCTAAAGACAGGAACAAAATAACAGAAAGGTTAATTACAACAAACATTTCTTGGGGGTCCCTTTCTGTTATGCTTCTTATTTGTTGAGATACAAATAAAACAATCTGATCTTACAATCAATCTTCATCCTCGGAGTAAGTAGCCATGAGGTTTGAAAGTGATGTGTTGTCTTTAGTTATCTGTAAATTTACTTCAGCCTGGGGAGTTTCTGTGTCCTCAGTATTAACTTCAGGGGTGATTGTTACTTTTTCACCTTCTTCCTCATCATCTTCTGATATTTGTTCTAGAAACTGATTTTTCCATTGATTAAAAGCATCATCATCTGGCCAATCAAAATTCAGAACTTCTCTTTGTATCATTATTAAAGAATTTGCTTTTTCTTCTAAAACACCAAATTCTTTCCCTTTATCAGTATAAAATAACTGTACTTTTACAAGTTCCTCATTAGTCAGCCCAGAACCAGTGGCCAATCTCACTCATGATGTTTATCATTCTTTCATTTAATAATTCATCCATCTCCCTTTTCCACTTTTCTTTTTCTTTTAGTATATCCACAGATTCTAAAGCACAAGGAAAAAGTGTGAAATTTTCAGCGATATATTGGGAAAAGCAGAGGGTTAATCTTCTCTGTAAAGAATCCCTTTCATCATCAAAATTCTCTAGTTTATTTAATAAATCAAAAAATTTCTCAACTTGATGATAGGGCATTTGAACTGCAGATATACATATGATTGTAATATCATTATTTCTCTCCTTCCATTTCTATGCAAGAAGAGTCAGCTTATCCTTATCCCTGTTCAATTCATCCATGAGGGCTGCAATTCTGGCCAACTGATCAAAGAATTTTGACCATTGTATTTTATCCCTCAAATATATTATACCCTATTTCAACTTTTCTTCATATTGATTTCTCAATTCTATCTACAACTCATGCAATTTTGTTTTTTCTACTTCAAAGTCCTCTGCAATATAGAATTGGGGCCTTTCAGGGGTGTCAGGTATTTCAATGATAGGGGTTGATCCAACAAATGACTGTGAAGGGTATGAAATTCTAAGTGTACTGAATTCTCCCACCTTTCTTTTCCCAAGTATCTTCTCCAATTGAGATACCCTGTTTTCCAGCTCAATTCTCTTTTTTACTTCTTGATTGTAGGCATCCACCACTATTTCATACTTATTCTGCAAATCAGTCATTTCATTTTCTTCTCTCTTTGCAGTGGCCAAGGCAAATTTAGAATAGTCCACATTCATGTAGGTTGCCTGTACATTTGAAGTATCAGCGACCCTCCTCACAATGATATTCCTGTTAGTCCTGAATCATCAGGCTGTAATGGAGTAGTCTTGGATCCTCTTCTTAGTGACCACATAACAAGGGCAGCTTGATCATTACTGAATGTTGTCCCTAAGAATTCCTTTTTATCTAGATCCTGTAATCTTAAATTATTTGACACAGAGTTAAAAATTAAGGCATCCGCAATATCCCAATTGGGCAATAATAAAATATTTGCATTTTTCACCATCTGTCTACCCTCGTTAGGGGTTATATTTTGGAATTCCTGTATCATTTGTTCTTTTATTTGATTCTGAATGGAGGATTCATCCATTTCTGGATGCTCTGCTTTCATATCCCTACACCTTTGTTCAAAAATGTGCATGTTTGCCCTCCATGCAAACTGATGGAAAGCCCTAGATTTAACAAAACTGTTATCAGACAAAAATTGTTGACTGGCCTGCTCCAAAACAGGGTCTAATTCCCTTCCTCTGAAATCTGCTATAGTCAATTCAAAACTTGGCACAGGAGGCTCTTGGGGGTTCCCTTCATCAATTTCTGCTTGAGTAACAAAAACTCCTCCTTGCGACCCCATTTGTTCAATTTGCTCATTGGTGAGCTACTCTTCCTCAATTCTCATTAGAGTTTGGGAAGGTGAGTAACCTTCATCATGGGATTCTTCTTCCCTTATTATTTTCCTTCTTTTGGGAGAAGGTTCAGGGGTCTTTCTTCAAGGACAGTACTAGTAGATTCAATTACCTGTTTTTCTTTGTTTACAATGGGCATCTGCTCTCGAATAACAGTATATCATGTCCTCTTTCGGACAACCAGTGGACCTACTCCTATGTTAGGGGTGAAACCCAATTTCCTCATAACTTCTCTGGCTTTATCTGGAAAAGAATAAATAAAATGTTGTTTCTTTTCATTCATTACCTCCATTATTTCTGAAAATGTACTCATGAGTTTATTTATCCTATCTGCATTATTTGCAGCATTACTAAGAGGACTGTAATCTTTGTCAAAACAATTAATGAATTCCAAAACTTTTGAATAGACTCTCCATTTTTCTTTCTTTGTTTCTTGTTCCTGGAGAGAATATTCATTCCTTATTATATCTTCAGGGAAATAAAATTCATGCTGACTTGGACGAAGCTTGATTCTATGTCTGAGAGCAGAATTAAAGAAGTCTTCTGTGTCACAAAAACGAGCATGAGATACTGCCATCTTATACCGATCCAAAAATTTGTAGAGGAAGATCCACCCTTCTTTAGTTATTACAAACTGGTGAGCTATAGTGCAAGTAGGAAAAATTGATCATGTTCCCCTTTTGTGCAAAAAGGTCTCCTCCACTCCTCCCAACTGCCATAAAAATTCAGCTACCCCTACCTTTAAAGGTACCTGATAGGGTAGTACATGGGGTGTCCCTTTGAAAACATAGACCCTAATGACAGTTGAGACTGGATATGAAATGATATCTCCCCAATTATGTGACACTTTTAAACTGTGGGGTCTGTCCATAGGCCTAACAAGATGCATTAGTGCCTTAAGTCACTTAATATGAGGCATCTTAGTTTAGAAGCAAAATGCCTATCAAATCTGACAAAACTAGCATTTTCTGCCTCCCAAGTCATGTATGCACTCCATAATTGAACTGGTAGTGCCTCCCCCTCTTGTTCCCTATTTAAAACCATTTCTTTAGCGAAATGTGTAGCCCCTTTAAAAAGAAACATATGCATCAATAGGGAGTACTGACCCCAAACCTTTTCCACCTTGCCCTTTGCAATCCCCACTAATCCATTGTGAATCTCATTAGCCAGGTAGGATGCAAAATCAAAAAATATTTCTACACCGAAAGAAGAGATTTGGGTGATCATATACATGAAGCTCACTGGAATAAAGTCTTCTTCACCCTCTCTGAAGACTCTGCACAGGGTCCTGTATATTTCTACTGCCCTGGCATTAAAGCATGATTTCTTGAAAGGTTCTTTAGAACATGATGTTATTGTTGGTAGATTTCCAATCTTGCCTATGTGGGCTTTCAATGCACCTTGTCTAACTATATCCCTTTTGGACATATATTCTTTTTCTAACTCTATCAAATTAATGGGCACATGATACATGGTGAGAGGTCCCAAACTGAAAACCTTCCTAATTTCTTCTGGACTGATGGTAATTAAAACCTCACCATCCATTCTTCTCACTACCTTAGTGGTTGGATCATAGCTTTTCGCTACAGTTTCAAGCAGGTCATAATCCATAAACACACTAGGAACAACAAGCTTCCCAAGATCAAAATTCCATATATTGGCATGAGGGGCATATAATTTCCTTTCTGCGAACCATTTTTTGAACAGACTCAAACCAGTTTGAGAAGTCTGAGCATCCTGAACCCAATTACCCTTATCATACAGTCCATCAGCTATCCTTAGCCTAGGGTTCAATGAGGTTAACCTCTTAACTTGTGTTGTCTCTACAGTAGACTCAGGAAGCAACTCAAGCAAATCATCATGCACATTCCTATCCAAATAATTTACTGCACCTGAAAATCCCTTCTTTGGAGGCATCTTGGACTTATTTTTCACAGAACTGGAAAGCCTACGAGGATTATGGTAGTATTACTTACTTGAATTTTGTCTTTGTTTTCCTCTGTATTTTCGCAAACTTTTCGCGAATAGACAACTTCACAATTTCTACCAGGCTTTGGCACACTTTCCTTCAGTAATTGCTTCTGCACAAGAATGGCTTCAAATCTTTGCTCGCATAAGATGAAACTGATGAAATCTCTCTGTCTTATACTCTGTTTTTTCTCACGGACGATGCTTTCATATCTAATTAATACAAGGAGTGGCACTACATTTTGTGTTTAAAACTGCGCCGTCGATCTTTAAAGATCCTACGATCATGTGATACAGAGAGAACAACTAGGAGTTGCATTTGACGTGTCAATCACTTTACCCAATGAGAACTTACCACACATATCATTCTTTCCTTGATGGCGCTTGTATCTTGACCCATTGACATCTGAGGACACGTGTCAGCATGTCGCTACTTCGTTATGCATAAAAAACAAGCATCTTGCCATAGCGAAGCAGCGACAATCGTCGATCTGATTCGAAAACAATCAAATGATATGCTACTGGGTTTTCTCAGAAAGAAGGCGGTGGGTCCTATTCGCTATGTCGCTATAATTATCTCCCTCGCAACTCTTCATAGCGAGAAGGTGACAACCATTGATCACATACTCAATCAAGGGTGAGGAAACTGCGCGGGGTCTTCTGATTCATACTCGCTATGTCACATGGCTTAAAAAAACATGCAATTTTGCATAGCGAGGTAGCGAGGACCGTTGATTGCGTTCCAAGCTGACGTTCAGGATCTCTTTGCACATTCGGTCAGAAAGGCATTAATGAAAACAAAGATCTTTGCATAATTGGCGCCTGTCAAAAATTTGTTATAGTCCTAATTATCATTCCACGTCACCAAAGGTCACCGTCGATCTTTCTTTTTTACGGGGCCTCGCTACTTCACTAACGGTGAAGTATCTGATTTTTCCAATAGCGAGGTAGCGAGCTCCGACGTTTTAATGAATTTCGTACCGAAAAATGCAAGGGGCAGAAGATAATAATTTATGTTACTTAAACTGCTGCTGACAACGGCATTTATGACTTGTCACGCCACCTGGTGAAGTCGAGGCACCGGCAAAATGCAACGTCACCGCCCCTTCGGACTTTACGGGGCCTCGCTACTTCGCTAACGGCGAAGTGTCTGATTTTTTCGATAACGAGGTGGCGAAGCGTCAAAAAAATCATCATTCCGGCTCTTGTTTCAGATATCCTATGGGGTCCCCTTTCCTATTTGGATGGTAGTTGCAACGTGTACCTGCACAATAAATCATTCAAAAAATAAAGTTTCGACCGCCGTATCTTCACTTTGCGGTCCCGCCTCGTAAAAACTCAGCATTCGCTACCTCGCATGGCTTAAAAAGCATGCAACTCTTCATAGCGAGGTAACGACAGCGGAAGATCTACTTGGATCTGACGATTAGAAAAATTGAGAAAAAAGGGAATCTTGGGGAAACAGAAAATAAAAGGGACAGAATATTCGTCTCACTTGAAAATTCAAAAGTTTCGTGCCCAACAGTTTATGAACAAATAGAACATAGGGTTTTCATGAGTTTTTTCTTATGGATGGATTATCCAAAAACCCTATGTTTCACCTAGAAATAAAAAAAATCTGACTTTTCTACAATTTAACAAAAACCTCTGTTGCACAAAAAGTCAGACCAACACAGAGCTTAATCCCAAGGAATCCAAGCAGAATACCTAGATACCTAAGATTGGTAGCATTTAAAAGACTATTTCCAGAAGGAAGCGTAATCTTTAAGGATCCAGACAGAACGTCTAGATACCTGAAATTGATAAGTATTTAAAAGGTTTCTTCAAAACAAAGTTTAACCTTTAAGGATCCAGACTGAACATCTAGATACTTGAGAATAATAGCATTTAGAAGACTATCTCCAGAACAGAGCGTAATCTTCAAGGATCTAGATAGAACACCTAGATACCTGAGATTGAAAGCATTTAGAAGACTATCTCCAGAACGGAGCTTAACCTTCAAGGATCCAGATAGAACACCTAGATACCTAAGATTGATAAAAGAAAGATAACAAGGTCCAATCATTAGTCTTAGAATCATCCTCAGAACGAGGCTTGATCCTCAAGAGAAGGGGTTTAGACTGTCCCAATACCTGTCCATCGAACTCTGAGAAGAGTTGTTATAAGGTTGATCAATTGATGAAAAGATAAGATAGATGGCAAAGATGCCAGATAGAAGGGAACAAAATGCCCCGAGTGATGAGATGCCCCAAGTGATAAGGACATAAGATGGAAACCAGATGCCCCGAGCAAAAGTATTTAATGATGTAATCGTCCTGCCCATTTAATTAAATAACTTCGTTTAATTAATTAGAAGTACTCCATTTAATTAAATAATTTTTTTTAATTGCATAGAAATACCTTTCCCATTTAATTAAATAATTACATTTAATTAATCAAGATAGGCGTATTTATTAAATTAAATAAATTTAATTCCATAGTACATTAGCCTTAAGATATAATTTAATATAATTAAAGTATAAATACTTAGTAATTAAATTAAATATTAATCAATAGGTTTAATGTGACTAATATGAGTAAATAGTATAGGAATTAAATAATAAGCATGATGAATGCAAATTTAGATTTTCTACATTTGACAATTAAGTCAAGTAGCGAGTAGCAGAATGAGAATTGCCTATTAAAATAGGTCTTAAGATTGATTAGAAATATACCAGAATTGGTTAAGATGGCAACGAGCCAATTTTGGGGTATTACAATATGCACCTACAACCACAACTTCATCAACAAGAATCAAATTTAAAAACCATAAGGCTAGGTCCTAATGGGAGTTGTCACCCCACACTCTCAGGAGTCTCTCTCTAATACCAATATTATGTAGAGAATCCCCAAACAACCATCATTCAATTAGGAACTTGATGATCAAATCTTGATTCCATCAACCATTCATCTTATTAGAGGCATTACAATCAATATCTTTATTATTATAATCAGATTAATATAGAACCTTGATATGATTTCAATCCCATCAATAAAAAATTCAACATTTAAACCATGTATGAAGGTATATTTCTAAGTCTTGAAGTCAACCAATCCCTTTACTCACTTAGACTCAATTATTATGTTCACAAGGTCATCGTATTACTCTAGTTCAATTATTCAATTCCAATAGGGTCACTGATCCATCAAACATACTTTACTAAGAGAACAAACTCAATCAACAAGAGACGCAATGGTCAAAGTTCCTACCAATAACTGGAAAAGAAGGAAAATGGAGATTTATAGATAGAAAGAAAGGATATGAAGATAGCCAAAATAGAGAATAATATGTTATGAAGACAGTTGAAGGGAATTTTAAAAATATTAATAATTATATTATTTTAAGAAATATATAAATAACAAAAAAAATTATATTATATGAATGAACTACTCATTTCTACCAATTCAATTATAAATTGAAATATTTAATTTTCAAAAATAAATTGTTGATTACTTAATTCAAACTACCAAAATATCTAGTAAATTTAAGGGGTACATTTAGTTTTACAATTTGTAAATTGGTATAATAATAAAAATTAGAGCATGAGTGTAAAATAGTAGTAAGTAAAACAAAGTGTAAACTTAAAAGAAATAAACATTTTACAATTGGCAAAAATAAATATATTTAAAATAATAATAAATATAAAACATTTAACTCTATATTTCAACTTCGTAATAAAAATGTATTGTGATCATTAATATTGATAAGACATTCACTTTTGTCCAAAGTGGTATGAGATGGAAGATAAAAATAATTTTTTTTAGAAAATCTAATCAAGGGCAAGGGATCTCCTCTCCCCTTGGGGTTGCTGCCTCGACCCTTTAAGCGGGCTTCTTCTTCTCCCCCTCTAAGGAGTGGGCGCAAAACAGACCAAGAGAAGATTAAACTCACAGGAGATATATTGATTGAGTCTGGTTCAGTGAAACCTTTGGATTCTCATTTTCCCAAATCTACCCAATGATGATTATTCTCTCATGGAATGTAAGGGGGTTGAATAGCATCCCTAGACAAAAGGCTATTCATAACTTGGTGGTTGATCATAGTTCTGATGTTTTTTGTATCCAAGAGACTAAGCTCTCTGTGGAGTCTATGGTCCAACATGCCTCTAGTATTTGGTCTCGTGGCCAATGCCAGTGTGTTAGGGCAACAGGCAGTGCTAGTGGTTTAGCTATATTTTGGGATCCTCAAAAAATTTCTCCTCTTGGCTGGATGTCTTCTCGCTCAGCTCTCTCTATGGTAGCTTCTCCTCTAGACTCGGGAGAAGTAATAATGGTTACTAATGTGTATGCACCTGTTGATCTTGTGGGAAAGGAGGAACTTTGGGAACATATTCAATATGTTAGAAATTGTCATCCTTATCATCCTTGGGTGTTAGCAAGGGACTTCAATTCAGTTTTAAGTCTGGAAGAGAAGCATGGTGGTTTGGCTAAATTGGGGCCTTCTTCTGCTCTTCTTCGGCAACACATATCTCTTTTGCATCTCTCTGATGTTAAGCCTTCTAATGGCCTCTATACCTGGAATAATCGCAGGACTGGTGTTGCTGCTATCTCAGAACGCTTGGATAGATTTCTTGTTTCTTGCTTCTGGCTTAGTGGCACCCTTACTATCTCTTCAGAAATCCTTGATTGGAGGGGTTCAGATCATTGGCCAATCAAATTTTCCGCTATAGGGGCTTATGTTCCAAAGCATCCTCCTTTTAAGTTCCAGTTGATGTGGCTTCGTGACTCCTCTCTTCATGATTTTGTTTTTTGTTGGTGGAAAGATGGTGCCCCTACATATGGTACTGCAATGTTCTCATTTTCTAAAAGGCTTCAATATGTTAAAAGGCAGCTCAAGATATGGAATAGGGAATGCTTTGGGAATCTTCACTTTATGAAGAGGCTTGCTCAAGAAAATCTTCATGTCATCACAAGGGAGATTAGAGATCGAGGTTTCTCGGAGGATCTTGGCCAGGCTGAATCCCTTGCTTCTAGAGCTCTAGAAGAATGGAAACTTCGAGAGGAAATTTTTTGGAAGCAAAAGGCTCGAGTTGATTGGCTCCAGGAAGGTGATCGAAACACTGCCTTTTTCCATAAAATAGTGCAATCTCGCCGGAATCAGAGCACTATCTCCTTTGGTTAATTCTCAAGGTATCCAACTGAATTCCTTGCCAGCTTTGTTCCAGGAGGCTATTTCGTACTTCTCTACCCTCTTCTCTGAGGACTCTCCTCCTGCTAATAATGAAGAAAATATTATTTTGTCATGTATTCCTTCCCTTATCACTCAGGAAATGAATGATTATCTCATGCGTCCTATCTCTTTGGAAGAGCTGGAGGCGGTGGTCTTTGGCATGCCTAAGGGGAAGGCTCCTGGTCCTGATGGTTTTCCAATTGAATTCTTTCAGGAATTTTGGGACATCATTAATCATGATTTGTTAGAGGTGGTTAAAGAATCCTATGCTAGCAAGCAGATGCTTCGAGCTTTGAACTCTACATTCTTGACTCTTATTCCTAAGAGAGAGGGTACTAATCAATTGGAGTTTTTTAGACCAATTGCCCTATGTAATGTGGTCTACAAAGTTATTACTAAGCTGATTGCTGAGAGACTGAAAAGGTGGCTTCCCATTATTATCTCAGAAGAACAAGGTGGTTTTGTTGCTGGAAGACAAATTTTGGATGGGGTGGTTATTGCTACTGAGGCTATTCACTCTATGGCTACTTCAAGGGAGAGAGCCATGTTTGTTAAGCTGGATATGGCTAAGGCCTACGATAGAGTTAAATGGAGCTTCCTAAGGAGTATTCTTCTTTCTTTTGGATTTAGCTCTGACTGGGTGAGTTGGATTATGAGTTGCGTTACTTCTGCCTCTTTTTCTATTCTTATTAATGGTCAGCCTTCACAACTATTTGGTGCTTCTAGAGGCCTCCGCCAGGGTGACCCTCTCTCCCCATATCTTTTCATCATCATGGCTGAAGGCTTGGACAGATTCATTAAGCATCAAGTGTCCCAGAATTCTATTCAAGGCTGGCGGTGGGGTAATGGCTTACCTTCTCTTTCCCATCTTCAATTTGTTGATGATTCTGCTCTTGTCGGTCTTGCTAGGATCAAGGAAGCTGAAGCCTTTCGACATGCTTTGGACGTTTATTTGACAGCTTCAAGCCAGAAAGTTAATGAACACAAATCTTTCATTTACTTTTTTAACACTCCTGATCCTATTCAGCACAGGATTGTTGGTATCCTACGATTTCAGATAGGTTCACTTCCTTTGACTTATCTTGACATTCCTATTGCTATTTCCAGGCAGCCACGTCTCTTCTGGCAAAATTTGATTACCAAGCTTCAAGATAAGGTAAATCATTGGACTCATAGATGGCTTTCTACTGCTGCCCGGGTTACTCTTCTTCAAGCTGTTATCCAAGCTCTTCCTACTTATAGAAGCATGGTTCATGCTGCACCTATTTACTTTCTCAAGGAGTTTGATGCTCTTTCTCGACAATTCCTTTGGAGTGGTAATTTGTGTAGTACTAAATGGAGCTTGGTTAATTGGGCAACTGTTTGTAGGCCTAAAAAGGAGGGTGGTCTTGGTCTTCGTTCTGCTCTATTGAGTAGACAATCTTTGGCTGCTAAACTTTATTGGCGATGGTGCTCTAGACAGCATCAACTTTGGGCTCGTATTATCACTCATAAATATTTTCATGGTGTTGATCATTGCTCTGTTTCTGCACTTCCTCTTGAAGGTCGTGGCTCAATGGTTTGGCATACTTTGAAGACAGGTGCGATGTTGGTGAAGAGGGGTCTGTTCTGGATATGTAAAGGAGGTTCTCAGGCTTTGTTTTGGTCTGATGCTTGGGATGGATTCCCTTCCATTTTATCCATATACCCTCATCTTCAGCCTCTTTGTGACTCTTTTCTTGCCGCTGGATGGGATAAAGTGGCTCATTACAAGACTCCTTATCAATTGGGACCTGTTGTTGGTTATAGGTGGAAGCATTCCTCTGATTGGCCTCCTGAAGGTACAGACATGGATCGTCAGGAGCTTTCTCAAATTCTGGCCTCTAGAGAGTGTTCCTCTTTACTTGGTCCAGATGTATTGGCTTGGGGCGGTACCTTGTCTGGTAAATATCATGTCTCTGCTGGGTATCAGGAGATAACTAGACAATTATTTGGGGATGATGAGGTCCCTTGGTGGAAGCAAGTCTGGAATAAAGTTTCTTAGTCCAAGTGCAATTTTTTCATGTGGCTAGTGGCTCACAACCGTTGTCTTACCTGGGATAATCTTTGTAAACGTGGATTTCAGGGCCCCTCTTATTGTGTTTTGTGTGGTAATGGAGAAGAGTCTATCTCCCATCTGTTCTTCCATTGCTCCTATTCTACTCAGATATGGCACCTTTGGTGGAGCGCTTGGGGTTGCTCTTGTCGGCATGCTTCCTCTTTGCCTGAGTTCTAGGCTTGCTTGGGTAGTGCTCCCTCCAAGTCTTCTTCTCTCCATGCTCCTTGGATTGCTGGCCCATCTTTCATGCTTTGGCATATCTGGTTGGAGAGGAATCGTCGCATATTCCAAGATGTTCGGCTTGGTGTTTTACATCTTTGGTGGAAAATATCACATTCTCTCCAATAAACTATTTTTGTGAAGTGTGAGCTTGATGGGGGTATGGATCCAGTTGATCTTGCTATCTGTAATCGCCTCAATTTTCATCTGCAGGATGGGGTTGCGGCTCATAGGTTTCCTTCTATGTCCAGGCAGCTTCACCATCAGAGGAAGGGTCGGGTTAACCGAGATGGGCACTGGACTCCTCCTCCCTGTGGAGTTCTGAAAATTAACACTGATGGTTCTTCTCGTGGGAATCCTGGTCCGGCTGGTATTGGCAGAGTGGCTCGTTGTAGTTCTGGGAATGTTAAATTTTTCTTCTCAATTCATAAGAGTGATTATACTAACAATCTCATGGAAGCTCAGGCTATTTTATATGCTGTGGAACAGTGTTGCTTGTGGGGATGGAGTAAGATTATTTGTGAGTCTGATTCCCAGATGGTGGTGAACATGCTTTCTTCGCAAGAGCTTGAGGATGTTAGTTGGCAGCTGGCCACTGTTGTTAAGTAGATTCTTTTCTTCTCTTCCTCTTTTCAGTTCATTAGGTTCAAGTATATTCCGCGAGAATGTAATAGACCTGCTGATTGTTTAGCCAAATGGGCTTCTAGTCATGATCCGGGTTGGAATATTAGGGATAGGGGGCAACTGTCCTTTGAGATGGTGCAAGAATTTGATTATCTTGTTGCTCAGGATCGAGCTCCTTGTTGAGCTCTCCTTGTTGTATTCCTTTCTGTCTTAATAAATTTTTACCCCTCTTTTTGCAAACTTGTCACAAATGTGAAAAATAAAAAGTTGTAATTAATGCAATACATGATAGAATTGTTAGAAAATATTTGTATTTTTGTTGAAGAAAATTGAATTTTCTCCCTACCAAAAATAGTATGGTCCAATAGAATGATTGAAAAATGTGATTTATAAAATAATGAAAAATTAGAAAAAGATATAAACATTTGAAGTTTCTTTTAATCTTTTAAATTCTCTGAGTTGATTGGTCAATTAAATTGAAAAATTGAATTGAATGAAAGCAATAGTATCCTGCCTTTGGCAGGAACTAATAATATCATTTAACTTTACTCCATGTCCACTTGTTCCCATTATCCCATTACTCTATCTTTGATCCCAAATAGGGTATTACCTATTCACATGTCATCAACACACATCAAACGTCAAGGTTTATTAAGCAAATCAATTTTACTATCATCAAGGTCATTATAATGTGATTAACCATTCAAAGAAACCATCTTCGTAACACGTCAAAGGTATCATCAAATCAATCTTCAACTAAGGTCTATCTAGGATCCACATAAAATAAAATATTGAGGCAATGTAACTCTATCTTCATTAACTTCTGCATACACCATCAATTGGTTTTGATAAATAAAACATTACCATTAGACATGATTCTTCAACCTTATCCACATTCCAACAATAACTTTATAACTATGTCACTATCACACATTAGGATAGTCATCTTTTTATTCAATAACAATGAGTGATAGTACACCTTCTATTAGATTGTCTATGCACCCACTCAACATGTTCTCACCAATAGCATAACAAAGATACAAGAAATAATAAGTATTCTTCCATTAATGAGAGTGACATCAACATAACAGTCACAAGTTAAAATATTGACCAAAGCCTTGAAATCTTCATCCAATCCACAAAGTGATGATATTTGATAAATACAACTCTTAATCCATCTTCATATGCCCTTAAAGATCAATTCATTTTGGAAACAATCCATTTAATGAAAGAATATTGTGAACACATGCATTTTTAGTGTATTTTGCCTGCTAGGGCATCAATTTCCTTCCATGTGCCACAACTATTTAATGTAAGGTCATGTGCATTTGAATGGTTTGTAATTATAAATTAAAACAAATCGAGAACTGTGAATTTTCAATAGTTAGAATGAGATAATATCAAACCCTTGTCCCCTGCTTTGAATATGAGAATTTCAAGATAGTTATTACAAAAGAATAGATCTTTGGTTACTCTTCATGGCTAGAGGTCTAAGTGAGTGAAAATGGAAATTTATTCACTGCTCCACAAGATCCAATCGATGGAATGAACATTTAAATTCAGTCAATAATGCAATTATTCATATAAAGGAACATGATTATTCAAGGAAGTAGTTTTAAAACTGCACTCAAACATAAAATTGCTCATTAAAACACTACATCCATACATTTTACTATTATTTGATGGGGTCCATCCTTCCTTCCATGTCTTCCAAAACTTTCAAGATAAAGGTATTCATCAAAATACTTTACTGTCATTTCCTATTCATGTAGGAACCGTTTCTTGGCAATCAGAGGTGTCTTTGTTTTGCTTCATGCACACCTCAAAACTAACTACCCGATCCCCATTCAATCATTTGCAACCTTTTACAAGGAATTTGATAGTTTACAACTATGTTACCACCTTTTAGACCGACAGAACCTCTTTAGCAACTTTGAGTGCAACTTAAAAAATCTTGCATTTTGCAATATTGCAATTTTGCAACTTTTAGGAGCAACCTTTACATCTGTCATAATGACTTTGAAGCTTGCAAATAATCTTCCTAAAAGCTCATCATGTACATCTAATATTATTTGTAATGATTATTACTCTTTCATGCATCATTTTGTAATTTTTTTCAGCTTAAACATGCAAAATAATTGCAATGGATTTGAAAACTCAGTACTCAAAACAAAATTCAATATCCAGCAATGCAGGAGTGAACAAGGATTTGTTTCAAAATACAGAAGTGACCTTTTTTTTTGTCAAAATGTAAAAACTTGCTCTGGTCTGTGCATTATTTCTAAAAGAACATCAGGTCAACCACTGGCTGTCCCAAGGACCTAGCAGACTCTGTTTTACATTCAACAGCCATTTAGGCTTTAATAACCCTAACGCAGCATTTATTCCTTCTCAGTTGGTGATTGGTTTGGACTTGTGTAGGGCTCCCTCAATCTGATACCAAATTTTTAAAGACTAAACGTAGGGGATCTTCAAATGGCTCACACTTCAATGAGCTTACGTCATGCTATTGCATTATCAAAATAAGTGATAGATGCCTAAATCAACATTATAGAAAGTGTCTATAATTATACTATATGTAATGTCATTCATTTAAGAGAAATATACCTTCACTAATTCTATCCAGAGCCATTACATACATAGTCTCCTTTCCCCAATATTGAGGTAACTAATATACTAGGTTGGCATTGTCGTAATACAATGACAATATTATTCTGTTACTGACTGTGGAGAAGCCAATATTTGATCAGTAATGGTAGTAAGAATGATGGCAAAAGAAAAATATCACTACACGGCAATAGTAGTTAGCTGGACAGTGACATATAATTTGAAGTGTTGTGAGCTTTGCATTGTCAATAGGCCTTTACTTGCAATTGCCACTGGTGTTACTTTTCTAAACTAATGAGGGTGACATGATACTTTCTGCAAATTACTTGGATTGGAAATCAGTGGCCCACTAACCACATTAACTGATTCTTGTGTGTTCATTGGGTCATAAGTTATCACAGTTGCACCCCACATTTGGCCTGTGTGGACGTGACCTAGCTAAACCATAGTCAGCAGTGTTTATCGAGAACATGAATAACTTAATGCCTCAAAAGGATTAGAGTTATGTATAACCTTAATTTAACCCTGCAATCAAAAATGGGTAATATGATTAACAACCTTAATATGAATAACATAACTTAATGCCTCATGAGGACTAGAGTTATGTCTAACCTTAATTTAACCCTACAATCAATTATAGGTAATATGATTAACAACCTTCATTATAGAAATTGTTAATATCTAAGCTAATAACTTTCAAATGCCTATCTTTTAACTATGCTTGGAAGCATGCTCTTGTTCAATAATTTTCAAATGCCTGTATCTTTTAAATATGCTTGGAAGCGTGCTCTTAATCATTCTTTATGAAGCTTATTATTATATTTATATTGATGATGGACTAGTACGGATGGAATTGTCACAATGTCTTTTTTTATGGCTAGTTTGGAGTTTTAGTTCTTCTCCACAAAGCCACTTCCTTGTGATCCATCAAGCTTGCTAAGTACCCTCCAAGCAAGGAGTTTGATGCAAGAATACATGCTAAAGAAGCCAGATAGAATGAGAAAATTCGTTCTTGTTCACATAACATTTCTGTGCAAATGCTCTTAGTTTCAAATTATGTTGAAACTACCTAAAACTTGGAATTTACATCCTATATTGGCTTGCAAGAATATATTTAAAATTTCAGTTCTTTTTTGGTTTGGCATCTCACAGTTGTCACTTGGTCAGGCAAAGAGCAAAGAGCTGCAGGGATCAGGTCATTGACCTGAGGCAGAAAGAAGAGTGTCAAAATTACCTGGAGCAGCTCCAAATCCTGATGATGCTTTTGAATCAGTGGCACCTGCACATGCATAATTTTTAAAATTTTGTAATGCAACCTACAGGTGGATATTTATATATGGAACTTACTGGAGGTTTTGATTATTTGTTGACAGAAGCAACGGCTAAATTCTCATAGAACTTCTAATGTTAGGAACAAGAACTGAAACACATAGCCCCAGGAATTACTTGTTGATCCCCAAATGTCTGTGCAACATTCTTATAAAACAACAGCTAGCGCTTACCATGTGACACCTGTGATTGCGCACTGTGGACCTCTCATATGCCTATGGGAGTGGTTCAACTGCAACTTTCAGAAGACGTATAAAGAAGATAGTACAGATAAACATCCTGCTCAAACCTCAGTTCAATCATTTTAGTTACCAGTATAATGTGAATTAAAAACCCAGGGAATCTACAAACAACAATCTGTGGGTGATTTGTCAAAGGCTGCGAAATTGAAAGCACAAAGAAAATATGGTGCTACAATGTAGTCTTTTACAACAGAATCTTGGTGACACTATGGGTGGCTTGCAGAATGGCAAGCAAAGGTTTAAAAATTCCAGACTGTTCAACAAAACAAAACATGGTTCAACAGCAGAGACACAAGTCATTAAAACATCTAGATAGTTTTCAACTGCGGGTTATGTCTGGATTATTTCCTCGAAAGGGTGAAAGAGTTCCTGGTAGAGACCCTTTCATGGTGAGTATTCTTGGTTTACTAATTTGATTATTTAATACTTGAGACAAGTAAAAAGTCATTATGCAAGTTTGATTGTATTTTTATTTTGTCATAGGGCTTACGTAGTGGAACTGCAGGGACATGATCATCAAGGAGAGAGAATTCTTTACTCTGAACCTCTGGCCTTTGTTGCCTCCAACTGCCAATATTGATGACATTTTTATAAGCATGAGCAGAACATCTAAAAAGCTGTATGCAAGGCACGCCAGAGTAAAGGTGAAACAACAAAAACTAATTCATCTTTCTCTGGGAGGAAATCATTTGAACAGAAATGTTTGGCTTTTAATCTAAAAGGCGTAGAGGATCTTCAGAATGTAAAAGTGAATTGAAAACATTGTTAATCAACAATAGACAAAACATGAAATCCAGTTTAACTAAGGAACTTGCAAATGAGGAATGAGAAACAGGCCCCTTCTCATCAGTTGTGAAGAAGTATGAAAGGGAGCAAGAAACTCAATTTCTCTCATATTGTTCACTTTAAAGTATTTCATGGATTGGTCAGGATGAGAGAAGTTTAGTTATTGTAAATTCTTGAAGGCTTCAAATGGATAATCAGTGGTTGTGCATTTTATGCTACAGAATGGCTTTTGTTCTTCTAGAGTCAGGTATAACCATTTTCTCTTCGTGGAAGTCCCAAGGGTATTACCAGCCTACCAGGTCCTTCATCTCCGGCAATAATCAGGTGACTTCAGGATCTTCAACTAAAAATTTTGTATTGCACACAATTGCCTGCTGGGAATTCAACTGTTTCTTGAATCTAGCTATTGAAACATTAAAGGATTAACACTAGATTTTATTGGATTTGTTGCAGTTTCCTTGTAATGTAACAACTGAACAGATAAGTCATTCTCCACTTGCACCTGATGTCACTAGCTAAAGTGACACAATAATTACTTTTCAAACGTTTTTTACAGTGGAACAGACAGTTTCTGCCAAAGGTAGGGTTCCATATTTGTTGTCACATTATTCAATAAAAGCTTAGGTAATTGCACAGAAGTCTTTCTCTAGGAACAGGTTTTGAGCTTAAAGGATTGAAGAATAGTTTCATTTGAATGATTTAGAATTGGCTATAAGTACAATAAGTCTGGTTCTTTCATCAGGATCTGCGGGCCTATTTTGCGGCCTTGTGTTCTCGTCGTGACATCCTTGCTGGAAGATGCTACTATTTTCTGTGAACAGAAGAAATGCATCGAGGAAGCAGCTGTCAATATATGTTGTAAAATAAAATATGAAGTCAGAATTGCAAATTAAGCATTATATCTTCATTCTGGAGATTAATAATGTGGTTTGTTTTAAGCCCTGTACGGATGGGGTTTCATTTTTTTATTTTTCTGCTTTTTGCCTTTTTAATTTTATGTTCTTTTATTACAAAAGCTCATAATAAAAGCATTTTTCTTAGAACAGTTTTTGGTCTAGAAGATCGAGGAATAGTTTCATTTAAAGATTTGGAATCAGGCATGGCTGTCAAATGTTTAGTTCTTTTATCAGGACCTGCAGGCATTTTTGTGGGCCATATATTCTCATCGAAGTGTCCTGGAGAAATGTACTATTTGCCATGAAGTGAGGAAAACTAAAAATTGTATTGAGAAAGTAGCTGCCATTCTGTATTTCTCTAATGGTAGTAGAAGAATGTAATATCCCCAAATGGGATACTAAAAAAGAAAGAGTAATTTATGCAAACTAGGGCAAATCTAATAACAAGAACTATTACAAACTAGGGCATAAATCTGGAAATTTATTTGCATATAAATATCTGCATGACAAACCTGGAATTCTGGTCAATAATTCAAATCTGATTTTTGCAGCTACACAAAATATGGATTTTAGATTATTTCTGAGCTTAGAACAATTCAACCAAAACCCTTACTTCTGCTCAAAATTTTCAGAACCGTGAATTGGACATTTACATCAAACAATGTGCAGATAATATACCAAAATATTCCAGATTTGGGTCAGAATACTTTCTAACCCTAGCTGACCTTCCAAAAGTAGTGATAGGCTCCCAAATTGACCAGCATTACGTCGGAAATTGATGTTCTTTAACAGCCATCCACAGAAAACTCAGAAATAGATGATTTGTTGTGGCAAATGCTTCCAGATTGAGTCTCCAACATTAATATTGTCCATAATTTGACCTCTAAACCTAATGAATACTTGCAGCCCAGAATCAGCAATGCGCTAGGGTTTCACAAACTGTAGTTTTTCTACTGAAACGCACCCTTCTGACTAGGGAGAGCCCGTATGTCTCACCAAAATCAGGGATGCTCAAGAGTTTGAATCCTCAAGCCAAGTTGCAACAGCAATACGCAGAAAGCTTCATCACACAATGAGCCCTTAGGGTGTTTTATAGCACCTTCTAGAAAGATGAATCAAACTCCAATCTTGATATTCCACCTCTTAATCCAATGCTCCAAAATAGATACCTAAAGTGTGCACCAATGAAACTCTTTGAAGCTGGGGAACCACGTTGGCTTTTTGTCATGTTTTTATTAAGTCACTCAAGTACATAAAAGATGGGATAACTTAAGCCCCTTGGCTAGGCATGCAACACTTAAGTTGCCTAAAAAGATGTGCCTAACTTAAATTCACTTAAAAATAACTTAAGCTAAGTTAAGTTGCATTAAAAGATGTGCCCTCAACTTAAAACTAGAATTTAGAAAAAGCCAAGGACTTCGTTTCTTACACAATGAGGCTTTATACCCTCTTCCTCTTTGGGTAATCCAAGGAAGGGACAGCAAATTGCTATTAATTATCTTGCTTTGAGCTGGGGACATTACAAAGAATTGCAAACTAAGCATTATATCTCATTTTGGATAGTACTAAAGTGATTTATTTTAACTTTTATGCCTTCTAACGACAGGCTTTCAGCATTTCTAAACTTTACACTGTTCCAATTGAATAACACATGATGAGAATCTATATTATGGAACAGCCTTGTCAAATTTAAATTCCAGATAGATTCTGTAGTTTAAAACAATGGACTCTATAAGATTCAATAAATATAACCTTCTCCTTTATTGTTCACCATAGACTACTACACATTAACTACAAGCTTAAATTAGTGATAGCAATTATAGCAACTTATAACTTAAACAAATCAATGTCAAGCCACCTCTCGCACATATGGATAAGGGCAAGGAAACATCATAGAATCAGTTGTCATTGGATAAGGCCACACATCAGGAGCTTAGGAGAAGAAAGATTCTCTACACATGCAAGGAGCCTTGGGAACCAAGTCGCTGTTGCCAAGGTAAGAAGAAGATCCATCATATAGAGGCAATGTCTAATAGTGAAGAAGAAGACAAAGAACTTGAGAAGCAAGCAATGGAGACTGCTCATACAAAAATGATTGTCGCAGCTGTGAAGAAATAGTGTCCATCACCACTCTCTCAGGAGCTCCTAGTTGTAGTGTATTTTGGGCATGTGGTACCCTTCAAAGGGAAAGGATTGTGGTCATGCTTGATTGATACACTAAATTTCATTAAGTCATCCATAATTATCATAGGGGGCTTACACACGTGGAACATGAGGATGAGGTCAAGGTACAGGAGGACCTTCATTACCATGTGCACATGTGGTTTCACAATTGAGCATTACCTTGGGCAGCTACAACATAACAGTTGATTTCTCCGTGGTTGATTTGGATGACACGGAGGTCATATTGGGGATTCAATGGATGGAAACCCTTGACAAATACACACAGAATTTCAAGATGATGAATTTTTCATTCAAGATGGATGGCAAGAAGGTAGTGCTGCAAGGGATGTCTAATAGAGGTCCTAAAGTGATTTCTGCAAAACATATGGAGGTAATTATCAGACATGATGAAGATGTCAGGTACAAATCATCATCCATATGTTCTTTGTCTCAGACTACAGTTAGATTAGAAGGCTAAATTGCTGGTAGAGTTTTCCAAAAACACTTTTGCTTGTTAATTGATGGATGGGTAGAATTAAAAATGACAAGTACAAGGTCATGGATAATGTCATTTACTGCAAGGACATAATCCACTTGGAACTTGAGTCATAGTTGAAGGAGACAATTCCATGGAAGATTCATAATTCACCAGTAGCAAGATATCTAGGATCAAGTTGGCCATTGCTTGAGCGAAAGCAATCCTTGGGTCAAGAGGACTGTATTGTCCACAAAATATTCAAATGACTTTATTAGATTGATTGATTAAGTAGTCCCAAATTTTAAATAATATCACAAGGACTACTTTAATTAGTTAGTTTGATCATAAAATGAAAGAAAAAAATGGCAAATAAAAAGTCATGTTGGCCTTTGGTAACCTTCTCGAAACTTCTGGGAGCCCTTTATAAGGAGGTGGTGGCATCGTATGAGATCATCACATGGAATTCATGTTTCTAGAGTATTTGCAATTCCAACTAGAAAGAGTTCTCTCATGTGTCAATTCAGAGGTGGGAGTTAACTCTTCACCCTAGACTACCTATTGTTGTCAAATTTTTGAAGTTACTATTAGAGACATATTTGTAATTCAGATACCTATTGGAATTCAAATATTCATAGTCTTCATTGCTCGTGGGCTATTTGTGTTCAGTAATTCATCCTCATATGCTGTGCAATATTTTCCTTGGCGATTGCTTTAAAGTTTAGATATAATATAGTTTCTGTGAAACATATAATGTTGCACATTTAAGACTGTCAACAATCCATATTTCATTTGTGAGAAATTGCCAAATCTATAATAGCAAAATATACATATTGTTTACAAGTCATTGGGTGATGATTGCCTGGCAAGTTAGGCTAAGTGCGTAACTGGATTGTACAGGCATGTCACTTGATCATATGGTTGTGACAAAATCACCGTACGGTAGTACAAGCCAATTGCCATAATTGAGGGCAGATTGTTGTATGGGTAGTACGAAAGATTGTCGTACAATGTGAGGATTGGGCTTTGTCATACAACTTGCCATATAGGTATGTTAGGGGGAAATATTTTATCTGCCATTTCAAGCATAAGAAGCAATCGAATGTAATATCTCACAAATTGAAAGGTTACCATTCACTTAATGATAAACGAGGTTTGGGTGTCAGGCATGAGGAGAGAAGAGAAGGTACAAGCAACAGTGTCATACATGGAAAGTATTTTCGTGTCCAGCTTATTTGGGGACATTACAACCTATGAGCAGACCTAAGAGCAAACCATAAAAGGTTAATAATTGCAGACATACAAGCAAATTTAGGAAGTGAATAAATAAAGGAGATCTAGCGTCCATCATCCATTGAAGAAGTAATATAAAAGGCAAAATCTAGCTTTGATTTGAAAGTTAGTGCTTCCCAAAGAAGATTAGAGTGTTTGCCCTTAGATGTGGAGGTTTGTTCCTACAAGCCAAGGTGATTTGTGTCTCTCATGCATTGGTACCTACAAAGTTCTAAGAAATTTTCTCTAAAAGCAATATTTTCTTGTGGTTTTCTTCTGCAGGGGTTTCCGTGCAAAATCAAGTGTGCATCTTGTGTTCTAATTTGCTAGACCTTACTTGTGTGGATGTCTTGATTATTTCTTACAATTGCTAAAGCTATAAATTGAGAAGATTGCTCTTATACTACACCCACCTCCAACCCCCCAACATAAAAGTGTGTTTACTTCAATAATTAATAATTTTTTGCATTGTGAAACATAAATATGAACATGAGTCAATAAAGGCATGATTGACTTGTGTGACTCAAATGAGGGATTTATTATTGATTTCTCCCTAAAACCTTCAAGGCTGCATGTTCTATTGTCAAACTCATTAACAAAGATGAATGGTTAAGAGGAAAGATAACCTGTTATGTTGTAATTTAACCTCAACCAAGAAACTAATTACTACACTACAACCGACAGGATTAGTTAGTGTCCAAAAGGTTGTGTGACGGTTATTATTGATTTCTCCCTAAAACCTTCAAGGCTGCATGTTCTATTGTCAAACTCATTAACAAAGATGAATGGTTAAGTGGAAAGATAACCTGTTATGTTGTAATTTAACCTCAACCAAGAAACTAATTACTACACTACAACCGACAGGATTAGTTAGTGTCCAAAAGGTTGTGTGACGGTTGAGTCACCCCTTCGGGAGATATATGTACATCGTTTGAATGGAATTATGAAGCATCATGGTACTCGTGATTGTATACTCTGCTTGTATGAATAAAGTACTATCTTGTTCTGTGTTACATTCTAGTCTCTTAATGCAATAACTATCTATATTTGTTTACCCTATATGGTAAACATTTGGCATCATTGCCTGTCGAACTTGGTATAAAAGATGTGTTCTAAAGATCAATGTCGAATTTGCTCAATAAAGATCAAAATAAAATAAAATAAAAGATGAGGTCTGCACAACACAAGAAGCAATGATTCTTACACAACAGGCAAAACGAAAGCAGAAGTTTCCATAGCTCGTTGACGGTCACCGAAGTGGTGAAGGAGCACGTACCGACTAGCAGACAGAGGAGTGTCGAGAACTTGCTTGAGGAGACGTGGCAAATATTGAATTTGGTGGAAGACACAAGGGAGGAGTTCCTAAACTTGTATAGGCCAAGGGTAGAGAATCCAAATGGAAGAGAAGGAAATAGCACGGCTCAAGGTGGCGAAGGAGTACAAGTGTGGGGTGATGTCTTTGTCCTGGATACACCAGACAAATGGATACAAGTTGAGAATCGAACAACTTCGCTTGTAGAATACCTCTTCACACCACAGAGTAACGCAGTTGTCTAGAGTAGCACGATTGTGCAAAACAACACGGATACTCAAAACAATGTGGGTGCTCAAAACAGCGCAAGTGCATGGAACAGAGCAGGCACACAGAATAGTACGGGTACACAACAAGTACAACAAATACAGAAGAAGTTAACAATAGCAGGGCCAAAAGAAAAACTACCAAAATTTAATGGCAATGGGATGGTCGATCCAATTCGACATTGTAAAAAGTGTGAAACAATATGGACTGTGAATGGCATAACAAACCAAGATGACTGAATCTGACAGATTCCAGCTACCCTACTGGGTGTAGCAATCGATTGGTTTTCAAACATCAACCCGATGAAGCTGACTACATGGATGGACGTCAAGAAGGAATTTACGGCGGAGTTCCGACTACTCAAGGATGACAATGAGATCGTAGCAAAAATTTACAATATAAAACAGGGAACCAATTCTGCGATATCTGCCAAATTGCAGGACATTCCACCAAGGAATGCCCATTCAATATGAAAACAAAGGGACACTAGCAAGTGCTAATAACGCAAGAAGTGCCCACCTCAAGAGCAGGAACAAATATAAAGAATGACGCGGCAACCTCAAGAGGGTATCAAAACAACAATCAACACAAACAAGGCAGCAACAACAATAATGGGGGTCGTAACCAAATATAGTACAATCCAACCAAATGGCCAATGATACAATGTCGTGTGTGGAACCCCTAGGGCCACTTCGCCAAAGACTATACTACGAAGGGAACACCGCAATTGTTGTGCAGATGGTGTGGTCTTGGAGACCACGATGGCTCAAAATGACCTAAACTTGGGGTGAACCTATTGACCATAGAAAGATGTGAGGAAGAAACATTAGCAATCACTTGCACACAAGCCAAGGCAATGTCCCCCAATCCGGAAGACGAAAAGAAAAGGATGCAGCAAGCAAAAACAGAAATAGAAAAAGAGATGGAGGCTAAAAAATGGCAAATGAAAGGCACTGTCGGAACCTCAAGGAAGAACTAGGCAGAACAAAACATCATATGGCAGGTAATGCAAGCCGAGGTTCCCATGAAACTGATAGACCACCTTGCAATGCCTCAATTACGGACCACAATCCTAAACATGACACCATTCCCAAAGGCGATGGAAGAGCCAAGGAAGAACACACAAAGCAGAAGCAGAATGACCACGGTAGACCCAATGCTACTTGCGTTGAACACAGGAATACACCCTATAGTAGTTCAGATGGGTATTCTCGGGACTATCCTCACGGACACCATCGTAGATGGAGAGTCGGGCGTAAATGTATTGCTTGAAGAAACATGGAAGAAGTTTGGATAACCTACCCTATGGCCGCCTACATTCTAACTGTTCATTGCCAATCAACATGCAATCAAACCCCTCGAAACTTTAATGGCACAACCCGTAACAATCAGGACACAACCCTTCTTACTCAACTTTGTGGTCATTCCGTTGAAAATTAAAGGTTACGATGCCATCCTCGGAAGGGGCTGGTTGGTGCAGGCAAAGGTGAAACACAACTAAAAAAAGAACACTGTCCATGGAAAGAGGTAGTACGTTTGTAATTGATCTAAACACTCAGATGGTGGGAGAAGATGTGGCGTCATCAAATTTTAAAGGTGAAGGAGAGAACGAAGGAAAGAAAAGAATGGAACCCAACGAAGAAGGAAACCTGAAGCTGGAAGCAGGATCCGATGATGATGAATTTAACTCTATGAATGGCCTACTCCATTTGCCTGAAGCTGGAAGGAGGATCCCACGATGACGAATTGAACTCTATGAATGGCCTACTCCATTGACAAATGGAGTACTATGAACTCTTTCCAAGTTGTCACATGTTAGGGGTTGAAGAAGGAAGTAAGGAAGAAAAAAAGAACGAATTTCAAATGGAATACAAAGAAATTAAGGAAGGGGAGGCGCCGATAGATGAAACACCTACACATACATTCCGCGACGAAAAACCTATTAAATACAAAGAACCCACGGTGAAGATGATGAACTTAGGAGACAAGGCTAATCCAAAAAGCATATTTGTGGGAGATGACTAGAATCCAATCTTGAAAGCAACAGCATTTAAGATATTCATGGAGTATAAAGATGTTTTCACGTGGACATGCAAAGACCTGAAGAGGGTGCCGCCAGAATTGTGTGCCCACCTGGTGCAGAGCACCTCCCTTTTTGGCTTTGTCAGTTGCTTAGGGTGTTAGTTAAGAGTCTTGTGTGAGTTTAATTAGATCCAATGGTCCTTGGATCCAAATTTGTCCCAATTTGTTTGTAAAGAGCAAAAATTGCTTATAAGATCCTAAAGTTGTCAAATGTTGTTAAGTGGGTTGAAAGTAGCTAAGATTGAGCAACTAGGGTACTTGGTCCCCTATAGGGTCCTACGGTCCTAACTAAGGTCCTAGGAAAGGTCTAGGGCCACCCACTTGCTCAAAACAAGGAAAAAAACAAAATTGCTCAAAAGTTGCTTTTTGCAATTTTTGCAAGAAAGTTGCAAATGCAGGAATGGGCGGTTGTAACCACCCATGCTCAGGTATTTGAGCATGGGATGAAGATTTTTGGAGGAATGATTTTTGGAGGTTAGAATGAATTTCAGTTGCAGATCACACGTATAAGCAAATTGTATGAACTTTTTCTAAGTTTTTCCTTGTATTTGCAGAGTTTTTGTACTCTTGTAAGGTTGCGTACGGATTGGGATGCATGATCTGACTTCATGGAAATGTAGAGTTGTGTCTTAGCTATTCTTTTGCATATTCAAGTTTGATTTCAAGTTGTAGGGTTGAAAAGTTACACTAGTTTTTAGGTGACTGGACTATAATCTCCATTTACAAAGTTGTTGGAACAAAAATGGGCCTAACCTGATCATCCATTATTGAAAATACATGAAACCTTGTGGAATGATAGGTTAGGACTTGTACATAGTGTTTTTGTTTTCCTTTGTGTTTTTGCAACTGATCCCCTAGTTGTGGAGTGATGCCCTAGGCTGAGTCAGGACAGCGAGAAGATGTGTTTGAAGAGCACACCTATGCACTGACATGGCCAACCCAATGGCATGGTTAGAAACCCTAGAATTTCCCCTTGAAGAAACAAGTGGTTGCAGGGGTTAGTATGAAGTCTGAAGACGTCTATGAGACATTTTGTCGAAACTGGTCCAGAGGCCTAAAAGATAGCCTAAAAACTAGGGCCTAAGAGAAAATAGAGTTGTGGGTGACTTGGAGCTCTATAATTTGGGATTCCTCAAGTGCTAGGTAATAGCTTTCAGAATCATATCATCTTCTATAGGGTTGTGTGGAAGAATTTGGAGAAATTGACCAAAATAGTGAACTAGACCTAAAACAATTAGGCCTACTTAGGCTTATTTGTGGATGGTGATAGCTAAGTGCTTGCTAATATAACCAGTAGTGTTTGAAAGGACTAGAAAGGATATGGAAGATATCTTCAACATCAAGAAGGCCCTAAGGATTGTAAGGGAAAGATAATAAGCAGGGGTTTAGAGTTCTAGGGGAAGGAACAAGGTAAACAAGGGCTAGTAGGACTAGTTACTAAACAAGAAGGTTATGTTCTAGCATCAACCCAACTATACTTGGGAGGCAAGTTGAGGTGTGGGTCTTGGAGGCCAAGGTAGTGGAAAGACCATAGGAGGAAGGAACCATTGGATGGTTCAAAGGGTTAAACCCTAACTAGTAGAAGTTAAGTTCTAGAACCCTAGACCATCTGCATCACCACTACATCCCACTAATACAAGGAGTAGTACCCGTACGGAAGCAACCATACCACATGAACAAAAACTATGTCTCACAGGTCACAAATGAGATTAGTCGGATGCTTGATGCAAGTATTATATTTCGAGTACAGACAAGTGAGTCGGTATATCCAATTGTGATATCATTGAAGAATGATACCACTCAAATAAGGATGTGTAGACTTTCATTGTCTGAACGCAGTAACAATTAAGGATCCATTTCCGATACCGTTTACTGACAATATTTTGGAGGAAGTTGCGGGGCATGAAATATACTCATTCATGGATGGATTTTTCGCTTACAACCAGATATCCATCGCAGAGGAAGATAAGCTTAAAACAACCTTCGTGGTAGAAGATGGAGTGTACGCCTACAACAGGATGTCATTCGGTCTGTGTAACGCCCCGACAACATTTCAAAGAATCATTATGCACATCTTTGACAAGATGTTAGTAGGAAAATTCAAAGCGTTCTTGGACAATTGGTCAATTTTCAGTGTGAAGGACAAGCATCTAATCGCACTTGAGGAATGTATGGAAAGATGCAGACAGGCACAACTAGCACTAAACCCTAAGAAGTGCAAATTTATGGTACCTTGGAGAAAACTATTAGGACACATCATGTGCAAGGTAGGATTGAAGACAGATCCGTATAAGGTCCAAGTGATTCTGAAAATGCCAACTTCAACAAATGTGACTGAAGTAAAATCATTCCTAGGGCATATAGGGTATTATCGGAGGTTTATTAAAAACTTCGCCAAAATATCTTACCCACTCGACAAGCTGACTTGCAAGGGAGAGCCCTACAAATGGGAAACAAAGCAGGATGAAGCCCTTCAGGGATTGAAAACACAACTAGCCACAGCATGTATCCTAGCTTATCCAAACTGGGACAAGGAGTTCCATGTACATGTCAATGCGTCAAACTATGCAATCGAAGCAACGCTAGCACAGACAAGTGATCACAGATTGAACCACCCGATGTGCTTCGCAAGTAGAGGGTTGTCAAAAGCAACATGATGGAGCGAGAGGCTCTGGGAATGGTGTACGTCGTACAGAAGTTTAGACACTACTTACTGCCGACCCCATTTGTGTTCTACATAGACCATCAGGCCTTACTATATCTTGAAAATAAACCAATCATTCAAGGATGGATAAGTAGATTGTTACTACTCTTGCAGGAGTTCACATTTAAAATTGTGCTATGGCCCAAGAAAAGCCACATGAGCGCGAATCATCTATCTAGGATCAAGTCGGAAGAACCTTCAGAGGGAGCTAATGATGACTTTCTAGATGCACAACTATTTCAGATCGTCGTACTATCATCTTGGTACGCAAGTATCGGAAAGTATCTTTCAACAGGGCAATTCCCTAAAGAAATGCCACCAAACGAAAGGAGGAAACTCATACTAAGAAGCTGAACATTCCAATTGATCAACGGGTTGCTATACAAGATGGGACCTGAGCAAATTCTATGACGATGTGTTCCAGAGGAACAAATACCAAAAGTACTAAAAGAAGCACATGAAGGGCCTGCAGGTGGACATATGGGGCCAAACACAACTACGCGCAAGATACTTCTCGCAAGATTGTGGTGGCCAAACGTGCACGACGCCAAGGAGTGGGTCGTTGCATGTGATACATGCCAGAGAGTCGGGAAGCCACTAAAGAGGGATTTTATGCCTTTGAACCCCTCACAAGTGCAAGAACTATTCGAACAGTGGGGATTGGACTTTAAGGGCCATTGAAGGTAAGCAAAGCTCGGAAAGGCAGATATATTGTTGTAGCAACCGAGTACCTTACAAAGTGGGTAGCGGCACGAGCCCTACCAGACAACTCTGCACTAAGTATGACAAGATTTATCTACGAGCAAATCATTACAAGGTACAAAATCTCGATACAATTGACAAGCGACTATGGGGGAGATTTTGTCAACCATGTCATCTGACTACTCACTGCGGAATTCAAAATCTACCATTCCTTGTCAAGCTCGTACTACCCAAGAGCAAACGGACAGGCAAAATCAACAAATAAAATCTTGGTCACAGTAATTTACAAGTCTTGCACAATTGAAGGTGAAGATTGGGAGGAAAAGTTGCCATCGACATTATGAGCATATCGTACCTCTTAGAAAGTTACCACAGGACACACTCTATTCCAGCTAATGTATGGTCGAGAGGTCGTAGTACCAACAGAGTTCATCGTACCAAGCTTAAGAAAAGCCATTGAAAACAAGTTGGGAGATATGGAGGGTCTCAAAGAGAAGTTATATAACCTGAATAAACTCGACAAACTGTGACTACAAGCACAACGGGCCACTGAGGTTTCACAGTGTACGCACAAGGTTTGGCACGACAAGCACTTAAAATTGAACAGGTTCCAACCAAGTTAATTAGTATTGAAATACAATGGGCGCAATGAAATCAAACCTAGCAAATTTAAGGTAAAGTGGATCAGACCATATAAGATTCGCGAAGTGGGAGATAACAGAGCAATAAAACTATGGATGGTGGATGGGAAGGAAGTGACCAACCCGATAAATGGTTCAAAGCTAAAAATTTACCATCAAAGGGATGAAGGCTAGGGAAATGATGATACCCGGACAAATCAAATGTGAAAAAATAATTTTATATATATATATATATATATATATATGTAATTGACAACGACTATATGCGTCGAGAATCACTGAGTTCATGTGATGTTAACTTTAGTCGATGGAAGGATTTTGCAAAAAGTACATTACAATCAATTAATCTCTCAAACCTCTTTAAATATATTTCAATTAATCAATTACTCCTACGCCTACATTACGAATTCGACTACCATACTACCAGTAGGCGTAGGAGTAATGTGCGAATTAATTGCACCTACCGTACGGCCCATCAACCTCTAGAATACATACTGTGCATCCACAAGCTATGTATTGTACGGCTTCAAGATATAACTACAAAGGCACCAAATGAGAGATATCACCCTAAAACCAAAGCATAGACACCATACGGCCCCTATATACAAAACACGAGCTAGGCAAAACCACTGTACCGCTGAGTAAGTAGAGCAAGATTATACGGACTTGGCAAATGGAAGGTGTTCAAATTTGAATACCGTACAACCCATAGCAGGAAGTAATGTACGATTTTGCCACTGTACAGACTGTGACAAAGCATGCCAACGCAAGGATAGCAGTAGTGTACGGCTTAAGTAGCTTAGAAAGTGACTACCGTACAGTACAAAGAGGAGCATAAATTGGAAGAGGCGCATCATGATTGTACGTATGTACGGCACAAAGAGAGGCACAAGAGGCACTGTACACGCATGAGATCAGACGAGCTAAGAAAGGACACCCTATGACCGGAATCGACTAGAAAAGGGAAAGAGAGATGTGAACAAGGTTATAAGGTCATGAGAATGGTGTAACAAGCGTACAGCATTAGGAAGAGTATACTCCAATAGTTGTGAAACCATTTCAACCATTGTTGCACATGAAAAGACAAGAGAAGAGACTGTTATGCAGTCAACAGCAAAGAGAGCCTGGAAGAAGACTCGGCTACTAGCAAGAAGATGAATCAAAATGCGAAGACATGGTCGTTAGGTGTTCGTGTTGCAAGAGGCACGAGCACAAGCACAAGCAAAAAGAAAGGCAAACAAACAAGCTGTAGCAAGGCAGCTCTCACCACAAAACATTTCTTTTGAAGGTCTATATGCAGTCGCCTGCAAGAAATGGTGGCAAGATACTCCTGCAGACCATTTGGTGAAGAATAGCATCAGAAAGGCACGGGTAGAGTGGGTGATACGAATGCCAATTTTTTGCATTCGAGATTACAAACGTTTTTTGGGCACAATGGTAGAGACCTACGATCAGTTCATTTTCCTATCTCGAGCGAGACTTGGTCATCTCTTTCAGAGAACCAGACTTCATGCAGGTATTTGGAATACCCGGCCATGCATAGGGAGGCAGGAAAATTGATAACAAGTCAAAGAAGTTAAGTTGAGACATGAAGATGCAGCTGATAGAGCTTGTATGTGGTGAGTTGTTGCATGCAAAAAAATAAGCCCCAATGAACGCTTCGAAGGGCAAAGGACTGGAGAATTCTAACATCCAAGAAAGGTATTGACATTGCCCCATGGACCTGGTGAAGATTAGGCTCACAAGATCAAGCCATGCGTCTGATATCTCCTTTCCACAAGTAGCAATGATGAATGGGATCCTGAACGGGAAGTTGTACGACTGGGTCACATTATTAGCGGAACGAATGTATGAGTTCATGACGCTTCAACACAAGACGTTCTACATGCCCCACTACGCTATTGGATTATTCCTAGATGCAACAACGCAGATGATCCCTCTTGACAGGCTAGAGGTCAAGCCTGGACCACTCACACTAGGTGAGCCCCCATCATGCAATGGACACTTAGAGACACCAAGCGGACAAAAGGCCACGATCGGGCAAAAGCGACCCACACAGGAGTTGGATGCAAGTTCAGAGCATGGGAATACTGATAGCGGCCAACAGGAGACATCATCTAACAACAGTGAGACTAACGGAGAGGAAGAAGATGAAGAAGATGACGAAGAGGTGGAAGTCATTACGGCGACACTGTTGCTATTCCTATGGCCTGCACTCTCAGCATCAGCACATTTGGCCCCTATGAGTGCGTACAATGCACACATTCCAAGATTTGGACAGCTCGAACAGCCAGTAGTGATGACCCCAATCACAGCAGCAACTCAGTCGACTGACATGACCCTAACCATTCTGGAGGTCGTGGCTATAGTTCAAACAGTCCAACCCATCACCGCCTACAACTTTACCAGACGAGGTGATGGAGTTACCAATATAGGAGGTTCCTGAGAGTTCGGGGACATCACAAGTCAGACTAGAGGTAGTGGGATCTGATGCAATGGTCACCATAGATAATGCATTATTGGCTACCCGTGAGGGCCCTATGCAAGTGAGCAAAACTTGAGCGCGTACTTGAGTAGGAGATTCAACATTAGACCAGTAACACCGTCATCTAGCACTCTCTCACCTATGAGAGAAGTATCTCTAGCAATGGATCCCCTAGCCCCACCAAAGGAGAGTAATCCTACAGCTGCAGTTGAGCTACCACTACCACCTCCGATGAGAAGTACTGAGGAGAGGATGTTAGAAGCAATAGAGTCAACGATGGCCACGAAGCACCCACATCACTAGGCCCCTCAACAGCTCTAGGGGAGGATGTTGAGATGTACCTAACAGACGTGATGACTCGAGGTCGCCAAGTAGTAATTTCAGCACAAACACGTGCTTTGGAGGCAGTGGTACGGGAGTTAGCAGGTTTTGTCATTCATGCGAGTTGGTTGTCTAGCAGCCTCCTCAGTATGTTTCGAGGCATGAGGATGGCCGAACACAGAAACCCTAGAGATGCGCTAGGAGTGGACTACTAAGGAGCATGTAGCAAAGCGCAAAGTTGAGAACTTGACGCGAGAGATAGTACAAGTGTATCAGGAGACGTACTATATTCTACAAAGGAGTGAGGCGGATCAAGTAACAGCAACGAGGGCTTGAGAGGAAACAACTACCAGATTAGTTGTAGTAGAAGCTAGTTTGGCCGCACAGCAATCAGCTTGGGAGAAAGAGCGGGTAGCATTCATTGTTGAGAGAGAATCAAAGAAGGTAACATTTATATCTCAGTTGGGGGCGAAGACGGAGTCGAATGCAAAGGAGGTGGAGCTCCGAAACATAGCTGAGATGATGAAGAGAGCATTAGAACTTCAAATGCAAGCTAAGGTGGATTTGGACACCCGTATGCAACAAGTACACGAGTTGCGGGCATAGTTGAATGAGTTATGGGCACAAAGGACATCTACTATACCAGCCCTACTAGACACACACCCCTCTTCTTAGTTTTGTCTTGATGTACTTAGTAGTTTAGTTGTCTCTATTTTGTCTTCCGAAGAAGGCTTTTCTTTTGAGGGGGGATGATGTTGTCGATAATACTATACTACAACCTACGAGATTAGTTAGTGTCTAAAAGGTTGCGTGACGGTTGAGTCACCCCTTCAGGAGATATATGTACATCGTCCGAATGGAATTATGAAGCATTATGGTACTCGTGATTGTATAATCTACTTATATAAATAAAGTACTATCTTGTTTTGTGTTACATTCTAGTCTCTTAATGCGACAACTATCTGTTTACCTTGTACGGTAAACATACAAGGTTGCATGTTCTATTGTCAAACTCATTAAAAAAGATGAATGGTTAAGTGGAAAGATAACCTATTATGTTGCACTTTAACCTCAACCAAGAAACTAACAGATGGAATTGTCCTACAAGTTGTCTGTGCAGGTAATAATTATTAATTTTTACATCATGAAAGTGGAATTTCCTCCCAACTATGACTACACTCAATAATAA
The DNA here is from genome assembly GCA_028749045.1 of Cupressus sempervirens. NCBI lineage: Eukaryota > Viridiplantae > Streptophyta > Pinopsida > Cupressales > Cupressaceae > Cupressus > Cupressus sempervirens. The sequence goes on from CM053786.1 coordinate 980,341, forward strand.
ACAGTAAAGCCAACTTTGTTTGTTGCATTTATTTTCTTTCCTATACTGTCAAGATGTTTGAGATAGGATTCAGCTTCATATGAGTTAAAATGCATATTCTAGATTTTGATGTTTTTCAAAAGATTTTAGGCTTAGCCAAATTTCAAGATTCAGCATGCCCTTAGTAGTGTTATCTCGCAAAACCTGACCATTCTAATCATTCTAATTCATTTTCTCACCAATCACTTGGTCTCAATTCTATATTCCAAAGTCCTCAAAGACTTAGCTCAACCACTTACTCATACCCAAGACAAGCGTTACTTTCCAGCAAGCCAAAATTGTTCAAACTCACTCTCGAACTATTTTGTTGTGATGAATTTACTTCTTGTTTTATAGAAATGATTTGCTATGATGTATTTACTTCTAATTTTATCGAAAGTAACTCCAATAATGTATTTACTTAGTACTATTACAATAATAGATAGTTTCTATTTCTATTTAATGGTTATCTATTGTAAAGACAGTAGAATCTTTCTAATAGTTTAGCTAGCTTTTAGTTAACTATTAGTTATTTGTTAGCTAGAATAGAATATTTCTATTCTTGACAATTGTTTCCTAAGGAAACATTGTTTATTCTTTTGTATATGCTGATCTATTGATCTCTATTCATAACAAACAAGTATTTTACCAATTACATCTCATATATCAAAGCAAATACTTTTTAAAATTGTATGCATGCAGGAATTGTTGAGGTTGTATGCAAAGAGAGATCCACAGTCATTGGTGTGTTCGCCCAGACCAAATTTTGAAAGAAATTATTCTTAGTCTTCTGAAAAAAAAAAAAAACATTTTTTTTTTTTTTCTGCATTGCTTTTGGGTTGTGATTTATTTAGAATCCAAGAAAGGGTTTTTATGTTCAGGGTGTCAATTTAGGGTCTAGTTCATGCATCCTTTAGGCTGCCCGCATTGGCCCAAATTTCGAAAGAAATTTCTCCTAGACATTTGAAAAAACAAGTTTTTTTTTTTTGTTTATTGCTTTTGAATTGTGATTTATTTAAAACCCGAGAAAGGTTTTTTTTTGTAGGGCATCAATTTAGGTCTGGTTTGTGCATCCTTCTTCAAGCTGCCCGCACAACCAAATCCTCCACTTTTTCGTCGTTTTTTTTGCAAATCCAAATCGCATATGTATTGATGTTTTTCCTAGGGCTACAATATGCAGATGTTTGGCTCTAGTTTGGGTTTTTGAGCTCTGTTTGGGGGTTGTTTTTTTGCAGCAATTGCAGCAACTTTCCCCTATGTTTAAACCTTTGCACATCTACGGTTTTTTCTCCAAAATTGCCAGTATTAGCACCCTCTAGGGCTTCTAAAACCTTCAGCATTAGATTCGCACCTGGGTTTCCAAAACCTATGCAAAATCTGCCATTTTTCTATTGCTCTTGGAATCAACCCTAAATTTTTAACAATATCCAAAAAATTACAAGATTCTTGTAAGATATTTGAGAGCTCAATTGGGTTGTCGTTTGTGTTTTCTAGGTGCCTCGATTTTGACCCAACAAATCCAAAATTTGACAACATATTCCTTCTACGTTTTTTGGGCTCTCTTCTAAGTATCTCTTCATTTATTCTAGGTTTTTCAATTTTTTGCCTTGAAGTACATGCCTTCACATATTTTTATGCTTTTTCACTAGAAAACATGCTATGGCATCTTTGACAAATATTTTGCTAGAGGAAAATCAGAAGTTCAATGGTCAGAATTATGGCACGTGGAAGCAATGGGTGCTAACAACCTTCAAATATCAAAATATTGATTAGATTGTTCTGGCTATTACATAGCGTCAAACTACAGCAAGCATTGCTCTGGGTAGCTTTGATCGAAATAGTCAAGAGGCTATGATGCTTCTCATATTATCCATAGCTGATGATCAGCTCCCTCAGATTCCATCCAGCAAGACAATTGCCGAGATATGGGAGCATCTCAAGAAACTTCACGAGACTTCAAACAAAAGCAGGGCCTTCTTTCTCAAGAACACTTTGTTTTCTATTGTCGTGGATGAGAGAAAATCACTCCAACAACAGCTGGATGGGATTCAGGAAATCCACGATCAGTTGCTTGTCATTGAACACAAGATGGAGGAAGAGCACATTGTGGTAATAAATCTCAAAAGTTTACCATTGTCCTATGAGCATTTAATCGAGACGCTTAGCATCACTTCTACTAATGTTGATCTAAAGTTTCACAAATCTTTGCACACTTACTGCTTCAACAAGATCAGTGGAAACAGCAATTTGATTTCGACGCCACCTCCACAGAGCAAGCCTTTGTTTCTAAATCCTTTCAAAAGGATAAGGGAAAATCACATTCACAACAGTCTTCTCAGCAAAAGTCCTCTACTCAAACATCATAAGGCTCCAAGAAAAAGAACATTCAATGCAACTACTGCAACAAGTATGGTCACATCAAGATTGAAAATCGAAAACCCTTAGCTGCCCAATCTAAGCAATTTTGGTTCGCAACCCAAAATGAACAATGCAGAGCCCATTAAGCAAATAGAATCTTCCTTTTACACCTTTATTGCTAAAAGATCGATGGGTCATGTGAAGTTATCTGCTTGGTACATTGATTCAAGTGCCTCTCATCATTTCACTCACCACAGAGACTAGTTCACTAATTACCAACCTCTTTTAGATTCACTTATTTTTGGTGGTAAGGAAGACTACACTGTTGTCAGCAAAGGCAACATTTAGATTTTTATGTTGGGAAGAATCTCATTTTCCTTGATGTGTACTACATTCCAATGAAAGAACTAAATCTATTCTCAATCAGTCAGTTGATGCGACACTATCCACTATTAGATATCACCTTCAATTCATAGCAATGTGCCATCACTGATAGGAGACTTAGGTGGTTGTTACAATTGGTCTTGAGGATCATGGTCTTTTCAGAGTTATTGATTTTGGTGATTCTCAGTACTTAGATATGGCTGCTCAATAGTCTTCTATCAATACACTTTGGCATCTGTCGTATGGGCAATTAAATGTGCATTATCTCTCTCGGCTTGCTCGGGAAGAGCTTGTCCTCAAATTCCCAATTCCCAAAGATTTAGACTCCAACAGCTTGGAGTTTGTGATGCATGCCAGGTAGGGAAGCAACATCATACACCTTTTAAAAGTAGCAATTCATGGTGGGCTTCTCAAGTAGTTCAGCTTGTTCATGTCGATATCTATGGCTCTATGGCCACTCCTTATGTTCTTGGGTCCAAGTATTTTCTGTTGTTTGTTGATGATTTCAGTAGAAAAATGTGGGTCTATTTTCTTAAAAAAGAAATCAAAAGCATTTATTGTATTTTAGAAGTTTAAACCTCAAGCTCAAAAAGAGTCTGGGAAATCTATTATTGCTCTTAGGTCAAATAATTGGGGGAAGGGGGGGGCGGAATTTTGTTCTAACGAATTCTCTAGCTATTGTGATATTCATGGCATCAAGTCCCAGTTAACCACATGCCACAGCAAAACAGTGTAGTTGAATGTTGGAACTGAACAATCACTAAGATGGCTCAATCCATGCTCGACCATAGACATGTTCCAAAGAAGTTTTGAGCTGAAGTAATTTATACAACAATTTACCTTTTGAACCAATCACCCATTGTGGCGGTCAAAGGTAAGACTCTGGAAGAGACTTGGTCAAGTCGAAAGCCCAAAATTAGTCACTTGAAGGCTTTTGGATCTTTTGCCTATGTTTGGATCCCTAATTCATCATGCACCAAGTTGGATGCCAAGAGCCGAAAACTCATGCTTGCTAGATACAATAGTCATCACAAAGCATACCGCCTAATTGACACTAACATATCTCATGTTCTATACAATAGTGACGTAGTCTTTGATGAGCATCGAGGACCATTCATGCATGTTTCTCTTGTTCTTGATGCAACAGATCAGCCTATGAAGGCTCATGACTTGGGAATTCGACTTCCATCAAGCCACTAAGATGGCTCGATCCATGCTTGACCATAGACATGTTCCAAAGAAGTTTTGGGCTGAAGTAGTTAACACTACAATTTACCTTTTGAACCAATCACCCATTGTGGTGGTCAAAGGTAAGACTCTAGAAGAGGCTTAGTCAAGTTGAAAGCCCAAAATCAATCACTTGAAGGCTTTTGGCTCTCTTGCCTATGGTTGGATCCTTTAAGCATCACATACCAAGTCAAATGCCAAGAGTCGAAAACTCATTCTTGGTAGATACAATAGTCTTCAAAAAATCTACCACCTAATCGACACTAACACATCTCGTCTTCTATACATTCGTGAAGTGGTCCTTTAATAAGCATCGAGGACCATCCATGCATGTTTCTCTTGTTCCTGATCCAACAGATCAGCCTATGAAGGCTCATTACTTGGGAGTTCGACTTTTGTTAGGTCCACTTAATAGGAGAGTTCTAAAAACTTCAAAAGCTCCAGTTATACAATGATTCATGTCCAAACACCTTTGGCTTCTCCTACAAGATCACCTAGATATGCAGATGCTTCACTTGATTTTGAGCCAAAATCTTCTAATAAGCAACTTGATCAAGCATCTCTTGATGCTTATGTTGGTCCTTCTCCTGTCCACCCTAAGTGGTGGGCTAAGACACTTGTTGATCTTCGAGATGATGAGCTCATTGATGGGAGAACGGCTCAAAAAAAGAACAAACCTACAAAGATAATCAATTTTGCTCTCATTGCCAACATTTCATCAATTTTGCTCTCATTGCCAACATTTACAGTGTGTTTGAACCTCACTTTCTTGGGCTGACATTAAAGCAAATTTAGTCCAGTATACCATTCACCCCATCAGCTTCAGTTAAAAATATATACACACATAGACACACACACATATATATAGATAACATATCTATAATCTCACCAAACCAGATGTCTCTCATCTCAGCATAGCATTTATTATTCAAATTCATCAACATTATTTAATTGAAGTAAAACAAGATCTTATCTATAAAATAAATAAAAATAGCAGTGCAATCCACTAAAACAGAAGAATAGAAGTAAATATAATGTACTCTATTTTATATCATAGTAAATATGATCATAACACTATATAAAAAACAAATAAGGCAGTGTAGCATGCACAACCTTCCAATTTAAATCAAAAATATACCAAAATATAGAAGTACGTTAAAGAAAATAGCACTGCATTTCACTGCAACTAATACGCACAATACCACTGCATTTGACTGAATAATTAATGAAGATGATGCTTCATAGCCATCTTAAACTGATTTTACTTACATTGTAACAAAATATAGCAAACAAAGAGCATGTTCTTCCTACATTAATAAATAAACTTTGTATTTATTGAAAACTGAGAAAAATCAAATCAAACATAGGCAGAGTTTGAAACAGGAAAAATAAAATGTCTCGTGATCTTTTCACTCAAAATATGATAAACCTACGCTACAATTCTCCCTCGAGACAGTGAGCAAACACTATAGAACAACATAATGACCAAATTGCTACTGATTTCTACTCTAAATCTATGAAGAGAATAGTTACCCGTCCTACTTTCTATGTCAAAAGATAAATCGTTGAAATCCCACATTGGCTCATTACTCAGGTATGCATCCCAGATTTTCAGCCGTCGCTTACCACATTTTGCTCTTCCCAGTACTGCAGGGAAAAGGTAGCCCTGGGTTCCTGAAGACGCCTGGTCTCATGTCTGTCTAGGGGTGGCCCACTCGACTCTGAGGATGAGATTGTCATAGCCATAACCATTGAGCTTGTTGATAGCCCTCTGGGCGTCCTCCCTGTTGACGAAATTAACAAAACCAAAGCCCCTGCTAACTCCCGTCTTCTGATCCATTGCGACGTACACACGCGTGATGTGCCCAAACGGCTTGAACAGCTCGTGCAGGTCCGCATCCCTTGTGTCCTCGGAAAGATTAGTAACCCTGACAGAATTCTCATCGTTTCTCCGCCGCATGGTGTCCCCAGATCGATCGACGCCGCCCCTTAGGCTCGGAGGCACATAGGTAGACCGCCCCGCCGCCGAAGAAGCTGCGGTTGGGGCGCCGCTGGAGGCAACAGCGGCCCCATCCATCTTATCCATAGTGAGAGTGTCAGTAGCACCGGCGGGGGCAAGGTCCTTGTAAGGGCACTTTGAAGTCCAGTGATCGCCCTTCTTGCCGCAGATACGGCACACCATGAGCACTGCACCGCCCTTGGAGAGAGCAGAGAGAGCGTCAGCGCCCGATTTCACGTCATCCGCCTTGGAGCCCGCCGGACGGGGCCGTTCAAGCAGGATTTCCTCCGTGGAGACGACCGTGAGCCGATTGGAGGCATCCTCACTGGTGGCTCCCCCAAATTTGCGCCACTCCCGCCGCTCAAGAGCGCGCTTGTTGAGGCGTGTTTTGGCCACCTTGCGGATGCGCGTCGTGGTGGTGCGCACTACCTTCTGCCCCTGGTCGTTGAACCTGTACTCGATCGTCTTTTTCACACCATTCTCGTCCGGCCCAATGACTGTGGGAGGCGGCAGAAGAAAGTCGAGGTCTTCGTTGTCCTCCTCTTCTAGCTCCCCCCATCGCAGCCTACCCGATGTAACCCTCGTTTCTGATTTCTCCATCACCATCTGTGAACCAAAAGAATATAGCACAATATCAAACCCCTTCAAAACTGCATTATCATCGATAAACCTTTGAAATAGAGCCAAAAATATATATATCAAAACCCTTACATTTGAAAAACAGAATGATATCAAAAACGCTGCCGCAAAATCCACGCAGCGTAGAAGAACTCAGCTAGATGCAACTTGATTGGAAACAATCCCGTCTCTGTATGCGCGGTTCTCGCCGATAGATATATCTAACATCAACTACAAAACCCCTCCAACCAAGCTTTTTAGATAAAATGAATTTAGCTCACCGGATATTTGTTTGTTTTTAATGGAGATATTACAAGAGTATAATTGTTGTCGTTTTATTATTTACATGAAATTATTTTTGTTTGAGTAATAGAAGAATCATGCAACAATTCTTAATTATTATTTTTATTTTAAAGCAAATGTTTTTTATATTGAAAGCAACAAAACTCATTAATTTGTGTTTGCTCCAAAGCCCCCTAGTCAGCAAGGCAACTTAAGGTGGTGGGTAGTTCCTCATGGTCTTGGGTTTGAATCTGGTGGCCTACTTCAACGACGCAGTGGTTCTACAGGTGAGAAGGTCCTGGGGACGTATGTGTGTGTGTGTGTGTGTGTGTGTGTGTGTGTGTGTGTGTGTGTGTGTGTGTGTGTTTGAGAAGTAATCATTAGACAATTTGTGTGTGTGTGTGTTTGTGTGCATGTGTGTGTTTGAGAAGTAATCATTAGACAATTTGTGTGTGTGTGTGTGTGCGCGCGTGCGTGCGTGCGTGTGTGAGAGAGAGAGAGAGAGATTATTATTATTTTAAAGCAAATGCTTTTGATATTGAAAGCAACAAAAATCATTAATTTGTGTTTGCTCCAAAGCCCTCCAGTCAGCAGAGGCAGCTTAAGGTTGTGGGTAGTTCCTCATGGTCTTGGGTTTGAATCTGGTGGCCTACTTCAATGATGCAATGGTTCTGCAGGTGAGAAGGTCCTAGGGACACGCACGTGTGTGTGTGTGTGTGTGTGTGTGTGTGTGTGTGTGTGTGTGTGTGTGTGTGTGTGTGTGTGTGTGTTTGAGAAGTAATCACTAGACAATGTGTGTGTGTGTGTGTGTGTGTGTGTGTGTGTGTGTGTGTGTGTGTGTGTGTGTGAGAGAGAGAGAGAGAGAGAGAGAGAGAGAGAGAGATAGCAATTGTCTAATAATTAATAATCATAAATAAAATAATCTGCACATGTCTCTCCTTGTCTCATCCACAATATAAATACAAGAGATATTGTTGCCTTTGGAACACACATAGAAGATAGGCAATGATATTACATTTGCAGTGACAACATGGTATTAGAGTCAAGTTGCAAATGTAAGAAAGTAAGTGAAGACCTGGAAGAAAGATTTTGTGGCTATGGTAATATAATCTTAAATTTTAAAAGAATTTGTGTGATGGTTAGAAAAATGCACATATTACTATTGGTAGAAGAAGGACAGTGAACTAAACAAGATGCAAGTGACAGTAGTCAGTCATTGAAAGATATAAATGGACCAAACAACAAAGGGAAGGTAGATATGGAAACTAGAGAGAATATGAAAGAATAGAATGGCAGAGAAATGCTCATATGTCATCCTAGTGTATATCCACTGAAGAACAAATACAGAGAAATAATCATGGGAAAATGGATATTAAAGAGAATGCAATTCATCGAAGGAGAATGAACAATAGTAGGGAACTTAAAAAGGCAACCTCACAGACATGATAATGGGCAGAATACGTGGAAGCATATCAATGAGTATGGAGTTTTAAAAGATATAATGATCACCTAAGGAAAATAACACCATTGACATATTATATATGGGTTTCATTGATTAATACACTTTGATCTTTATCTGTGATTGGATAAACCATATTGAGTGCTCTACCAATATTAAAATGTCCCTTAGTTACTCCAAATTGAAATTTATTTGGATTGACAGATATTCCATATTCAAGAGCTCTTTTGAATTTTATTTTTTGAATGCTTGCAATTATCTCTTGCTTTCTTTGAACAAGTTGTCAAATCACCTTGATAAATAGCAAAAACATGGTCAATCAGACCATCAAATGCAACATTCGTGGTTCTTTGAAAGGTTGCTCCAACATTGGTTAGGCCAAAAGGCATCCTAGCATATACATATGTTCCCCATGGAGTAGTAAGTGTTGTTTTATATTGTTCAGTCTCTTTAACTTTTACCTGATTATAACCAAAAAAACCATCCATCATAGGTAGCAATTCATTTCATGTAACCTTTTGTAGCAAAGCCTCCATTTTTGGGAAGGCATAGCTATCTCTTCATGACAATACATTTAGATTCCTAAAATCAACACATAACCTTATATCATCATTTTTATTTTTTCTGAGTGGGACCAAGTTAGAAACTAGAATATCTTATTGGTTTTATTATTCCAACATCCCTCATCTTAATCAATTCTTATTGTATTTCAAGTGCTAACATTGGGTTTATGGGATGTTGCTTTCGTCTAAATGGTTTTGCATTTGGTTTCAGAAGAATCTCATGCTGAAAGAGATATTTTTTGTATGCTTTAAGGTCATTATATGACAAAGCAAAAACATGTATGTATTTTCTTAATAAAGAGATCAGGTCAGTCCTAATCTTCTTGGATAATTTTTTTACCAATAGATAGTTTTATCAATGAACATTCATTCCCTAAATTAATGTTCTCAACTTGATCTTCTATCATAGCAGTGGTATGTGTCTTGATCATTTTATGCTCATTGAAAACTTTTTCTAATGTGACCAATCCTTTCTGTATTTTATTGGACTTAAGTTGAACTATTTCCTCTCCCAAAATAGTGTCCTTTCCATCCCTTTCCACTAATTTGTTCCAATCAATTTTAGTATCTTGGTAATTTTCCTAACATGTCAAAAAAATTAATACATCCCTATCATCTTCAAAAACCTGCCAATTATGAATGTTATCTAGTATAGATGGTCTATTTTTTATTTCCACCTGGACCAAATCTTGTAATGACATGTCAATTTGTTTAACAATTATATTAGCCATTAAATCAGCCAGGGCATTATCACTCCTATATATCCAATTGATTGAAAAGGCGTCAAAATATTCAATTAAATCTCGTACATAATTTATGTATTTTTTTAGTCTAGAGTATTTAGTCACAAATTTGTTCCTTATTTGGCAAACAATAAGCTCAAAATCACCAAACACCAGTAGTAATTTAATTTTATGATGTTTTGCAATGTCAATTCTTCAAATTAATGCTTTGTATCCAGCAACATTATTGGTACATTCAAATTTAAGCGAGAATGCATACCTACAAATTTTACCTAAAGGGGATGTCAAGATTATTCCAGTGTCATTTCCTGCCTTACTACATGCTCTGTTAAAATGTAACTGCCATATTCCTTTGTTTTCCTCCTACATATTAATACTAGAATGCCCTATACTCTTGATAGATTTGTTAATATTTGTTTGAAATTTATCTATATCTATTTGATAAAAAATATATTTTTATGTCAGGATGAATGTTCAATTATATATTCAAATCCAAGTTCTTTATCAATTCTTATATCCTTATCATTTACAGGAATTGTTGTGTAAGATAAAGCCAATTGTATATGCTCCCTAATAGATTCGACCATTGTCTTGATAGTAACATACCATAGGAGGCTAGTGTATACGAGCAATGTTAGTATGCTAATAGAAACCAAATTTAAATAAAGCTTCTACAAACTAAACAAAATTCATAAACTTCAAGATAGATTAAGATGAGCTCTCAATTAAGAATATGAGCCATTAAGAAGCTCTCTTGTTGAGTGGCTTTGTCTAAATAGATAGAATGTATGCTCAAGCTTATGCTTCAAAAAGGGCTTCAAATGAAGCTCTCAATTGGCTTTCTCAATAAGAAGCTCTCTTGTTGAGTGGCTTTGTCTAAATAGATAGGATGTATGCTCAAGCTTATGCTTCAAAAAGGGCTTCAAATAGAGTTGGAATTTGGGTGTGAGTGTATGGTTTTGATGTAAAATGGCTTCTTAAAATGGCATTATGACTTTACTTCATGGATTGTGTTGTTTTGCAAAGGGGAAGGATCAAATTTATAGGCAAGAGGCTTGAGGGTTTGAGGGCTAAGATGCAAGGATGGGGAAAAGCTTATGGAGGGCTCAGATTGCATGAGAGGAGAGCACATGGATTGTGCTTCCTTACAACCAATCAGGGAGTGACACATGTCACAGGGTGAAAGGATGGAGGAAAGGGGAAGGATGAGTCAACAAAGGAGGCTCAAGGGATAAAATCATCATAAAGACCCTCATAATGGCTTGTAAGAGCAATGAAAGGGCTTTGGAAGAGTCATTTATGGCCTAGTGGGCTTCATAAAGTTTTATGGTTGGGATATTTTGAGGGAGATGAGAGGAATTTCGACTTGGGCTTGATTAGGAAGGTTTTAAGCTTGTTTAGGATTGTGCAAATGATTAGAGGATGGATTAGGATGGTTTAGGATTAGCTTAGGGATAGGCAAGTGGATGGCATTTAATGAAGGTGGGTGAAGGAGGAGATATTTGTTAACTTTGGCTTGGGTTAGTAAGTCTTAACCCATGTTTAGAGAATGTGACAAGGTTAGAAGGGGATTAGGATTAGGTTTAAAGACATCTTCTAGAAGAGTCTAGACTTTGGATGAGGATAAAGACTTTCTAGAATAGTCTAGAACTTCCTAGGATGAGGATGAAGACTTTTTAGAAGAGTCTAGAACTTCTTAGGATGAGGATAAATTAGATTTTTAGGAAATAAATAAAGTTTTATTTATTTCAAGGGTTTGGGTTGAGGAGATATTTATTAAAACTTTTTTAGTAAACATGAGGATTAATATTTAATCTTAATTAAATATTTTGAGTTGGGATTAGGGGTAGGAAATGATGGGATTAGCATTTAATCAAAATTAAAGAAGGATTATAAGATTTTGGAAGAGGTTAGTGGTCTTAAGGAAAATGGCCAAGTTTTGGGCAAAAAATAAATTTTTTATTTATTTTAGGTTTTTTGGTCAATTTATTAATTAAATAATTAATAAATAAGGAAATAATGTTTAAATAAGATTTAAACATTTTTGAGAGGGATTCCTTAATTAAATATTTTTAATTAAGATAAAGGGATTTAATGGCATAAAAATAAATAAATTAATTAATTAATGATGATGTCATCAAAAATTTTTCAGAAAATAAAAATACTTTATTTTCTAAAGGTTTTTAGGTGTCTACAGCTAGGACATCAACCACGGTTATGTCTATTTTATATGAAACATCAAAACAAGAAGAGAACCTAAAGTCAACATTTTTAATGACTTCGGTAACTAGGACATACCTATTATCCATTGCATGGCACTTTTCATAGGGTATATCTACTTTTAATCCTAATTCAGTCATAACTTCAGTAGACATAATATTCATAGCAACCCCTAAATCTATCATGCAATTCCTGACCAACTTATTGTTTATAAGAAGAGTCAAGTAAAATGGGTCAACTTGAGGAATGGTTTCATTAACATTTGTCCCTATATAAATAACCGATGTAATCCCTTCATCGTGATCTTTCTCAGGGATCTTATTAGTTTCTTATATAATTTTAAAAATTTCCTTGCAATATTCATGAATCTTAATTATTTCTAAGAATGGGACATAAATTTTTAATTGAGACAGAGCATTAGAAATAAAAGAGTTACTCACCTATTTCTTACTTAGTGCCTGTTGATCTACCTCTGTTGTCTCTTGTAAGGTGTTTTGAGAAGGCTTATCTGATGCAATCCCTTTGCACAGAGCATGTTTATCATTCCTTTTTGGGTCTGGACAAATCATCTTATTCCTCAACATTTGGTTGCTTTTAGCTTGTTCAATCGTTGCAATTGTGAGAGCTTTTCTTTCTTCAATTGTTATAATCCTTCTAGTTGGTTCTTCATATGAGAGAACTTGTTGATCCGAGTATGTCATCCTTCATGCATCAACATCTGACACATATTCATCTTCTGAGGAATCTTTGTAGACACCTAAAAACCTTTAGAAAATAAAGTATTTTTATTTTCTAAAAAATTCCTTATGACATCATCATTTATTAATTAATTAATTATTTAATTTATTTATTTATTTTTATGCCATTAAATCCCTTTATCTTAATTAAAAATATTTAATTAAGGAATCCCTCCCAAAAATGTTTAAATCTTATTTAAACATTATTTCCTTATTTATTAATTATTTAATTAATAAATTGACCAAAAAACCCAAAATAAATAAAAAATTTATTTTTTGCCCAAAACTTGGCCAATTTCCTTAAGACCACTAACCTCTTCCAAAATCTTCTAATCCTTCTTTAATTTTGATTAAAGGCTAATCCCATCATTTCCTACCCCTAATCCCAACTCAAAATATTTAATTAAGATTAAATATTAATCCTCATGTTTATTAAAAAAGTTTTAATAAATATCTCCTCAACCCAAACCTTTGAAATAAATAAAACTTTATTTATTTCCTAAAAATCTAATTTATCCTCGTACTAAGAAGTTCTAGACTCTTTTAGAAAGTCTTCATCCTCATCCTAGGAAGTTCTAGACTATTCTAGAAAGTCTTTATCCTCATCCAAAGTCTAGACTCTTATAGAAGATGTCTTTAAACCTAATCCTAATCCCTTCCTAACCTTGTCACATTTCCTAAACATGAGTTAATACTTACTAACCCAAGCCAAAGTTAACAAATATCTCCTCCTTCACCCACCCTCATTAAATGCCATCCACTTGCCTATCCCTAAGCTAATCCTAAACCATCCTAATCCATCCTCTAATCATTTGCACAATCCTAAGCAAGCTTAAAACCTTCCTAATCAAGCCCAAGTTGAAATTCCTCTCATCTCCCTCAAAATATCCCAACCATAAAACTTTATGAAGCCCACTAGGCCATAAATGACTCTTCCAAAGCCCTTTCATTGCTCTTACAAGCCATTATGAGGGTCTTTATAAAGATTTTATTCCTTGAGCCTCTTTTGTTGACTCATCCTTCCCCTTTCCTCCATTCTCTCACCCTATGACATGTGTCACTCCCTGATTGGCTGTAAGGAAGCACAATCCATGTGCTCTCCTCTCATGCAATCTGAGCCCTCCATGAGCTTTTCCCCATCTTTACATCCTAGCCCTTGATCCCTCGAGCCCTTTGCCTATTTAAGGAATCCTCTCCCAAGACATTTCAATACAATCCATGAAGTAAAGTCATAATGCCATTTTAAGAAGCCATTTTACATCAAAACCATACACTCACACCCAAATTCCAACTCCATTTGAAGCCCTTTTTGAAGCATAAGCTTGAGCATACATCCTATCTATTTAGACAAACCCACTCAACAAGAGAGCTTCTCATTGAGAGAGCCCATTAATGGCTCATATTCTTAATTGAGAGCTCATCTTAGTCTATCTTGAAGTTTATGAATTTTGTTTAGTTTGTAGAAGCTTTATTTAAATTTGGTTTCTATTAGCATACTAACATTGCTCATATACATTTTGGCATACCCGGTGGGACCCCACATGGGTCATCTTCATTAGCTTTTTTAGTCAAGTTTTGTATGTCATTTGCTAATTTTGGCTAATTTTGCTTGTTTTTGTGATTGGTAGGATTGTATAAATTGGTTTTGTAGGTCCACATGAGCATGAAGAAGACAAAGGAACTCATAGTCTATCTCATAGTATTTGCAGATTTTTCAAGCTTATAGGTGGACAAAGCACTTGGAATTCTTCTTCCTCTTCTTGTCTATATTCTTCTTATTCCATCTACTTCTTCTTCTTCTTCTTGTGGGAGATCTTGGCCTTTTTTTTTAAAGAAGCAAAATCATACACACTTCTTTTTAGTGCTTAAAATGAACCCCCAAATCATACTTAAATCCATTAAAAAACTAAAAATTTGCAAAAAAGAAAAAATATTTTAACAAGTGAAACTAAACCAATCCAATCATTTGCATCCTTGCAACGTCAAGGTTTTAGATGCATTCATGCAAAGTTAGGAACACTTCATTTTTGGAAATTTAAAAAGAACTTCAAGTTTCCATTTCAAAAGGTTCAAAATCAACACTAAGTGCACACTAAAATCTAAATCAAACTCAAAGCATCAATTAAGGATAAAATGAACCTCATTTGCAAATATTTTAAAGTTCTTTTAAAAATCTCATGAAAACTAAGAGTCCTAAATGGTTGCCAAAAATTGTCCTAAAAGCTTTGTTATTTGTTCCAAACAAATGTCTTGTTGCAAAATCTTGAATGTTTCTTAGGTTTTTCATGCATCAAAACAATTTAGGAATATCATTTTTGGGCTTAAAATATGCAAACTAGAACACAAAATCTTGAATGAAAACCAAAGTCCAAAGAGTCATTTTCACTTTTGAGTCCAAAACAATCTTGAATGATCTAAGGTTAAAACAAAGCACTTCAAAGTTCTTAAAACAACACACAAAATCTCAATCTTGAATGCTCAAAAGAAAAAACTTGAATGTTTAATCACTTGTCTTTGAATGCATGTTGCTAAAATCACTCTTGAGTGCCATGGATTAAAATCAAGTTTTTATTTTTATTTTTATGAATGCATGATTAAAACAACAAATCCAATCTTGAATGCAAAAGGTCAATTAATCATTACAATATCTCACACTTCATCTTTTGGGGCATAAAAAGAATCTACATTCTAGGAACTTCCTAAATTATAAAAACTAAATAAAGATGCTTTAAGTGAGTTTGTAGTTGGACTCACCCTCTTTAATCACCCATCAATTTAACCATTGGTTGCAATCTCAGCGCCATCTATGGAGATAGGTCCACCTAAGAGGGTGTTAAGTGCTCCACAAAGATCAAACTTCACTTACTTGTGTTTTTATTAGTTTTTTTAACTTAGAAAATTCCTTGAATGCACATTAGGCTCGCTAACACTTCATTTGGACATTAAAATTGAACAAACTCTTGACGTGGAGGGCCTCCAAGCGCGCGCTTGACAAATTGAGTTTCACATATCTTTGTTTTAGGCTTAAAACAAACTCACACTCAATCTTGAATGCCTAACAATCAATGAGCATCGCATGGTTTCGATGCATTTTCAGTGACGCTCGCATTTCTTATGTTGATGATCTCTCGACTTCCATTATGCTAACGACGCTGTCAAATTGGAATGAACATTGTATACCATAATCACAAGTGTCTTCAATCATAGCTTACAAAATCTAAATCATCAATCGGAATGAACACGTGTCTTTTAAAGCCCAAGATCATGTATGTGGTCTTGTTTTACACTTTTTAGGAGGCCTGCTTGGGGATTTCATCACCCCTTGGGACGACTTCAACTCCAGCGTTTCGGCGGAGTATAAAAATCGGGAGGTGAATCCAAAGACACCTATCTTGGAATCAAGATTTTGTCACTCGGGCTAAGCCTCAAGGAACTTTATACCCTTGAGAAGTGAAAGAGGAGAAGTGGGTTACCGCTCCTCTCGGCTGTGTGACATCTTTTTGGTTTCATCTACGGATTTGGGCCTCACGTACCTTGCGTATATTGAGGACTCCCTAGCTATAACAAATTTCATCCTTGTAGAAAGCTTCCTAGGATGTTGGTGTGTTTGATGTGCTTGCTCCAAAATTTTGTCTGCTTGTTTGTTCATAGCTTTTGAATGAATGTTTGCCAACTTTGGTCAAAATCACAAAAAAGCAGAAATCTCCCAGCTCAAGGCATACTTAGCGTAGTCACTGCCTCATTAGAAAATCATCCAAGCTCCCCCGCTGCAACCAAATCTATCTAGTTCCTTGCTTTAGAACAATCCCAAATCCAAAGTCTCTCCAAATCATCCCCCCCCAGCCAGCTAGCAACCCAATCCAAAATCACACCCAAGCCTTTAGAGAGTTGTTGTCATTCTGCTAGAATTTGCTATCCAATCAATCTGACCAATCCACTAGCCTCACCAAGGTTATCCCTTTGACAGAGCTTTGTCTAGAGTAATCTAGCTTTGTCACTTGTTATCCCTCATCACCTTGAGCTAAAGGTTGGGATCCACAAGTGGTCAATCTCATGTCATGCCAATAGGATCATTAGTCTATCCTTAAGTTGACACAATCTCCACCAATCCAACGTATAGGCAAGAAAAACTCTCACTTTTTGACAACATGCCCTTGAAGTCTTCCATCCATAGGAAAGCCAAAAATCTCCAGCCAATCCTCCTTAGGTCTGTCATACAGCTTTGACTCTCCCTAGGAAATCCTTCATCAGCCAATCCAAAATCTGTGCTTAATCCAAATCCAACAATGAGCTTCCATGTTCATCCATATGCAAGATCCCATCCCCATCCGACTCATCATCAAAACATGAAATCCCAAACCTATCATGATGTGTTCGGTCGTATTGTCCTTGCTCCCACCACCTCCTATTCCAATGATGATGAAAATCTTGTTGACTATGACGGGTATATTGAAAGCCTTAGAAACATTCCCCCAAGCATCACACAAAATCCATGCATTCTTCCAAACTATCTAGTCATGCCATATGATATCCCAGCTTCTCCTCCATCACCCAATTAACCAAGCTTCCAATCTTCCACCCCCATCACACTAGCTATTCCTGTCAATCCACCTCCATCTCTGACACACGAGTCTCCAAGGAATCTCCTAGAGGAAATACAAGAAAAGTCACCTCCAGCAGTCGATAAGCCATGTCATCTAATCCAACCATGTGAAGTAGTTAGTAATGAAGCTTCCCCATCTATAATATCACCTCCAACTACCATAGCTATCATCCCCATACCATCCATCAAATTGCTTAAAATCCTTCCACTTCCCGCAAGCATCAAAATCCCACCATCTGTCAAAACCCTCCAAATCCTATCCACATCACCTCCAAGCATTTCCCAAATCTCCCATAATGACCCTTATGCATCCATCTTCTACTCACCCATCTCCACTACTGAATCTCCCATCTATCCATTCGCTGCCTTTGAAGAGTCCATCCCTTCACCTCTTATCGCACCATCCACTCCAAACCAATCCTATCAAGATCCTACCCAAAAGCATGTTGACATCCCCCAAAGAATAAATGAAGATATCATCGTACCATGTCTTCCATCCATAGTGCAGTCACTATCCCCTCCATCTCCAAAACCTCAAGCCATACCTCCTCTACTGCAGGATATCTTTTCATCCCATCAGCTAAATCAAGATCCTATCCTACCATCTCCTCCACTCCATGCTTCCATCTTACTACCTATTCAAGCTATTTCACCATCTATAATATACCCTCTTGGTTCACTTACATTCATCCATAGTGGCCTCCTCTCAGCAGAAGAATTAAGAATAGTATCTCCCTATTGCAGTACATTTGATAAAGCACTTCCACCATTTTCTACATGCAAAAAGTATCCTCAGCTAGTTCAAATGCTTAATCGATGGCATTATCAAGGTCAAGGTTTAGGACCACAAGAGCAAGGAATTAGAAAGCCTATCATTGCACAAAAAAATCTAGGATTTTATGGTCTTGGATATGTATCCAAAGGCTCGCCATCTAAAGGTGTTGGTACACCACACCCCCAAACCAAGCCTATCTCCAAACCCCCCATGCCAGCCTCCCATCACTCCTTCAAGAAATCTTATGTCATCCTCCCTCCACCATCTTTGCAACCTAAAACAATCTACCATATCCCCCCTTCATTCGCTAAATCCATTTTGGGTCCCTATGTCCCAAAATCTACCATCCTCCATCCTCCTATCAACCATCATTCAAATCCTATTCCCTCCATTCCTATGCAAGATCAACAAAGGCACATATCGAGGCACATCATCCATCATCATCCCCCTACACGCTCTCCCATATCCTCTCCATCTCACAAAGCTTCTCCTAACCATCTTCCCAAAGCTTACCATAGCAATGTAAATGCCAACTTCAAAATGCATAAAGCTAAAAATCCACATCCTAGGAAATCATATGTCTATTCTAAGAGACATACTCCAAAAAGGCAAAATCCAATCAAAGAATGCAAAATAATGCAAAAGCCTATGAAAAGAAAATTCCAAACCATGTGGATCCCAAAGAAAAAAGTTGAAACCCAAGGCATAATGGCATCCACCATTGCTAATCCCCCATCCAGTGACTCATGTCCCCCATCTCCTAACTCCATCTTGGGTGCCTATATCCGCAAGCACGCTTCCATAAATCCTCCATCACGCTCGCATCTACCATCTATCCCCCATATGCTCTTTTCACATCCATCCCAACATGTGCCAATGTTGCTCTTGCAAGCATCCCCATCTCATGCTCCTTTCCAACCTTTTCATCCCTCCATCTCCTACCATCAATCCCATCTAATCCAATCTATTGCATAAATGACACATCCGGTGTACCAACAACTAGCAACAAAATTGAACATTCCAACAGCTAGTGAAAAATCCAAAAAAAGCCAAAATAGCTAAAGAAAGCCAAAATCATTCCAGCTAAGTCCAAAGTCAAAAAGTCAAAAAAAGAAAAAAGAAAAATAAAGCGTCCACTGGTGAAAACTTGGCAATTCAAGTGCCTTGGACAAGTACCATGATGAAAACTTGACAAACAAGCGTCATGTGTAATCCCGCCATCCCCAGCTTAGCCTATCACCCTCATGCTTTTGGTCATCTCTTGACATCCAACTCCATCTTCCAATCTATCCACCTATCCTCCACCCTCCATCTTCCATCTCACACCATCCACTTATCTCCTACAGCTTCAACCAACCATCCCAGCTATCATCCATCTCCCTAGCCCCTTCAGCTTTTTCCATCCTAGGTTCAATCCTATCACATCCATCATAAGACCTCCTTCCGCATGTTATCTTCTGATTGGGGGCACTATATTCCTTGGAGATCTTGTCTTGTCCATCCTCTCTTGTCATTGGTATCTAGCTCTAGGCTATCCTCATGCAAACCCAATGCCATCTCTTTATATCCATCATAATCCTAGCTATCTACCATCCTATCCAGCCATCTCATCCTGCTCCTCTAGCTATCCTTGGTCACAAAATCTCTCATCATCATTGGATGCATCCTGCCAAATCCATATCTTTCGCTATCACCCCACCCTTAGCTTTCACATCTTGCACAACATCGAACCATCCCGCTATCCTATCATCCTAAGCTTTTGCCTGCTTGTAACTATCTTGGTCAGCTTCAGCTTGTAAATATCTTGGTCTGTCAGCTTGTACATCCTCTTTAGCTTAGTACCATTGTATCTATCCAGCTTTTGTGTCAAATCCTCCTTGATCAACATCTTGCACACATCGCACATCTTGGTTAGCTATTCCAATGCATCCTTTAGCTAGATCTCCTGTCACCAAAGTGTTATCCTTCTTAGTTCAGCTTGCCAGACGCATCACTCACCCAAATCCATCAGCTTAGGTGCTTTCCGATAGATCCTTGTAGGATATAGCTTTTCTCATGTCTGATCTTGGTCTGTTAGTACCTCGTCCTACCCATCTCGTTGGCAAATGGTTCTCTTTTGGATTTTCACTTTCTTTTGATTTGGAATCTTCCCTTTTGGGTCTTGAAGTATCTTTTCCAAGCAATCTTTTTGTTCCCTCCTCAAGGTTGCCACGATCTTCCATATCATGGTATGCTACGAATGGGGCACTCTGAGCGTACGATTTTGATCAAGTCTTTCATTTGTTTCTTTTTTGCTTGTGGGTTACCTAGTGTCGATTCCACACTGTTTCCTCCGGGTTTCATGTGTGATGCTGGGGCAATCCTTGTGTGTTTGTTTTGAGTCAGTCCGTTAGTCCTTTAGAAAGTTGGTGAAAAGGCCTTGATGTTCTTGGTAACCTTGGCAATTAACCAACAGTCCTATAGCAAATCTAGTGCTCAACTACATGGTGGTACTTCTCTTTGAAGTATCCCCCGGCTCAAAAAGCTTTAATGGTTTTTCTTCATCTCCATTATCCCCCATCCATATCCAACATCCATCTCTCCTACCCCAACTTATGCATCAATATCTCTTTGAATCACTCCTCACCTTTAGCTTTAGGGATCCACAATCCTAGTCTTAGGGATCTACCAATCTGAATCAATCCACCAAGCCTCATCTTTTGAGATCCACAATCCTAGTCCTAGGGATCTCTGAAACCCATCTTCCGCCAATCTGACTCTTTGAAATCTTGTTGTATTAGATTTTTAATCCCCTCATCCATCTCCTCATCCTGGATTCCTTTTATAGCGCTCTGCTCCTTCATCCTCTACAATCCCTGAGATCTTAAGCTTGCTTCCTCTTGTGCCTCTGATTCTCCCTTTATCATTCTCCCGTAGTGAGAGTTTGAGCAAATAAACCTCTTCTGTTAAGCCAATCTGAGTCTTCTTGCTCATCTCTGATTCTTGTACTTTTCAAGAAGTTGTCGAGCCTCGCTTTCTCTCCCCACCGCCTTCTTGAGGGAGCATCTTGCAGTCCATTCTCTCCTCTTCTGCTCTAGCCTTGAGCATCTTATTTTCTTATTTTTGATGCCATGCCACTTGCGGCATCACATCAAAGAGGGGCAAAATGTAGACACCTAAAAACTTTTAGAAAATAAGGTATTTTTATTTTTTGAAAAATTCCTGATGACATCATCATTTATTAATTAATTAATTTATTTTTATGCCATTAAATCCCTTTATCTTAATTAAAAATATTTAATTAAGGAATCCCTCCCAAAAATGTTTAAATCTTATTTAAACATTATTTCCTTATTTATTAATTATTTAATTAATAAATTGACCAAAAAATCCAAAATAAATAAAAAATTTATTTTTTGCCCAAAACTTGGCCAATTTCCTTAAGACCACTAACCTCTTCCAAAATCTTCTAATCCTTCTTTAATTTTGATTAAAGGCTAATCCCATCATTTCCTACCCCTAATCCCAACTCAAAATATTTAATTAAGATTAAATATTAATCCTCATGTTTATTAAAAAAGTTTTAATAAATATCTCCTCAACCCAAACCCTTGAAATAAATAAAACTTTATTTATTTCCTAAAAATCTAATTTATCCTCACACTAAGAAGTTCTAGACTCTTCTAGAAAGTCTTCATCCTCATCCTAGGAAGTTCTAGACTATTCTAGAAAGTCTTTATCCTCATCCAAAGTCTAGACTCTTCTAGAAGATGTCTTTAAACCTAATCCTAATCCCTTCCTAACCTTGTCACATTCCCTAAACATGAGTTAAGACTTACTAACCCAAGCCAAAGTTAACAAATATCTCCTCCTTCACCCACCCTCATTAAATGCCATCCACTTGCCTATCCCTAAGCTAATCCTAAACCATCCTAATCCATCCTCTAATCATTTGCACAATCCTAAGCAAGCTTAAAACCTTCCTAATCAAACCCAAGTCGAAATTCCTCTCATCTCCCTCAAAATATCCCAACCATAAACTTTATGAAGCCCACTAGGCCATAAATGACTCTTCCAAAGCCCTTTCATTGCTCTTACAAGCCATTATGAGGGTCTTTATGATGATTTTATCCCTTGAGCCTCCTTTGTTGACTCATCCTTCCCCTTTCCTCCATCCTCTCACCTTGTGACATGTGTCACTCCCTGATTGGCTGTAAGGAAGCACAATCCATGTGCTCTCCTCTCATGCAATCTGAGCCCTCCATGAGCTTTTCCCCATCCTTGCATCCTAGCCCTTGATCCCTCAAGCCCTTTGCCTATTTAAGGAATCCTCTCCCAAGCTATTTCAACACAATCCATGAAGTAAAGTCATAATTCCATTTTAAGAAGCCATTTTACATCAAAACCATACACTCACACCCAAATTCCAACTCCATTTGAAGCCCTTTTTGAAGCATAAGCTTGAGCATACATCCTATCTATTTAGACAAAGCCACTCAACAAGAGAGCTTCTTATTGAGAGAGCCCATTAATGGCTCATATTCTTAATTGAGAGCTCATCTTAGTCTATCTTGAAGTTTATGAATTTTTTTTAGTTTGTAGAAGCTTTATTTAAATTTGGTTTCTATTAGCATACTAACATTGCTCATATACAATCTTCACTCCAAAGACTACATTTAGTTGTGGTTCATACCCGGAGTGAAGGCTATCATCACAAACACTCTTAGCCACTAGACATTGTTATGGGGAATGTGGCATTCTGCACACTTCACACCATGGGCCATTCTTAGCATGGTGATTATTTCCCCATAGTGGATCAAGAGTATCAGTGTGCTAGAAATAATTCTTCTAATTGTATGTTGTCATTGATGTTACACAAATGTCAGTATTAATCGACCAATGAAGGACTTGGAATATTAACCAAGCATATTCAGTGTTGATCGAGCAGCCAGGTAATGAAGGGCATTCAGTGTTAACCGAGTAGTTGGGCAATGAAGAATATCCAACTTATAGTGTTAACCAAGTGGTCAGGCATCAAAGGACTTCTAGTGTTAACCGAGCATTCAATCTTAGTATTGCTCGAGTGACAACAAAATATATTTGTCTAATAATTAACTAATTGACGTTGGCTATTTGGATGTTTAATTGGTATTTGAAAGGGTGTTCAAGTTGACTTGTCAAACCTTATGATATATAAGAAAGGTCAAGCAATAAGGATAAAGTGTAAGTGGAATACATGGAATAAGATGGATATATGGTTGAAGGAAAAAGGCAGAGCAGGAAAGTGTGGAAGATAAGCTGCAAAGAATATTCTGGTCAGTAAGGATCTAGAGGTCAAGCTAGAACAAAGATCTAAATCTACAAAAGAAGTTGCTTCAACAATTAGGTCAAATTATTGTTACCTTGTAAACATTGTAGGACTAAAGAAATCTCTTAACACAGTTGACTTGACACTCATATTGCAAATTCTTTAACAAGGTGACATTTCAATATTGAAGTGTTTGAAGACCTCTAACCAAACCACTCCTAATAGGGTGATCTAAATCCTCGAACAAGGTCATAATTAACTATATGTATTGTAACCTTTAACAGGGTTGGCTCCTAACAGGGCTCACTTTATAAGAGTGAAAAATATTATAACTAGTTGCATGGTGGCTTTCCGAAATTAGGTTTCCATGTTAAATCTGATGTTGTCTTTGTTCATGTTATTTTCTTTATGGTTTATTTTTATGCAACTAAGTCACTAAAGGTTAAAATAGATTAATATTCATAAGATTGCTTTGTTAACTGAGTTACAACAATATCTTAGTTTTAACTAAGCTGGACAAGTATTGCACTATCTATGAAAAGTTTGATTTAACATCTAGGAATTGGAAATTGTTTCAGAGTAACTGATTCACCTCCCCCCTCTTAGTTACTCTCTTCATTTCCAACAATTGGTATCAGAGTGTTTGGTTCTTGTAGGAAAAAGTTTCAAAGACCTAAGCTAAAGATTAAGATGTCATACAGAAGAGATATTCCTAAGCTTAATAGAGAAAACTTTTCAACATGGCATGAATTGATGAAGCTACACCTTTCAAGCATTGGAGATACTGGTATGTTCTACTTGGAAAATAAATATGTGCCACCATCTAAACCTATGACTGTGGAACAGATGAAAGAGACAAAATATCCCAATATAATGATGATTGATATGGCTTCCTCTCTCAACTATTCTGAATTTGATGAGGTTAAAGATTGTCCTACTACATTTGAAATGTGGGAAAAGCTACAAAAAGTCTATGGAGGGGATAAAAATGTGCAAAGAGCCAAGGCAGAAAGTTGAAGAGGCGAGTTTGATCGAATAAAAATAAAAGAAAGTGAGAACATTGTCCAATATAGTGAAAGAATCAAAGAAAGTGTGAGTGCAATCAAAGCTTTAGGAGAAAAAATAACTGATGAAACAATGATCAAAGAGGTACTAAGAACACTTTTTCCTATTTATGCAATTAGAGTTTTAGTAATTCAAGAGATGAGATGCAATCCTAAAAGTAATCTAACCTTGGATGCACGTGTGGGAAGATTGAATGCTTTTGAATTGGATAACTTTGATAAGTATGCTCCTACTTCTAACAACTTCGAATCTACATTCAAAGCCAAACTAACTCTTGGTAGAAAAGGAGAAAACTCAAAAAGCAAATAGGTTGATAGTGAAGAAGAAGATGAAATATATGAAGACCCTAAAGTCATTGAAGCCCTACTTGCAAAAAGAGTATCAAGAGGGAAAGGAAAATTCATAGGCAAAATTCCATTGATTTGTTTTTCATGTGAAGAGGTTGGTCATATTGTTGTGAGATGTCCAAAAAAAAGATAAATATGAGAAAAGATATAACAGACGCAAAGGTGAGAAAGACTTTAAGAACTTCAAGGACTACAAAGACAAAGGTAAGAAATCTTGTTATATTGCTAAAGATTTTGATAGTGATCAGGATGAATCTGATAATGAGGAAAATGAAAAGATGGCACTAATTTCTCATGTTAGCAAAAATCATACATGGATCATAGATAGTTGTTGTTCTCATCACATGACTGTGACAAAACTAAGTTTGAACATTTAGAACACTATGATGGTGGAAGTGTTATGTTTGAAAATAGTGAACCGTGTTATATAAAAGGAAAAGGATTCATAGCATCAACTGAAGGAATCAAATGTCAAAATGCCTGCTGGGTTGACAGGTTAAGACATAATCTGCTCAGTGTGACACAGCTAAACAATATAGGATATAAGGTAAAACTGATGAATGACAAATCTAAAAAATAGGATGGAAAAAGTAATCTGGTTGGGGCTGACAATCAGATAAAAGGAAACTTATTTTACCTAGATCTCACTAAAAATACATGTTTATTACCACAAATAGAAGAAAGTTGGCTATTGCATAAAAGAATGTGTCATGTTAACTTTGATAATCTAGTTACCATAAGCAAGAACAAAAGAGTAAGAGGCATACGAAATTTGAAGAAACCTGAGATGGGCATGTGTAAACAATGCCAAATTGGAAAGATGGATAAAAGGAGTTTCAAAAGTAAGTCTTTTAATTCTGAAGAAGTTTTGAAACTAGTTCATACAGATCTTTGTGGACCAATAGGTATATAAAGCTACTACAGAGACATATGTTTCATTCTATTTGTTGATGACTATTATAGGAGATGATTGTAATGTTCTTAAAAGATAAGTCAAATGTGTTTCAAAAGTTCAAATGGTATTTGGCTAGACCTGAGAAGGAAACATGAAAGAATCTGAAATGCTTGAGATCAAATAGAGGAGGTGAACTTATCTCAAATGAATTCAGTGAGTTATGCAATGAAAGGGGAATCAAAAGACACGTACTAACATCTAGGACACCAGAGCATAATGGTATAGCATAAAGAAGGAATAGATCCATCATGGAATGTGCAAGAACACTAATGACTAAGAAGAATGTTGCACCAAAATACTGGAGAGAAGAAATCAACACAACAATTCCTACACTAAATTGAGTTCAACTTAAAAAAGGTACAAACAAAACACCTTATGAATTATGGTATGGGTACAAGCCTAATGTTTGTTATCTCAAAGTATTTGAAAGCAAATGTTATATCTTGAGAGATGCAAGGAAAGGAAAACTTGATGCAAAATGTGACAAAGGTATATTCCTAGGTTACTCCAATGAGAGTAAAGCATATAAATGTTTGAATCTTGCTACTCACAAAGTCATAGAAAGTGCACTTGCGAAGATTGATGAGTTTGTAGAAAGAAGTGAAGAATAGAGCAACAAGGAGCCTGAAGATTACAAAAAGTTTGTTTACTATGAGGAGGAACCTAAGACTTTACCCCAATCAATTGAGGCTGAGCAACAACAAAGTGAATCTAGCAAATCACTAGAAGTACAACCCAAGTCATAGGCAATACAACCTGAGTTGCAACTAGATCATTCAAAGGAACCCAAGTCACAGGCAGTACAACCTGAATCATAGATAGTGCAACCCGAGTTGCGAATAGATCAACTAGAGGTGACCAAGAAAAAGGAAGAAGATCTTGGAGAACCAAGTGAACCTAGTTCAAAATCAAGAAAGAAAGAACCAAGACTTGAAAAATATGTTAGAAGACATCATGCACCTAAAAATATAATTGGAGGAGAGACAGATGACATATTGACAAGGAACAAATCAAAAGGTACATGTTTGCTTAGTGAATTTGAACCTCAATCTATAAAAGATGCTTTAGAAAATGAAGGTTAGATAAAGGCAATGAATGAAGAAATTGAGCAAATAGAAAAGAATAATACCTGGTCTCTTGTACCTATACCTAAGGATAAGAATTTGATTGGTACAAAATGGTTATTCATAAATAAGTTAAATGAGAAAGGAGAAGTAACAGGGAACAAGGCAAGGATAGTATGAAAAGGTTGTGCATGAGAAGAAGGTATTGACTATGGAGAAACATTTGCTCCTATTGCAAGACTTGAAGCAGTCAGAATACTACTAGAATATACTGCACAAAAGGGGTTCAAAGTATACAAGATGGGTGAAAAGTCAACCTTCTTAAATAGAATCCTAGAAGAAGACATTTACATTGAACAACCTGAAGGGTTCATTGAAAAAAAAAAAGGCATGGTATGTAAACTTCACAAAGCTCTACATGGATTGAAGCAAACTCCTAGAGCATGCTATGAAAGGTTGTAGGGATATCTAGTCAGAATTTCTTTTGAAAAGACAAATGATAATAGTAATTTGTATATAAAGGAGGGCAAAAATATTTGCGGATGATATCATATTTGGAAGACATGAGATGTTATGAAAATCATTTGCTAAAGAAATGAGGACATAATTTGAAATGTCCTTTTTTGGAGAGATGAAATTCTTTGTTGGCTTACAAGTTCATCAAATGAAGGATGGAATATTCATCACTCAGTCAAAATACATCAGGGAAACATCGAAAGCATTTGGAATGGAAGATTCCAAACTAGTTGGAACACCTATGTCTATTAGACATAAACTTTCAAAGAATGGTGATTCAAAAGAGGTAAATCAAACTACCTACATATCAATGATTGGGAAACTTTAGTATGTGGTACACACTAGACCTGATATTGCATTGGAAACTCGTATAGTTGCAAGGTTTTCTATAAATTTGTTAGTAAACATATTGTCCTTCAAAGAAATAATGAAATAAACTGACTCTTAAATGCTCAAAGAGAAGAACAAACATAACTAATAGTTGGATGAGTTATCATAGGCAAATAACCCTCCTTTGAATTGAGAGGTACAACTCCCTCGTTGAAAGACTTACAATGAATTGAATATATGATATATCTTTTGTTAGGATTAAACCATGGACAGAAATAATAGTTACATGCAAATATAACCAATAACAGAAAATAATAGATCACACAGAAAAGAACACAAGACACCAAGATTTAACATGGTTCACCCAATCCCTGGGCTACGTCCACCAAATAGCAAGTCCGATATTATTACAATCTAGTGATTACAACCTGATCACAATCTGTAATCTCTTACAGCTCAATACCGCTGCAAGAACCAATTTTGCATCACAACTTAATGAAAAATACCTAACCCTGAGCCCTTTTATACAAGTAGTTTTATGCTGCTTTAGGGTTGCAAGATGTCAACCATAAATTGGTGAATATTAGCCATTAATTTAGTGGTGAATCTATGAATAGTACCAAAAAATAATCGGGGCAATGCCCAAGCCCCAAAGAATTTATGAAGTATGTACAGTACTTTCCTACAAACTAACAATCTCCCACTTGGGGATTGATCAGGCTCCACACTAAACAATAATCTCCCACTTGGAGATTGTCTTGTAGTGATGTCGCTACTCCATGAAGCTCCCACTAGATCAAACCATCTTGGACTCTGTTGTTCTTTTATTCATGTTCAGTCTAGAAGACCAACCAAAGCTGAAGAGGAGTTCATCTTCTCCCTTGTTACTACCTTTGTCAATATATCTGATGGATTTTCATGTGTATGTATCTTATCCAGCTTTAATTGTCCATCCTCAAAAATTGACGAAATGAAATGGTATCGCAACTGTATGTGTTTTGTCTTTGAATGTAGAGTTGAATTATTCACAAGATGAATGTCACTCTAACTATCTATAAACAAATCAATATCCTTCTGAGGATGTCCTAATTCTTGCAAGAATTGAAGCCATATCATCTCTTTGGCTACCTCTGGAGCAGCAACATACTCTGCCTCTATTGTGGATAGAGCATTAATCTTCTGTAACTTAGAAACCCAGCTCATAGCTACCCCACCAACAGTAAAGACATAACCTGTAGTACTCCACTTGGTATCAATATCTCCTGCCAAATCTTAGTCAATATAGCCCTATAAATCTGTAGTAGAGCCCCCAAAGAGTAAACACTTATTGGATATTCCTCTCAAATATCTAAGAATCCATTTGACAACATTCCAATGCTCAATTCCTAGATGACTCATATGCCTACTAACAACTCCCACTGCATGTGCAATATCTAGCCTGGTACATACCATAGCATACATCAAGCTTCCTATAGTTGAAGCATAGGGTACCTTGGACATCTTATCCTCCTCTTCTTGTGTCTTAGGACACATCTCCTTAGTCAACTTCAAATGATTAGGTAAAGGTGTGCTGACAGCTTTAGCATTGTCTATAGAGAAACATTGCAACACCTTCTCCACACAATCAGCCCGAGATAGTGTCAATGTTCTGTTCTTCCTATCTCTGTGAATCTTCATACCAAGGATTTGTTTTGCTGCCCCCAAATCCTTCATAGCAAATGCATGTGCTAATTGGTGTTTCAACCCCTTAATGTGATCCATGTTAAACCCAGCTACAAACATATCATCAATGTATAAACATAAAATAATGTAGCTATCATCATTCAACCTCTTAAAGTAGACACAATGATCTAAATGACACCTACTATAACCATGCTCATGTATAAAATTGTCAAATTTCAGATACCATTGCCGAGGTGCATGCTTCAAGCCATATAAATTTTTCTTCAATTTGCACACTAAGTTCTCGTTACCTTTGACCGTAAATCCCTGTGGCTAAGCCATATATATCTCTTCATCCAAATCACCATGAAGGAAGGTTGTTTTAACATTAAGCTACTCTAAATGCAAATTTTTAGTAGCCACAAGACTTAAAATAATATGGATAGAAGTCATCTTAACAACATGAGAAAATATCTCATCAAAATCAATTCTTTTTTTTCTATGCAAATCCTTTTACAACTAACCTGACTTTAAATCTTTTCTTACCTCTATCCTCTTCTTTCAACCTCTAAACCCACTTATTCTGTAAAGCTGTTTTACATATAGGCAACTTGCACAAATCCCATGTCTTATCTTCAGCAAAGAGTCCATTTCATCTTTCATTGCAAACTCCCACTGAATCTTAGTATCCACCTGCATAGTTTCATCATAACTTTTAGGTTCACCAGCATCAGTAAGTAAAATAGAATACAAAGAGGGAGAAAATCTTTGTAAGATCTAATTTACCTTGTTGACCATCTAACATTCATTGGTGTGTGTGGTATTTGTTGTTGTGATTGTTGCACATCATGAGGAATGGCTAGAACATCATCTCGTGGAGTATCATCCATCACTACATAATCATCTTCTTTTTTCTCATGTTGCTGCAACAGATCTTTGTACAACACATTCTCATTGAATATGATATCCTTACTTGTTACAATTTTCTGATTTTCAAAATCTCAAAGCCTATAACCAAATTCATTAATGCCATATCTAACAAATACACATTTCTTTGACTTAGCTTCCAGCTTGGTTCTATTTTCAGAATCTATGTGAGCAAATGCTTCACAACTGAAAGTTTTGAGAAAAGAATAACTCACCTTCTTACTATTTCATGCTTCCTCTGGAATACCACAACCCAAAGGAGTAGAGGGACCTCTATTAATCAAATATACAATAGTATTGATAGCTTCCACCCACATGTGTAAGGGCAACCTAGCATGCAACCTCATGCTCCTTGCATGCTCCATTACAATCCTGTTTATACGTTCAGCCACTCCATTTTCCTATGGAGTCCTTAGAATAGTTTTTTGTCTATGAATACCATTTGTGGAGCAATAATCTTCAAATTCATGACTGCAATACTCACCACCATTATCAGATCTGAGACATTTTAATTTCTTACCAGTCTCATTTTCAGCCAAGCATTTCCATTTCTTAAAAGTTTCAAATACATCAGATTTTTGTCTAAGAAAATAAACCCATACTTTTCTAGTTGTGTCATCAATAAATGTAACATAATAATGAGAGCCACCAAGGGAAGATACCTGAGCTGGTCCCCATACATTGACATGCATAAGCTCTAATTTCTCCTTCTTGTTTTTTATTCCCAGTCTTTGCGAAACTCACTCTTTTGTTTTTCATACACACAACTTTCACAAAAATATATATAAACACATTTCAAACCTGGTAAAACTTTCTTTGAATGAAGTAATTTCATAACTTTCTCACTCATGTGCCCAATTTTGTTGTGCCACAGTGCTGAATTAGAATTTATAGCAACTATTTGTTCTCCCTGCTCAACTGCAACAATTGTTCCTGAACATTCATTTTTCTCTAAAACAATTAAAGTAGAAGGAACAATATGACCTGTACAAAGATATAAGGTGTCTATTTTCACACCTTTTGCTACTATAAGGGAACCTTTTGAAACCTTCCAATTTTTATCATTAAAAGTAACTACACAACCCTCATCACCGAGTTGCCTTGCTGAAATTAAATTCCTACTCAGCTTTGGAACATGTCTTACCTCATGTAGTAGCCAATGATTCTCATTCTACAACTTAATCTTAACTTTTCCCTTTCCAACAATCTAATAGGGTTTATTATCCCCCAAATAAATAAGTCAAAAATCCCCTTGGACATAACCAATGAAATAACCTTTATGAGGTGTAGCATGAAATGAAGCACCAAAATTTAAAACCCATGAACCATTAACACTTTCCAAAGACAGAAGCTGTAGACGCTTGAAATCATCCCTAAACACTATATTAATTAATTTTAATATTGCTCGTGACATTGTAATTAATTATTAATTAATTAATTATATTGGTCACATTCCTCTACTTATTTAATTAAATTATTTTAATTAAATGAGTTCATTCTCTTAAGTATTTAAATCTAATTTAAATACTTCTAGACTTAATGCGTTAAATTAATTTAACACATGATCCTCCATGTTTTTCCATTTTAAATTAAATTTTATTTATTTAAATCCTCATATCCTATTAATTCCTCTAAACTCATGATTAAATAAAATAAAATTTAATTTAATCTTAAGCCTAACCTAGAGCCTAGCCTATAACCATTATTTTCATCCTATTAAGCCTACTTCTTCTCTAATTCCACTTAATCATTCTTAATCATCTCCCTAATCCCCCTCATTAGCCTAAGAGTGTGCTCACACATGTGAGATGGCATGCCTACACACTCTTGTCTCCCACTTTTCTTCTCAAATTTGCTCACACATGTGTGAGAAAACTTTGAATTCTTGACCATTTAAATGGTTTGCATATCACCTTATGTGGCATCTACATGGATGCCACCTCACCAAGCCCTCTCTTGAGCCTATAAATAGAGAGCTTGTCTCAAGCATTTGCATCTTCCATTATTGCATTGTTACCATGCCATTTTGAGTTTTGAGTTCTCATGCTAAGAGTTTGCATTGTAGTTTGATTTTCATAGAGATTTCTAGGATCATATTAACCATTTGGTAGTTGATTTAGTTTGCTTCATGCATTATTAGTCTAGTTTCTTCATGTATTAGCATCTCCATTTCATTTACATCTTAGTTTAGCTTGCACATCTCATTAGTTTCTTAGTTGCATTCCATAGTTTCATTCTTGAATACCTTCAAGTATGGCTTTCTCCATAGCCATTTCTTGAGGTGTTCTTCATTTCATCTAGCTTAGGTTCATATTTCATATTTCATTTTCACTCACACTTACACATCCACTCAAGAGATTCACTCCACTGTTGTGTTTGGGAGAGCACACCAAACATACCCCCCCATCTTAACACACCAACAAGGCCTCTTATGGGTGCCTTTGTTGAGTTGTAGAGGTGGTTGAAAGATTGGGTTTGTTAGTTGCTTAGGGTTGCAAAACTCAAGCAAGCATTAGTTAGTGTTTGTTCTTTTTATTTTGATAAATTTTTGATACACTTTCAAGGTTTTTAACTAATATTTGTTTGTTAACTCATGCTCCTAATAGGTCACATTTTCTAGCACACATTTTGGCACATCTGGTGGGACCCACGTCCTTGGTTTCATTTCAAAAATTCGCAAACAACCTTGGTTTAGTCGTAAAACATCTCATTGTCATCTCCGTTAGCCGCAACATCATCTAAGATTATCGTCTGCGCAAACTAGTGTTTCCGCAGACCAGTGTCTCCGCAGTATTTCAAACCATACTTGCATTTTTGCTTAAACCATTTTGTCGTCTCTAAAGTGTCTCCTATCATCTTTAAAGTTTAATCTGTCATCTATGAACTTAGTTCTGTCGTTTGCGAAATTCAGTTTGTCGCCTGCGAGGTATACTTTGTTGTCTGTGAATTCATTCTGTCATTTGCTTGTGTGTGGCTCTTAGTTTGTCATCTCTCATTTTCAGCGTCTCTACTTTTCACATTGTCGTCTGCGCCTGACAGCATCTAGTCTTCTTAAAAGTCGTACAAAGTGTCTTTCATCATCTTCGAATTTTAGCATCTTTGTAGTTTTGAGTCTCTACTTTTTGTTGTCTGCGTAGATTAGTGTCTGCGCTTATATTTTGGCATCTCCGTATTCTAGCAAAATTGTGCAATTTTTAACAATAATTTTTGCTAACTAGTTCACTTGCAGATTTTTATTGATGGTTTTAATGCAGAGAATTAACCTTGTAAACCGCAAAAGCAAAATCAATAGTGATTTTTATCACTAAAGGAGATTTGTAGTGATTTTTATCACTTAAACCTTAAGGGGCTAATGAACTTGTATGGATTAAATACTTTCATTTGAATGCATGAATGTTTAGAGTAGCAAACATTTGAACTTGGTGCTTAAAATTGACATGAATGTTTAGAGTAGCAAACATTTGGACTTTGGTGCTTAAAATGGATATGAATGTTTAGGATAGAAGACACATTTGGACTTGGTGCTTAAAAAGAATTCACACCATCTTGAGTGCTTTAAAGGATAATGGACATGTATGCCTAGGCTAGACAATATTTGTAATTGGTGCTTAAAATGGACATGTATGCCTAGGCTAGATCACATTTGAGTTTGGTGCTTAAAATGAAGTTATACGCTCTTGAATGCCCTAAAGAAAATTGACTTTATTTTTCATATTTTTTATTTTCAGCATTTTACTTTCATACACTATCTTTACTTTCTTGTTGACAAATTCACATTTTTATTTACGTTGGCACTATTTCAAGTTGGAAAGAACCTTGTATGTTTTAATCACGAGTGTCTTCAAGTAGATAGAAAACTTAAAGCTTCATTGGAAAAGAACAAGTGTCTTTTAAACTCCTAGACCACTTACGTATTCTCTCCCCTCGCGCCTTCGGGCAATCTTGGGTGCACAAGAAATAAGTGGTTTTGCTTTTCTTTTTTTTAGGAGGCTTGCTTGGGGATTTCATCACCCCTTGGGATGACCTCGACTCCAGTGTTCTGACAGAGTATAAGAATTGGGAGGTGAATCGAAAGACACCTCTCTTAGAAGTGGAATATTGTCACTCTTGGCTAAGCCCTAAAGAACTTTATACCTTTGGGAAGTGAAGGAGGAGATTTGGGTTACCGTTTCCCCCCGGCTGTGTGACAGTATTTCCTTTCATATATAGATTTGGGCCTCACGTACCTTGTGTATATCGAGGACACCCTTTAGATAAGCCTTGTTCATCTTAGAGATAACCTTATTAGGGTTGTTGGCGTGTTCAACGTGCTTGTTCAAACATTAAAAAAAACCAAAACCAAAAACATCAAACAAGTTCTATAACAAGTGAAATTGTGAGGTAACCTTTCATTGAGTGAGATAGGTTAAGTGAGGTCTTCTTGACTCACAGTTACTATTGGTAGTTTGCATTTTGAAATTGGTTGAGTCTAGTCACATCTTATTGTAAAGTTTTTGGGTACTTGAAATTTGGGTTTTGTTTTATTCCTGCCATGACTGATAAAGTCAACCAAGTCATACATAAGAAAGTAAAGTTATCCAAACCACCTATCTACAAGGAAAGGAAGAACCTAGCACACAGTGACAAACAATTTCAATACACAATCAAAGACATTCAAAATGAAGAAGGTAGAAAAGATTGTTATGATAGAATTGAATATAAGGGAAAACTTTGAAGCTGGTCTACTTTCCCAGGAGTGAACCCAAGGTTTTTATTTCTAGTGAACGAGGATTGAGTTAACTGCATTAGTGACCGCAACACTTTCATCTTTTCATATCTACCTCCATCTTTCCAAACTCATAGTCTTCCATTTTCAAATTTTATAGAGAGCTTAAACTTTAAAACATCTTTTGACATTGCAACATTAGACCTTTCATCCATAAGCAAACATTTATCCTAATTACACTTACTTATTTGGGATCACAAGTCCATCTCCAAATAGTGAGCAATCAACTTGGTGTCCTATCTTTCCTAAAGATCACTTGGCTATCTTTGGTAGGAGAAAGATACTACTATCCTCTAATCAAACTTTTTTTGCTAAACCAAGGTCTTTTGTTCACACTTGGGTAGTTGACCCTTTAATCACATAAGGTTAATAGCTCTTATCATCATTTTCTTCTTCTTTCATAATCTTCCACCCATTGGCTTGGTCACTCTTGTATGGTACACACATGATCAGAAAGCTTCACGTTTAATCCCATGTCACGTTTGTGGGAATCGTTGAGGCAATCAGAGATGGAGAATCCTTTTCCTCCACTCACAACTTCATTAGGGAACACAATTCCCTCTAGTTCGAACCTTGGTATGCCTAACTCAACATCCACATGAGAACCAGAAGATCCCTTCCAACACAACTTTTGGGGATAATGACGAAGAAGTATACCAAGATGAAGATCCTATTGACCCTAACGATGTACCTAATGATGTCAGGACATTCCTTGCAGACACCTACAATGTGGAAATGATGGAAAAATCCATTAGAGCAAACAAAACTGAGATATTCCTAAATTTGGTCAAGGATGGTGTTAATGTTCCCCCAAGCTTTGATGAGAACACTTTGTTTAGACAAATTACAAAAGGTGGTGCACTCGTGTTGCCCACTTCAAATGTAGCTCTGACTTCTAGCAAAGGGAAAGAAACCATGGTAACAACTAGTGCTATGACTACATCTAGCACTTCAACACAACCCACATTTCAATTGAGTGCAGAACATATTTAGCAAATCATTAGTGCCATGTCCAATGTTACCACACATGCTAGTATTCCACAATCTACCTTGACAACCTCAACTGTGGGATGTTTAAGCATTGGATAAGTGCTTACTCAACCAATGGCAATTCTAACACAACCTATGCACTCCTCTTATTTACAAGTGCCAACCACTATGGTAAAGACATTCATGCCAATTCCAACAACTGCATATCAATACATTGGCCAAAGTGGAGTACCTCCACCACCTCACACTACATTTGGGGCTCCCTACAATTTAGGAGGTGGATTTGTGAACTCCCAACAATCACAAGTGCAACCTAATCAAAATTTGGCTCAACAACTCCAAGAATTGCGAAGTTTGGTCCTTAACATGAACAACAAATGGGTCAAGGATGTCTCTTTTGAGGAAATTTGCCCTTTTCCATTTGATAAATCCATTCATATGGTGCCATTTCCATCCGATTTTGAAATTCTTAAATTTGACAAGTATACAAGAGAGACATGCCTCATCACCCATCTCAAGGAATTTTCCATTTTGTGCCAAGAAGTAGCCTACAAGGATGACTATCTTAAGAGGCTCTTTGCATGAAGTCTTGGAGGCCCCACACTTGAGTGGTTGATGAATTTACCTTAGGGCTCCTTTACTTCTTTCAATGACTTGACAAGCAAGTTTATAACACAATACTCTTGCAACATTGAACATCATGCCTCATTGAGTGACTTGTGCAACACAAAACAAAGAAATGGAGAAAATTTTGCCAACTTCTTACAAAGGTGGAGACATCTTGCTAATTATATGCCATATAAAATTGAAGATTCCCATCTTGTGGATATATTTATCAAGAACTTGATACTCGAAATGTCTTTCCACATGAAAATGGATAACCCTGAAGACTTTTCCACTTTGGTCAAAAAGGGCAAGAATATTGAAAATGGACTTTTGGAAAAAGGTACCATTAAACATTATAGTTCATCATCCTCCAACAATGAGTCAAACAACAATAGAAAACCCAAATTCTGGTCCAAGAATAAGGGTGTTACACATGATGGTGTTACTCAAAAATCTTCAAGGAGGGAACAATAACAACTACTACAATTGAAACAACAATCATTCGAATCATGACAATCAAGGCAGTCAACAATCCCATAATCAAACACAATTCTTTCCATGCAACAACAACTACAATCGTGACTATGATCGAAATAGAAAGTTCACTAACTTTTGTGAACCCTTAGAGGCCATCTTTCAAAAATTAGTGGATCACAACTTGATGGTATTTCCTAACACACGTCTTTTTGATGAAAATCAACTAGAGTCAAAGTGGTATAGGGAAAATGAATATTGTAAATACCACCGTATCAAAGGACATGACACCAACAAATGTATCAAGCTTAAAGTTTTTATCCAAAATCTTGTTGATGATGGGGAAATTGAAGTAGAAGGAGGTCCAACCTCTAAAAATGCTAAATTGAAGATATTTCAAAAACCATTTCCCGATCACAACAATGATAATAACAGTACCAACAATGCAAATCAAGCTTCCACATCAAATGCATTACCTTATGATTATTCTGCTAACCACATATCAGGATTTGACTCCTTGTGTGGTCACATTGAAGATGTAGACACTCATGTGAATACCCTTTTCTTACAAGCAGTTGATTGTGATGCCACCACTCGACGAGGAAGACTCACTTTGTAAGCTGCCACTCCCAATAACACTAATCCCTCAGTGCCACATGCGCTTGCTGCGCCATCCTCCTCACAAAGGCCCGCTTCTCGCTACGATGTGTTGTCCCAGCTAGGTAAGAATCCTGCACAAATATCTATTCTTGAGC
Organism: Cupressus sempervirens; assembly: GCA_028749045.1. Lineage (NCBI taxonomy): Eukaryota > Viridiplantae > Streptophyta > Pinopsida > Cupressales > Cupressaceae > Cupressus > Cupressus sempervirens. The sequence goes on from CM053786.1 coordinate 1,018,070, forward strand.
TTCTAACCACATCACCCATCCATAAAGAGATCTTGGAGAAGGCTCTTTTAGAGTCTAATGTTCCTGAAAACATTAATGCTTCCCAATTCACTGCTATGATTGGAAACCTTGCCGCCCAACAACACCTTGTCTTCACAGATAAAGATTTCTAAGGTCCTTATCCCCACCATAATTTGTCACTCCACATTGAAGTCCTTATACAATGACATAAGATTAAAAGAGTCTTTATAGATAATGGATCTGGTTTGAACCTTTGTACATTGAAAATGATTCGTTTCTTGAGACTTCCAGAAGACCTCTAACCCACCATCACTCCATGGCCCTTTTCTCGCTGGGGATTCGATCTTGTTGGTCAAGTATACCCAAATTCCTCAAATGGCCATAAGTACATTATTGTCACCACTAAGTACTTCACAAAATGGGTCGAGGCTATTCCCTTAACCTACATCACCGAAAAATAGATTTCGAAGTTCATCTTGAACTACATTATTTTTCGTTTCGATATACCTCAAGATATCATGACTGATAATGGAACCCCTTTCAAAAATTAGAAAGTTGCCACACTATGTAGGAAATTCGAAATCACCCAGCATTTTTCCACCAGATACTACCCCCAAGGCAATGGCCAAGCTAAAGCTAACAATAAAACTATTTTGAAAATTCTAAAAAAAATCGTTGATGCAGTTGGCCGTGATTGGCACATCCAAATTGCTCTTGCCCTTTGGGCCTACTATACCTCCATCTGCACCCCCATAGGAGCCACCCCATTCTCCTCGGTTTATGGTTTCGAAGCCGTTCTGCCCATCGAAATTAAACTCCCTTCCCTCAGAATCTCTCTCAAGAATCTGATATTAGAAGAAGACTACCGAGTTGCTCACTTGCAAGAGCTGACACTCCTTCATGAGAGATGACTCAATGCCCTAAACCACCTTTGTGTGTATCAAAATCACCTTCAGCTTCAGTATCACAAGAAAGTCAAGCCACGGGAGTTTGAACTGGGTGACTTAGTTTTGCAGCATAATATGAAAAACCTCTAGAACCATGAAAAGAAAGGAGAGTTTGAGGCAAATTGGCTAGGTCCATTTATCATTACAGCCAAATATGGTTCTGGGGCATATCAGATTGCTACTCCAGAGGGAGATCTGCTCCCCAAGCTTGTAAATATCCAGCATCTCAAGTGGTTTTATGCTTGAGCCTTTGTAGTTCACGTACAGTGTTTATAGTCCCGTAAAAATCCAAAAAAATTAGAAAATAAAAAAATCCAAAAAAAATTCATAAAATGTTCCTAAAAAAGCCCTAAAAAGCAAAAAAAGTTCCTAAAAAAAGTATGGTTTGATCATTGTCTATAAGGCTTGTTTCGCTTCACTCCATTCCACCATTCCACTTCCCTTGTGCAAAGTCTTATCAGGCCTTTTGTGTTTCATGCATCCAATAAAAGACCTCTTGTCTGTGAGGCTTCATTTCACTCTTTGCAAGACCTCTAGTCCACGAGGCATTTTTTTTGTCGAGTGATTGTCAATCCCATTACACTAAGTTTTTTCACAACAGTGACCACACTTGGACTTACACAAAATCACCATTTGAGACTTAATGATTCAAGAAACTTGTTCACTTCATAGCCCTTGCTGGAAATGCATGATTTTATGATCATTTGACATTTCGACTTGACACACTTTTATAGGATGAATCCTTCCTATAGGTGATGTTGCGACATTCACTTCTAGACCTAAGGTTCTTGGCAGGAATTGTGGACTGAATGACTACTTGGTCATGAAGTCTCTTTTTGATTAATTTTATTTTTGTGTGTGTTAGCGAAATCTTTTTATGGTGCACCTTGATCTTCCATATTTTGGTAGTACCTGAATGGCTTTCATTGACTACACATGTTTTTGTGGTATGATATGTTTTTGAGGTTTTATTTCATACATGTTAGTTTCAGGTTATGTTAATGTGTTGCGTAATGGGGGCAATGGGTTAGCACATGTCCCACCAAAGATCCCTAAAAGGCTTTGGGTGTGCCCAGACCTCTCTGTTGCATATATGACATTTGATCCATCATGACTATGTAAACTACACCTATCGTCCTAAAGTCTCTATAGTTTTGTATGTCTAGTCCATGCAAATGAGTCATTTCATTTATGCTTCTATAGCATATAATGCATAAACTCATTTCCAAAATTAACTTAAGGTGTGCTCTCCATATAAACACAACAGAATCTCTTGATATCATGTAGTTAGGATGCATGTAGTGTAGGGTTTCATTCGAGTCATGCTTGAGACAAGGTTCTATTTATTTCTCCCCTCCTATGCTACACTACTGGGTTTCTATGAGTGACAGTTATAACATATATTCATTCATTAGTTCATTTCCATTAGATTGCATTCACTTCTCATTATTGCATTCATTCATTTTCCATTGCATTAGTGTTCATTTGATTCATCTCATTTAGTGTTTATTATGCATTTTTACTTCATTTTATTAGATTGCATTAATTCGTTTCATTAGTCGCATACATTCATTTTAGTCATCACATCTAGGGGCATACACATCATAATCACATCTCACATACATACATACATACATACATACATATATACATACATACATACATATATATAGTGCATCCATGTAAAATAAAACAATGCATACATCTCATAATTGACCACAAATCTGCATCACACACATGTTAGGCATCATGTACATACACATACATCATAAGAAACATCACATAGCACCACAGCCTGCATCACAAGCATCAATATCCACATCATACACATCATATGCATCACATAAATTCATACACATATGGAGTCATCGAATAATGTCATGTATATATTTCAAAAAATAGTGTCTGTACAGTCCATATACAAATCATGTAGAATCATATAGTACAAATGCATCATCAAAAACTTGTTGCATCTGCACATATCTATCAAAAAATTGATCACTATATAACATCAAGCCACTGGCTGTGAGGGCCCTGCCCCCCCTGAATCCCCCCTTCGAGGAGGTCTCCGCTGTCCTACGGACTGCTTTGATCTAGCTCTGCCGCTTGAAATCCATGAGTTGGCCTCCCTCTAAAAATTTGATTGTCGTCGCTTAGCAGACATGGCCTCAATATAAAGCGACCTATAATAGGCTGTCTCTTATATGGCCTGTGTCTCTAGTCGATTAGATGCAAGGGCTTCATGCATCACTAAGACGATTGCCATAGGCTATACCATCTATATGGCTATGTCCCTTTGCCTACAGTATCCGTCTAGCTACGCCTGATGGGTGGCCCGCTTGGCCTATAATGCGGCTACCTCTACTCGAAACCTCTCCAGCTTTGCCCGCTCCTCTGCCCCTGTGTGGGTGCCCATCCCTGCAAACTACCCACCATCCACTTGTTCTTGTAGGGCCACTAAGGCCTCTTATGCACTGTCTCCCCTAGCCCTCTACACTTGCAGCTCTGCCTGTACGACCCCCATGGCCTGCTCTAAGCTGTCTACTCGTGCCTGTTGTTCTTGTGCTATCCCTTGTAGGCGGGCTACCTATGTCTGCAAGCTATCTCGCTCAGCCCTGACCATGTCTGGGTCCTCTCCCTATACCTGTCCCTATGGAGGTGCCTATGGTGGTACCGGTAGTGGTGCCTAGGGCTATGCTTGTACCTATGCCTGGGGTGCTATTTGTGGTGGCCCCTGTACTGGTGTTGGCCCTGGCCCTCTCCTCGCTCGAACTCTGCACCTGTGCGGTCCCTCCTGTGCCCCTTGTGCCAGTGGTGGCATCATAGCTGCCTGCCCACCGTCGCCTGCTCCATCCCCATCCCCCTATGCCTGCTCTACCGGTGGAGGTGCCCTTAACACTGTAAGCTTGACTCGCTAATGGGTTGCCCACCACTGTGCATACGCCGGTGTCATCCCCGTGTCTCCTCTGTCTTGACCATGCACCCATGGCATTGCTACCATCCCCAACTAAGAAGCTTGGGCCAATCGTACGGTGGTCCCGTGTCCCCATAGCCGGCCATACTCTCGTGACACCACAGGATATAAAAATCTATCTAGTACTGTGTCTTGTGTCCTACCAAACTGTCGTCGCACTCGAAAGGGCATGTAGCACATGATCACATGCATGGATCGGCCAATGATCCAACAGTAAGTCTGTGTGTACGGGAGGTACATCTGATCCTCTGTGTCATCCTCGCCACCTGCTGCCAGTGTTTGCCCCCACCGCTCTACCCCATTATAGGGAGTCCACTCCATCATGATGATCTCGTCTATGCACCGATGCCAGAATCCCACAGACTTTGTCAATGTATACTAGATGGGAGGCTGGTATCTGCAAGCGAATGGCTCTCTAGGCTGCCTAATCTCCCCCTGAGTGATAGGTCGTATGACTCCAATGTGCTCCCATGACCAGACCATTAGTAGCATCAGTCTTGGTCCTGTAGTGTGTTGGGTCCAATATGCACACATGTGCAAATCATGATATAGCTCGACCAAGATCGTCTGTCCCTAGTAGTAAACTGCTCTCTCCTCCTGTAGTAAGTGCTTAGCACTCGCGCCCCACCGATCGACCACCCGTGTCCTGCATGATCTAGCAACATCTGCCATATTAGTGAGGCTAGGTATACAGCTAGCCTCGGTAGCCTCTACTCTAGTGCGCCCCGCCATGACAACCACGACCTCTAGATGGGTAGTCACTGTCGCTGTTTACCAAAGCACTCCCCCAGGAATGGATCAGAACCCTCCAATACATACTCTTGGTATGCGCCTCTAATCGGTACTTGTAGGATCCACCACACATCCAACAGTGTGACTGTAGCCTCCCCTGTCAGTAGATGGAAGCTCCTTGTAGGCGTATGCCATCGCTCTATGAGAGCCGATAGCTATGTTGAATGTGCCCTCAAATCTAGCCACTCATGTACGTGCTCTAGGATGCACAATCACACATGTCCCCAATTCGCATCTGTGAGTCTCTCCTGTATCACCATGGTCGGAGGTAGTGCTCTCTTGACTTAAACACCACCGTGTCCTCCTGCAGCATTAGTTTTGCTAGCCTATGATGTCCCTAGAATAGGGCATCTTCCCTCCCCTCCTTTCAGTCTAACCCAATTAGCGCACTCACTAATCGGCACAGACGTCGATATGCGTAGACGTTGATTAGCGAAAATGTTGATCAGCACAAATGCCAATTAGCAAAAACACTGATCGACATAGATGCCAATCCCCGTAGACGACAATCTTCTATCGTCTGTGGAGATGGCGAAATGTTCTTCATTGTCTATGCTACCCCTTGTCGTCCACGCAGACGACAGGGTAAACATGTCATCTTCGCTTCGTTTTTTCCCTCTTTTGGCATCTGTGCAGACGACAAGATCAATCTTGTCATCTCTGCAGACGTCGAGATCCCTGTTTTGTCATTTATGCAGACGATAAGGTGGAGACTGTCATCTTCACTCAGACCCCTTTTTTAGTGCATTTATGACATAATAAATGCATGTAGCCTAGCCTAGTTTACCAAAACACGAAGAGGATCAGATGACTTACCGGTGGGCCCATCTTGATTGCTCGCTGGTACTCCCGAACGCACTCACCAAGCTACATACGATTAATAGGGTCCATGTTTGCTTTAGATGCTCTACTCTCGCTGTGACAATGACCTTCGTTAGGCCCCTCCCCCACGAACCTCGTTTGAGCCCCTACTTTCCCTGAACGATGCTTGTCTCCTGTTTACCTGCAAGTCATGCAAATGTTGTCATTTATTCCCATTTTTTTTCCTTTTTTTTCTTCTTTCTTAAGACCTTTTTTGCGCAAATTGCTCAAAATTTATTTTTTGCGCAATTTTTGTGAGGGGACACCCTCCTCTTCTGTCGTTGCCATAAGACTCCCTCCTTTGGAGCAACCTATATTTTTTTTCTTTGATATGATGTTGTCTCGATATCACATCAAAGAGGGGCAAAATGTAGACACTTAAAATCGTCTCTAAACACTATATTAATTAATTTTAATATTACCCGTGACATTGTAATTAATTATTAATTAATTAATTATATTGGTCACATTCTTCTACTTATTTAATTAAATTATTTTAATTAAATGAGTTCATTCTCTTAATTATTTAAATCTAATTTAAATACTTCTAGCCTTAATGTGTTAAATTAATTTAACACATGATCCTCCATGTTTTCCCATTTTAAAATAAATTTTATTTATTTAATCCTCACATCCTATTAATTCCTCTAAACTCATGATTAAATTAAATTTCATTTAATTTAATCTTAAGCCTAACCTAGTGCCTAGCCTATAACCATTATTTTCATCCTCTTAAGCCTGCTTCTTCTCTAATCTCACTTAATCATTCCTAATCATCTCTCTAATCCCCCTCATTAGCCTAAGAGTGTGCTCACACATGTGTGAGATGACATGCCTATACACTCTTGTCTCCCACTCTTCTTCTCAAATTTTCTCACACGTGTGAGCAAACTTTGAATTCTTGACCATTTGCGTGGCTTGCATGTCACCTTATGTGACATCTACATGGATGCCACCTCATCAAGCCTTCTCTTGAGTCTATAAATAGAGGGCTTGTCTCAAGCATTTGCATCTCCCATTATTGCATTGTTACATGCCATTTTGAGTTTTGAGTTCTCATGCTAAGAGTTTGCATTGTAGTTTGATTTTTATAGAGATTTCTAGGATCATACTAACCATTTGGTAGCTGATTTAGTTTGCTTCATGCATTGTTAGTCTAGTTTTTTCATGTATTAGCATCTCCATTTCATTTACATCTTAGTTTAGCTTGCACATCTCATTAATTTCTTAGTTGCATTCCATAGTTTCATCTTTGAATATCTTCAATTATGGCTTTCTCCATAGCCATTTCTTGAGGTGTTCTTCATTTCATCTAGCTTAGGTTCATATTTCATTTTCACTCACACTTGCACATCCACTCAAGAGATTCACTCCATTGTTGTGTTTGAGAGAGCACACCAAACATACCCCCCCATCTTAACACACCAACAAGGCCTCTTATGGGTGCTCTTGTTGAGCTATAGAGGTGGCTGGAAGATTGGGTTTGTTAGTTGCTTAGGGTTGCAAAATCCAAGCAAGCATTAGTTAGTGTTTGTTCCTTTCATTTTGATAAATCTTTGATACACTTTCAAGGTTTTAAACTAATGTTTGTTTGTTAACTCATGCTCATAACAGGTCACATTTTTTAGCACACATTTTGGCATGCTCGGTGGGACCCACGTCCCTGGTTTTATTTCAAAAATTCGCAAACAACTTTAATTAAATCGTAAAATATCACATTGTCATCTTCGTTAGCCGCAGCGTCATCTGAAATTATCATCTACGTAGACTAGCGTCTCCATAGATCAGCGTCTCCACTTTTTAGCGTCTCCGCAGTATTTCAAACCATACATGCATTTTTGCTTAAACCATTTGTCATCTCTGAAGTGTCTCCTGTATCTTTGAAGTTTAATCTGTCGTCTGTGAACTTAGTTTTGTCGTTTGCGAAGTTTAGTTCGTCGCTTGCGAGGTATACTTTGTCGTCTGCGAATTCATTCTGTCGTCTACATTGTGTGCGACTCTTAGTTTTTCGTCTCTGACTTTCAGTGTCTCTGCTTTTCACATTTTTGTCTACGCCTGACAGCATTTAGTCTTCTTAAAAGCTATACAAAGTGTCTTCTGTCATCTTCAAGTTTTAACGTCTTCATAGTTTGGCATCTTCGCTTTTTGTCGTCTGTGCCTGTATTTTGGCGTCTTCGCGTTTTAGCAGAATTGTGTAATTTTTAACAATAATTTTTGCTAACTGGTTCACTTGCAGGTTTTTACTGACGGTTTTGATGCAGAGAATTAACCTTGTAAACCCCAAAAGCAAAATCAATAGTGATTTTTATCACTAAAGGAGATTTGTAGTGATTTTTATCACTTAAACCTTAAGGGGCTAATGAACTTGTATAGATTAAATACTTTCATTTGAATGCATGAATGTTTAGAGTAGCAAACATTTGGACTTGGTGCTTAAAATTGACATGAATGTTTAGAGTAGCAAACATTTGGATTTGGTGCTTAAAATTGACATGAATGTGCAGGGTAGCAAACATTTGGACTTTGGTGCTTAAAATGGACATGAATGTTTAGGATAGAAGACACATTTGGACTTAGTGCTTAAAAATAATTCACACCATCTTGAGTGCTTTAAAAGATAATGGACATGTATGCTTAGGCTAGACAATATTTGGAATTGGTGCTTAAAATGGACATGTATGCCTAGGCTAGATCACATTTGGGTTTGGTGCTTAAAATGAAGTCATACACTCTTGAATGCCCTAAAGTAAATTGACTTTATTTTTCACATTTTTTATTTTCAAAATTTTACTTTCACGCACTTGCTTTACTTTCTTGTTGACGAATCCACATTTTTATTTATGTTGGTGCTATTTCAAGTTGGAAAGAACCTTGTATGTTTTAATCATGAGTGTCTTCAAGTAGATAAAAAAACTTAAAGCTTCATTGGGAAAGAACAAGTGTCTTTTAAACCCCAAGACCACTTAGGTATTCTCTCCCCTTGCGCCTTCGGGTGATCTTGGGTGCACAAGAAATAAGTGGTTTTGCTTTTCTTTTTTTTAGGAGGCCTGCTTGGGAATTTTATCACCCTTGAGATGACCTCAACTCCAGTGTTCTGGTAGAGTATAAGAATCGGGAGGTGAATCAAAAGACACCTCTCTTGAAAGTGGAATATTGTCACTCTTGGCTAAGCCCCAAAGAACTTTATACCTTTGGGAAGTGAAGGAGGAGATTTGGGTTACCATCTCCCCCCGACTGTATGGCAATATTTTCTTTCATCTACAGATTTGAGCCTCACGTACCTTGTGTATATCGAGGATGCCCTTTAGATAAGCCTTGTTCATCCTAGAGATAGCCTTATTAGGGTTGTTGGCATGTTCAACGTGCTTGTTCAAACATTCAAAAAAACCAAAGCCAAAAACATCAAACAAGTTCTAAAACAAGTGAAATTGTGAGGTAACCTTTCATTGAGTGAGATAGGTTAAGTGAGGTTTTCTTGACTCACGGTTACTATTGGTAGTCTACATTTTGAAATTGGTTGAGTCTAGTCACATCTTATTGCAAAATTTTTGGGTACTTGAAATTTGGGTCTTGTTTTGTTCCTGCCATGACCGATAAAGTCAACCAAGTCAAACATAAGAGAGTGAAGTTGTCCAAACCACCTGTCTACAAGGAAAGGAAGAACCTAGCATACAGTGACAAATAATTTTGATACGCAATCAAAGACATTCAAAAGGAAGAAGCTAGACAAGATCATTATGATAGAGTTGAATACAATGGAAAACTTTGGAACAGGTCTGCTTTCCTAGGAGTGAACCCAAGGTTTTTATTTCCAATGAACGAGGATTGAGTTAACTGCATTAGTGACCACAACACTTTCATCTTTTCATATCTACCTCCATCTTTCCAAACTCCTAGACTTCCATTTCCAAATTTTCTTCTAGAGAGCTTAAACCTTAAAACATCTTTTGACATTGCAACATTAGACTTTGTTTGAAGCAGAGGGCTTTTCATATAGTTTTGCTAGGGTTTGCATCAATTCTTCTGTCATCTTTACTTTTGTAATATTAAATGCCATTTATGGTGCTAGACATAATTGAATGCTTCCAAGTTTCTTTCTGCCTAAAAGATCCCATTCATCATTTGACATAGATCCCTGATTCTTGGCTTTTCCTTTTAACGGCTTCCATAAATCCTTCTGATAAAGATAGTCTTCCATTTGCATCTTCCATAACTGGAAGTTCTACCCATTAAACCTGTCAACCCTCAGCTTACCCTCGTCTGCCATCGCTCCCACTTGACCGTGAGACTCCCACTCAACCGTGAGACTTTCTTGCAGATGATAACTGAAAAACAACCTTGCTTTGATACCACTTGTTAGGATTAAGCCATGGACATAAATAGCAGTTACATGCAAATATAACCAATAACAGAAAATAATAGATCACATAGAAAAAAACACAAGACACTAAGATTTGACATGTTTCACCCAATCCCTGGGCTACGTCCACCAAACAACAAGTTTGATATTATTACAATCTAGTGATTACAACCTAATTACAATCTGTAATCCCTTATAGCTCAATACTACCGCAAGAACTAATTTCACATCACAACTTAATGAAAAATACCTAACCCTAAGCCCTTTTATGCAAGTATTTTTATGCCGCTTTAGGGTTACAACATGTTGGCCATAAATTGGCGAATATTAGCCATTACTTTAGTGGCGAATCTACAAATAGTACAAAAAAAAAAAATTTGGGCCGATGCCCAAGCCCCAAAGAATTTATGAAGTATGTATAGTACTTTCCTGATCAGTCACCACAAACTAACATCTTTAACCTGAAGATACCAAGGGTTTCTGACATGTATTCATAAACATGAATGAGTGTGATTGCTAGATTTATATTAGAATAATGAGAGAAAAATTGGCAAATAGCCACACGATCATTCATCCAATCCTTCTTTACATTGTAGAGGAAATAAAAGAAAAAAATATTTATTATACAAATTACAAGTAACTAGAAGACTGCATTCAAAACACAAAAGATGTGACCACATGATCAACATCAATCCAAGAAAGATATATTCATACACAAAATCATATCAACATAACCTTCTCTTCATTTTATACACAAAACAAAGGAAATCACGAGATTTCCTTGTCCTTGAGGTTATAAACAACTTTTGCAAAAAAATAAAATATTCTTCCCTTATTACCCTGTTACAAAATAAAACATATGCCCCCCCTTAGCAGCCACACGACATGAATAAAAAGTCAGACCCTTCTTACATCATTCAATTCTCTATTTAACATCTTTACCTATTCGTGACCCTTCAGTTACCAAAATAATCGATTCTTGGAATCAAAACCTTTAATCACTTCTTAATGATAAACTATTTTACTCCCTTCAAATATCTTGACTATTTTAATGATATTATTCTTCATGGGGCTTCCTCTAATATTTGGAAGATTTGCAGTTATAACTTATATGCCCACATTGCATGATAAGTGCTACTATTTCATGGTTTCATGGCTATCTTGCTTCCATAACCCCCCTCTAATGTTGATGAATGCAAACATGGGGATCTTAGGTATAGCTATGAATGTTCCAACATTGGCCTCAACATGTATGAAATCTCCCATCTTTCACCATATTGATTGTAAATCCTCATGCTTCGGGTTAATATCACGAATTCTTTTTCCATTAATACCGAGCCACCATGAAAACATATTTCAAGCATTGTATGGATATCAATATCTCTTGCAATTGAGACCACCACAATATTTTACCAACATTGATTGTGTATCCTTCAAAATTATAAGGTTCATTTTATTTTGATTCTTCATTGTAGTGCACTAAAATGATCGATTTATCTTGTCACGAATGGCTTGACCTATGGTCAAACAGTTGCATGCTTCTCCCTGTCCTTCCACATATCATAGAGAGTTGGTCTTTTGATGATGAGAATGCATGGTTCATGGTTGCGACTCTCGCCCTTTCATTATACATCTCTTATGTCTTGTGAAGCTCCATGTTGGTTTGAGAGAGTGGCTTTTGGTGAGGTTCCCACAATACATGTGTGTGATGTTTGAGGAACTAAACCATGTTCAACACCAATTTTGTACCATGCTATAACTTTGAGTGTGATCCTTAAAACACTCCAATTATTTGAATGTTTGGTACTCCGAACACTTATCAATCCCTAGAATTCTGTCAAGCAATTTGTCTACATTCATATGAATCAATGTCATGGACCCGATCTATTGACTTTGCAAAATCCAAACAATGAGCTTGTTGCTCAGTTGGCTTCAATATCTTCATCTCACCAATCAATCCCACTATGAATTATATGAATTCTAACTAAGTTGTTGTGATATGCATCTCCACACTCGTTGCTCATTTTCTAACTCATGTTACTATTGTTTCTTGTGCAGATAGAATGTTTGGCTTCACTTTTCCTTTGCACCATACAAACATCAAGCATGGTACGTGATCTTTTGTTGCATTATGGATATTCGCCAATCTGGTTGAGGTTCAATGTTACAGGTTGCATATCTCCATCGAGCAAGGGAATTTTGACCTTCTACCAAAAAAAATTTCACGTTCGTTTCTTTGAAATATATCATATCCTTTGATATTTAGAATAGAATAATATTCTAGACAATTAATATCCATAAAAGATGTTAACCCAATAATGCTTTTGGTGTAGGAGCACCCACATAAAGATTGTATATGTTGCCGCATTTCAGACTCTACCGAGTTGTAGAAGTTACTGAGCACCAGAAATTGTTTAGGATAAGATCTTTTCTTGGGATTTGTTTAGACCATTGTGGGGTCATTCTTCCCTATTCTATATTGATCTAAAATATTCTGTAAGCCGTTTTGATGGGAAGTCTCTTTAGGTTGCTTTTCCTATTTTGTAATAATCTAGAATGTTTTGTAGAGCATCCTAGCAAGTATAAATAGAGTTTTTAGGTTTAGGTTTAGTCAAGTTTTTGGATACAAAGTTATGGGGAGAAGAAATATTTAGGAGAGTAAGTGTATATATTGTTCATTTGATGAATCAATTAGAAGAATATTGTTATATATCTCTTTCTGGTGTTGGTTCCTTTTGTTTTTGCTTCTGTTGAGTTTATCTCCACATCATTTTTGGTATCAAAGCTTGGGGAAAACTCCTAAGGCAATTGGATTTTATGTCTAGATTAGAGTTAGAAGCTGAAACATCAAACATGGTCACCAATGCTGAACTGGGAAAGAAGATGCAAGAACATGAGAAAACCAATAAGTGGTTATTGGATGAATTTGAGAAGCTGAAGGGCTGGATGGAAAAGAGAGCAAAGATCTCCTCAGAGTAAGAGGAAGAAAGGGAAGAAGAGGATACCCCTGAGTAGGAGGTGGTTATCTTACCTACAAACCAGAGATACTTCATAGAAGACCTTGAAAGAGTTAGCAAGAAGGATGCCAAAGGTGACCTAACCATCTTCTCAGGAAAGATGGATGCTAATGTTGTTGTGGATTGGATAGAAGCCTTGAACAACCATTTTAAATGTGAAAATATAGTAGAAAAGGACAAGGTAAAAATTGCCAAGTCAAAGTTGAACGGACCAGCCCTCACTTGGTGGAATTTCACCCAAGGAGAAAGGGTCAAAGAAGGTAAGAACATGATAACTTCATGGGAAAGGATGTGTGCCAAGATGAGAGAAACATACTTACCTGAGGATTATGAAATCCAACTTCATCAAAGGAGACAAAGTTTAAGACAAAAGGAGCTATATGTTATAGCCTATACTGAGGAATTCCAAAAATCAAGCCTAAGGGCAAAGCAAAGTGAATGTGAAAGTGTAAAAGTTGCTAGATATCTCAATAGATTGAGGTTGAACATTCAAGAAGAACTTAATTTATTGTGTCTTGATACAGTACAAAAATGTTATCAACTATCATTGAAGGTGGAAGACAAATTGAAAAGAAGGCAAGAACGAAATAGTAGAGGAAGAGGAAGAAATCAAAGGGGAAGAGGAAATTTCCAAGGAAGAGGACAAAACCATGAAGATCATAAGGAGATAAAGCAAGAAAGCAGTCAAAGTGAAGAAAATTTTAGAGGTAGAAGAGACAATTCAAGAGGTGGGCAAGTCTGATCATTTGTTTCAATTGCAATAAGGAGGGACGTTATGCATCTAGGTGTCTAGATAGAGCTAGTTCAAATTCACAAGGTGAAAGAAGAACACATTTGATACAAGATGATGAATACCAAGAGAAGGAGATGGCTGAATCAGATAGTGTACCTAAAAGAGGAGAAAGTTAAATGATGAAAATAACACTTTTGAAAGTGCCTACTACCATGGAACTGCCACAAAGGAAAACTATCTTTAGGACTACTTGCAAATCTAGAGGTAAGGTATGTAAAGTCATTATTGACTCAGGATCTACTGAGAATTTAATTTCTCTTGAGATGGTTTAGAAGTTAAAACTTAGGAGAATACCTCATCATTTTCCTTATAAGGTTTCATGGCTAACAAAGGGTCAACAAACTCTTGTAAATGAGCAAGCACGGGTTGATTTTCAGATTGGAAAGTATAAGGATAGAATTTTGTGTGATATAGTTGACATGGATGCATGCCACCTATTATTTGGTAGGCCCTGGAAGTATGATTTGCAAGCACAACATGATGGAGAACTCAATATATACACCATCAAGAAGGATGGAAAGGTGATTAGATTGACTCTATTTGCTGATCATGAAGAAGTGGAAGAAAATAAAGAGAGGGAAGCCAAAATTATGAAGGTTGATAAAAAGGAATTCTTATGGGACATGAGGAATGAACCTAAGCCTTGTTTTCTTTTGATGCCTAACCCACAACCACAAGAACCCGTTGGAAATGACAGAAAGGAGACTGAAACAAAGAAGACAGTTATTAATGAAGTGAAAGAACTTTTGGATAAGTACGAAGGTTTGATTTCTTAATGTATGCGAAATTCTTTACCACCTATACGATACATTAGTCATTGTACTAATTTCATTCCTGGAGCTACTTGACCCAATAAGGGTGCACACAAGATGACACCTCAACAAAATGAGGAGATTACTGGACAAGTAAAGGAGTTACTCGATTCTAGCTTAATTGTGAAAAGCTTAAGCCCATGTGCTATACCTATTGTTTTGGCACTCAAGAAGGAAGGAACCTGGAGGTTGTGCATTAATTCTAGAGCCATTAATAAGATTACAATCAGATATAGGTTTCCAATGCCAAGAATTGAAGATTTGCTTAATTGTTTGGGAGGTGCAAAGTATTTCTCAAGATTGACTTAAAAAGTCGGTACCATCAAATAAGGATAAGAGTTGGAGATGAGTGGAAGACAACATTCAAAACCAATGATGGATTATATGAATGGAAGGTAATGCCATTTGGACTCTCTAATGCTCCTAGTACCTTCATGAGACTTATGAATGAAATACTCAAAGACTTCAATGGCAAGTTCATCATAGTATATTTAGACGACATATTAATTTTCAACAAGACAAAGGAAGAACACCTACAACACATTGGCATGGTTTTGAGAAGACTTCATGAGGAGAAATTGGTAATAAACTTGGAAAAGTGTTTGTTCATGAGAGAGGAGCTGACATATCTTAGTTTTGTGATCTCCTAAGGTAGCTTGAAGATGGATAAAGATAAGGTAAGTGTTATACTATCTTGGCCAACCCCAAAAACAGTTGGAGATGTTAGAAGATTTCATGGTCTTGCTACATTTTATAGGAAATTAATAAGAAATTTTAGTCATATATATGTTCCTATGTTAGAAACTATTAAAGGAGGAAGGAAGTGTAAGTTTGCATGGAGTCAATCAGCAAATGAAGCTTTTGAATTGCTTAAGAAAAAGGTTAGTGA
Organism: Cupressus sempervirens; assembly: GCA_028749045.1. Taxonomy (NCBI): domain Eukaryota; kingdom Viridiplantae; phylum Streptophyta; class Pinopsida; order Cupressales; family Cupressaceae; genus Cupressus; species Cupressus sempervirens. The sequence continues at coordinate 1,033,515 of CM053786.1, forward strand.
GCAATTTTTTCTTTACCTGATTTTAACAAAATTTTCCAAGTAGAATGTGATGCTAGCAAGGTTGCTATAGGGGTAGTTCTTAGTCAAGAAGGAAAACCAGTGGCTTTCTCAAGTGAAAAGTTCAATGAAGCCAAGCAGAATTACTTTTTATATGACCTACAAATGTATGCATTGGTTCAAGCTCTCAAAAGGTGGAGACATTAGTTGTTGCCAAAGGCATTTTTTGTGTATACCAATAACCAAACACTTAGTTTTCTGAATAGCCAAGACAAATTAAGTCATAGGCACATGAAATGGGTGGAGTATTTATAGGCCTATACCTTCACCATCAAGCATAAGAAGGGCATATCAAACAAGGTTGTTGATGCTCTTAGTAGAGGGAATATGACTGTCTCCCAGATATAGCTAGAAAGTGTGGGAATTGAAGCACTCAAGGACATGTATGTAGCAGATTCAACTTTTGGCGACATCTACAACATATGTATGGAGTTTGGTGAAAGATACCATGGTAATTTTCTTGATTTTTTGATACAAGATAGACTTCTTTTCAAAGGAGGACAACTATGTGTACCCAAGTGCTCTATGAGGACAAACATTATCAAAGAGAAGCATAGTGGAACAATGGGTGGACATTTTGGTTTGGATAAAACCTTAGAATTGGTTACAACGTACTACTATTGGCCTAAAATTTAGATTAATGTTAGAAACTTTGTGGAAACATGTATGATTTTTCAAAGGGCCGAAGGAAGGACAACAAATGTAGGGCTTTATCAACCTTTTCCAATACTATCTAGACCTTGGGAAAGCATAACGATGGATTTTGTAACGGGGCTGCCACAGACACAAAAGGGGCATGATAGTGTATTTGTTGTAGTAGATAGGTTCAGCCAAAATGGCTCACTTCTTACCATGTAAGTCAACCAATGATGCTTCTCATATAGCATATCTCTATTTCAAGGAAGTCATAAGGATTTACGAGCTACCTCTCAACATAGTTTTAGACAGGGGTGTGAAGTTTGTAGGACACTTTTGGATAACTTTATGGAGGAAACTTGGAACCAATTTATCATTCTCACCAACCTACCAAACTGATGGCCAAACAAAGGTAGTTAATAAAACATTGGACAATTTGTTAAGAACACTCACAAGACAACATGTAGCAAAACAGGATGTAATCCTACCTTGAGTTGAATTTGCATATAATGAATCCATCAATAGAAGTACATGAAAGTCACCATTTCAAGTGGTGTATGGAATTCATCCTAGAGGGATCTTCAAGCTAAAAGATATAGTTCAAAGCAACAAGTTAGTGCCCAAGGAGAAGAATTTGCTACAATCATAAAAGAAATTCATGATGAAGTCAAAGCACAACTCCAACAAAACTCTAACAAGTATAAGAAGCATGCAGATCAGAAATGGAAACACTTAGAATTTGAAGTAGGAGATTTAGTATGGGTAAATCTAAAACAGAGAGGCTACCAAAAGGTAAATCTACCAAGCTTATGTTGAGAAAACTAGGTCCTTGTCAAATATTGAAGAAGTTTGGAACCAATGCTTATGAGATTTGATTACCACCTAAGATTGACATCTCTCCCATCTTCAACATAGCATACCTCACACCATTCAAAGCACCCAATGAAGAAATAGATACAAGATAGATTGCTAATACAAAAGACATTCAACATCTACCATTTTAGGAGACACCTCAACTAGAAAGGATACTTGAAACCAAAGTCATAAAGTAGACAAGAGGAAAGGAGTCCAAGCAGTATTTGGTAAAACTCAAAGGTTATTTGGATGTAGATTTTGTGTGGATGACCGAACAAGATATCATGAAGTAGGGTACCACTCTACAAGAGCTCATCTCAAGTGGGCTTGAGATACAATTTCCTAGGGAGTATGGTGTAGGAACACCCACATAAAGATTGTACATGTTGCCACATTTCAAACTCTACCAAGTTGCAGAAGTTACCAAGCACCATAAATTGTTTAGGATAAGATATTTTCTAGGGATTTGTTCAGATCATTGTGGAGTCATTCTTCCCTATTCTATATTGATTTAGAATATTTTGTAAGCCGTTTTGACGGGAAATATCTTTGAGTTGATTTTTGTATTTTGTAATAATCTAGAATGTTCCATAGATTGCCCTAGCAAGTATAAATAGAGGTTTTAAGTTTAGGTTTAGGTTTAGTCAAGTTTTTGGATACAAAGTTATAGGGAGAAGAAATCTTTAGGAGAGCAAGTATATATACTTTTCATTTGATAAATCAATTAGAAGAATATTGTTATCTATCTCTTTTTGGTGCTGGTTCCTTTTGTTTTTGCTTCCGTTGAGTTTATCTCTGCATCAACTTTCCATTATAAGAACATAACGGGTCTCTTCCTCAAAGAAACCACACAATGACACTTGTCATCTAAAGTATACAACAATTTTGGGAGGAAACTTGATTTACAGAGAATTAGTGATGCCTCTCGTCTTTATGATGAGGTGATGCTTTATATTTCTTTCCTTGGAAATTCATTATTAGTTCTCCACTTAGTACAATGAAAGTTTCTTCTAACCAACCCCCATATAAAAATTCAGATGCAAGTCTTCCTCTATTAATACTTCTGCTTCCACTTACCTTTGAAGGTGTTCATGACTTAGAGCATTGAGATGGTAGATTGGTATTGCCCTTTTAAATTTGTGCTTCGAATTCCTTGCAATGTGAATTATGGACTTGCACCTTGGAAATGATGATCTGCACTTGGAATTTGCATCATTGGTTTTGAACCATGAGGAAGAAGTCTGAACTTGAATTGAGACTGTGTTTTAAAATCTGCATTTTGAATTTGCCTTTCCTTTTTCAATTGTAGATGTTGAACCTTCACACTTTGAACATTTGAACTTGAACTATAGGACCTTTTCAAACCATTACTCCTGCATTGAACCTCTAAACTGGGGAATTCTAAACCTTGTACTTGAACTTCAAAACTTTTAGTTTCAAAGTTCAAGTTCAATATAAATTCAAAACACCACCTTCTTTATAGATCAAGATTTACAACAACATCATTAGCATAATGATCACCAAGAATTCTTCCTATGGGGAAATTTGAAGTTTAAAACTTAGGTGTAAAAGCATGCTAACAAAATCCAAAAGAAAATCACATGATGGTAGTAAAAAGGATTTTGGGGTACCTAAAAGGAATTGAAGAATATGGTTTATGGTATAAGAAAGGAGGACATGTTGAGTTAAGAAGCTTTACTGACGCAGATTGGGTAAGAAGCATTGATGATAGAAAAAGCACCAGTAGAGGAGGATTTTTTCTTGGAAAGAGATTAGTATCTTAGACAAACAAGAAGCAAAATTGTATTTCTTAATCAATGTAACACCTTGCTCTAGAACCCAAAAGAAATAAACCTAATATGTCACAAAGTTTACTAAACTATTTTTCTTTTAAAGTTTAAACAACATCAAAGTAACAATAATGCAGAAGCAATATATACATACACACTAAGAACACGTAATCAATTACAAATACAATTTCAATTCCTTGAGGGTTCCTTCACGTTGAGTCACATTTAAGAAAGTTTTATTAATAAGTTTAAGTCTCAATTACAATGTCCATGATCATAAAATAAATAAACATACACATAGTCATATAAGAAAATGCATAAGTACAAATAATAATATAAAAGCACATCTAATGAATAACATCCATTGCACATGTCACAAGGTACATGAAAATAGATACAAGTACATCAATATATAATACAATATCTCGTAGGATCTCAAAACACATGATACATAGATACATCAAATGAATAGAAGTCTTCAAGATAAGAAGGAAGAATGATAATGGTGCTACTGTATCAAAGAGCATCCAACATCTATCAATCTGAGGGGGATCCAAATGGTAAGAATACACTAGCTCTAGACTACATGATCACCTAATCAGGCTCCCACTTCCATCGTGCAGGAGAGATAATATACGATCCACACACAAATAATCAAATTATAAAATAATCTTAGACAAGGAATCTTGATAGCCAAAACTCCCTCAAGGGTAACACAAACTACTCAAAAAGAAGAGATAATCAAAATCAAAAGGACACTCATACCAATACTAACATCTCATAACAAATCAACATATAGATACCAAGACCAAAAATATACAACCATCTCAAAATCAATGACAAGTGTCATAAGAATAATGACAAATAGATAATAACTGTTACCAATAAAGTAAACTACCACTCACTAACTCCAACAATAAATAACCACTAATGGATAATTGATCATTCATTAATAAAAGTCAATTGTCAACAATAAATGACATCCAATCAATGAGTAACAACTCACAATAAATACACCATCAAAAGTAATATTCAACAAGTACACCACTAGAGGCAAATATAAAAAAAACCATGAAGGAGACTCAGGCTACATACTATGGAGTGTCATCACATGAGTCAACTCTAGAGTTACCCTGGTAGTCTGTTAGGACCCCAACCCCCTAATGACTCTATGCGAAACTAAAATACCCTCTTGTGATGACAAGGAAACTAGTCATACCTCTCAAGATATCATTTCAATCTCATTCTTAGTCTATACAAGCACTCAAGGCACGGATGAGGAAAAATCTCTAACTTATCTTTTTAATGTATCTCAAGGAAATGGGCTAGGCAAGATATTTTAATTACTATGTTATTACTTGTTACACAACTTACAATGAGTTACCCTGGCAACCACTTTGGGCCTCAGCCCCAATTGCAAGCCACTTTCATAGGCATGCACCTAGACTACCTTCCCAAAAATCGCAAACCACAATAGTGTCCCAAACCACAAAAAATAATATTGATCGAATTTGGTTCCTTAGCAGGCAACCCAAAAAATAACATCAGTTCTCAAAACTTAAGTTCTCAAAATTGCTCAATAGCATAAAACTCATAAAACATAAATCGCAATTCAAATAATAAAGTTCATCATGAAACCCAATCAAATAATCATAAAAGAAATCTCAAAAACCACCTCTAGTTCACATCCTAACTTGGCTAGCTAAACAACCCACAAAGAAAAACCATCATAAAAATAAACATCATAAGACTATAAATAGAGTATTAGAAAATACATAGTTTTCGACTACATGATTTAAATCCACCAATTTCTCTTGTTTAGTTTGGGTCATAAGGATGTGTTTAGAGATAAAGTAAGATTATATATGTTAATATAAATTGTTATGCTAATATACTTATTTAAAATAATAAGTATTTAAATATCCAATCTTTTTGTGCATATAAAATATCATGCAATATTATCATGTTATTAATTTAAATAATCTTAAACCATAAATGATTTAATTAATAATATTAATATATATTATTAGATTTAAATATTGACATTAATTTTAATTTCTAAAATATTAATATGACTTTTATTTAAGTCTAATATGAATATTTATTTTTCTTTTAATTCATAATGCAACTAGAGATAAAATTATAAATTTAATTTAATTATTTATAATTTCTCTCATAAAGTCAAATAATTATTAGCTAAATGGTTATAAAGTGAACTCTACCACAACTTCTCTTAAAATATAATAAAATTATAAATATTTATTTATTGACTACTCTCTTACATTAATAAATATTAAATTATTTATATGCAACTAAGAGTTTAATTAGACTTAAAGAATCACTAATATTACTAACATTCATTTTAACTAAATGAATAATATTTATTTAAATTTTTAGAAATTAATAAATAATTTTAAAATTTTATTTTTAATTAAATAATTAATTTTTAATCAATTAATTTATTTTTAAAAATAAATAAATTTGAAAATTATATTATATTAAATAAAAATGCACATGCAATTAGTATTTTCGCATGTTTTTGATCTCTCAAATCATGCAACCATACTGTATTTAATTTTCTATTTTTAGCATATTTATTTTTACTTGCATATAACCTTACTATACTTAGTTTTTATTTTTAGCATGTTTTCCTCTCAATTAATCTTATGCTTTCCAAATAAATATTGCAATTAAATTATTTTAGATATAAGAATAATATTTATCTATATTTAAAAAATTCATGATAATTACATAGTTCTAATAACAAATTTAAAGTTGAAACCTTCACTCTTTAATTTATTGTTTTCATCCAATTTTTCTATAATCTAATTTTCCCTGAATTAAAAAGGGTTTCAAAAGAATACAGTAACAATAATTTTCTACAATTTTTTCTATAATTTTTCGAAGTCAAGTTTTCTTGATTATTAAGTTTTTATTTTCAATTTCTACAACATAATTCCTTATTCAACAATCACTCTAGTAAATTAACAAGCAATGTGCAAACACTTAGGAAGACACGAAGTAGACATATTTTTCAATAAAATTTTACAATGGGTTTTCAAAACCTACCTCAAAACCACATTTAAAATCTGAGAGAATCTGTGAATGCATGCAAATCCAAACCCTCTGAAGCTTTCAACAATTATTTTGATCCAATTCTGAATTTTGCTCTCCAAAACCCGTATATCTAGAAATGAGCTCTAATTTCTTTAATAAAGAGTTTTTCCCCTCAAATCAAGGCTTTGATCATGCAATCATGTGAAAACCCTTTGTCTTTAATTACTATATTTTAATTTTCATGCATACACTTTATGCAATTTAATTAAATTAAGCTTTATTAAATTAAAGCTTTCTCTCCCTTATTAAATCATGCGACATTTTTAATATAATATTTATTAATTTAACTAATAATATTATTTAGAGTTTATTAAAAATAAAACTCCTAAATAAATAATTATTAAATTAAATAAAAATAAATACGCCTAAATTATAACTTTAATCAAATCTTTTAAATTTAATTCTTTCATGCACATTTAAAAAACTTTTTAATTAAAATATACTTTTCTATTTTATTTTCCTCCACTTATTAATTAGTGCAAGCACTAATTAAAGCATAATTTATTATTTAAATTAATAATAATAATCAAAGCTCATTGTTTAAATGCAACTCTAATTTAATTATTATTAAATAAATAATTGTAATAAAGTAATATTAAATCTTTAATATTTTAATTCTCTCTTTTTGTCCAACTTCCTAAATTAAAATTTTAAATTAAATCTTTTAAATTGAAGTTCATATTTAATTAATTAATAATTAATTAAATATCATCATATTCTATTCTTTTTAACCAATTTTCTAAATTTAGACTTCTAAATTAAAACACATATTTAATTGTGGAAGATCTCACATTCTCTTCAGGAAACTATTCAAGTGAAGTGTGAGCTAGATGGGGGTATGGATCCGGTTGATCTTGCTATATGCAATCGCCTCAATTTTCATCTTCAGGATGGGGCTACAGCTCAAAGGTTTCCTTCTGTGTCCAAACAACCTCAACATCAAAGGAAAGGTTGGGTGAATCGGGATGGGCATTGGACTCCTCCTCCTTGTGGAGTTCTAAAAATTAACACTGATGGTTCTTCCCGAGGGAATCCAAGCCCTGCTGGTATTCGGGGAGTGGCTCGTTGCAATTCTAGGAATGTTAAATTCTTTTTCTCAGTTCATAAGGGTGATTACACTAAAAATCTTGTGCAAGCTCAGGCTATTTTATATGTTGTGGAACAATGTTGCTTGCGGGGATGGAGTAAGATTATCTATGAGTCTGATTCCCAAGTGGTGGTGAACTTGCTTTCCTCACAGGAGCTTGAGGATGTTAGTTGGCAGTTGGCCACTATTGTTAATCAGATTATTCTCTTTTCTATCTCTTTTCAGGTCATTAGGTTCACTTATATTCCTCGTGAATGGAATAGAGCTTCTGATTATTTAGCCAAAAGGGCTTCTAGTCATGCTCTAGATTGGAATATTGTGGATAGGGGGCAACTTTCCTTTGAGATGGTGTAAGAATTTGATGAACTTGTTGCTTAGGATCGAGCTCCTTGTTGTATTTCTTTCTGTCTTAATAATTTTTTACCCCTCTTTTTCTTTAAAATAAATATTTAATTAATTAAATATTCTCATGCTTTAATATTTTCTTTTTTAATCAAATAATATTTAATAATTCTTAATATTATATGATTAACTGAAATATTATAATTAAATCATTTATCAAATAAATCACATAGCGAAATCCACATAAAAGCAACATTACCAAAACTCAAAATCAAACAACATAGACAAAGATAAACTCACGGGTTTTAAAAAGGGTGGAAAGTTAGTTATGAGTCCTCCTTGCAAGACAAGTATTTAGGCTATGGCCGAGATTGGACTTAAACATTATCTCCCCATTCTTACCATTGAGTTATTGTGATAGGGTACGCTCATTCTAGCAATTCAGGGAAGTCGATGCCTGGTACCTACATTTTGCATAAAAGATGAGCATGTACATGTATATAAATATATCTAAACTAAAAAAGCAATGGCGGGGAGTGGTACATTGTGTAAATCTCGACTGGCAAGTGACTATGACTCCCTCCCTTAACCACATCAAACATGACAAACAAAAAGATAAAACAAACACATGCACCATACACATGCAAGTATGGGGTACGTACCATAATAATTATAAGTCAAACATCAAATGCTTAGAGAAAATTATGCATCATTACAAATATTAAGTAATCATCATTAAAACATCATTAATGTGTTAGTAATCATAATCATCAATAAACATGTGAAATATAATCAACTAAATAATTTTTTATTGATATACGAGTAATCCAAGTCATGAAATAATTTCATAATTATAAATTCAATACCTTTGAAACTAACACATCCATGAAATAGATATAAAAGAGTTTAATAAACATAATAGAAAAATAAACTATAGGTGCACACTACAATCAACAACATAGGCAGAGTATGTTGTTTCAGCAGTCAATTATTCTAACATAATATGGATCAAGCAATTATTGTCAGGAATAAAGGAGGAAATCAAGGAACCAATGGTTATCTATTGTGATGATACAAGTGCAATTATATATCCAAAAAACCTATGATGCACACAAACACAAAACACATTGCAATCAAGTATCATTACCTAAGAGAATTGGTTCAAGATAAAGAGGTAAGATTGGAATATGTGAACACCAAGGAGCAAATAAAAAACATATTACTAAGGCACTACTTAAAGATGCATTTATGTATTTAAGAGGTAAACTAGGGGTTATTCCCCTATCTAATGCTTACTAAAGCATAAGATAGTGATGAGTCAACCAAGTTCCATTGAAGATCTATCAAGTTGATGCAGATTGCCACACTTCAAGTGTGAAATGTAGATCATATTGCATATGAATCAGTACAAAAGGTACATAGTAACTTCAAAATATGTATCCTTTGGCATGCAATGTCAAAGAGGGAGAGTTTGATGTCAAAGATAAAGAGGGAGAGTTTTGTATCTCAGAAGGAAAGTATTCAGATGATAGAATTTATAGTAAAGAGGGAGAAAATGACAAAAGTACACAGTAGAGTGATGATAGACGTAAGAGGGAGAATTCATTTGGAAGTAGCTGAGACAAATCCAAGAAGAGGGAGTTGGTATGAATGAGAATTGAAATGAAACTATGGATAATATTAAAATTGCTTATACTTTTATCATTATATGTTGACATATTACGTTGCCATCAATGCTAAAGAGGGAGATTTTTGGAAGCAATTCTTCAAATTGTATATTGCCATTGATGTTAGATAATTGTCAATATTAACCGAGCAATGAAAGACTTGTAGTATTAACCAAGCATATTCTGTGTTGACTGAGTAGTCAGGTAATGAAGAGAATTCAATGTTAACTGTGTAGTCAGGAAATGAAGGATATCCAACTTTTAGTGTTAATCGAGCGGTTGGGCATCAAAGGATTTCTAGTGTTAATTGAGTGTTGAACCTTAGTTTGCCCGAGTGACAGTAGAATACACTTGTCTAATAATTACATGATTGAGGATGACTATTTGGATGTTTAATTGGTATTTGAAAGGGTATTCAAGCCGACTTGTCAAAGCTTATGATATATAAGAAAGGTCAAGTAGTAAGTATAATGTGTAAGTGGAATACATGGAATAAAATGGATATGTGGTTGAAGGAAAAAGGTAGAGCAAGAAAGTGTGGAGGATAAGCTACAAAGAATATTTTGATCAGTAAGGATCTAGAGGTCAAGTCAGAACAAAGATCTGAATCTGAAAAAGAAGTTGCTTGAAAAATTAGGTCAAATTACTGTTACCTTCTACCATTGTAACAGTGAAGAAATATCTTAATAGAGTTGACTTGATAGTCATATTGCAAATCCTTTAACAAGGTGACATTTCAAGATTAGAGTGTTTGAAGACCTCTAACCAGACCACTCCTAATAGGGTGATCAAAATCCTCTAACAAGATCATAGTTAACAATATGTATTGTAACCTTTAACAAGGTTAGCTCCTAACAAGGCTCACTTCATAAGAGTGAAAAATATTGTACCTAGTTGCATGGTGGTTTTTCCAAATTGGGTTTCCATGTTAAATATTGGTGTCATATGTGTTCATGTTATTTTCTTTATGCTTTATGTTTTTGCAACTAATTTACTAAAGGTTAAAACATATCAATATTCATAAGACTATTTTGTTAATTGAGTTACAACAATATCTTAATTTTAACTAAGCTAAACAAGTGTTACATTATCAGTGAAAAGCTTGATTTGACATCTAGGGATTGAGAATTATTTTGGAGTAATTGATTCAACCCTCCCTTATCAATTACTTTCTTCATTTCCAACACAATGTTCTTGATAGGTTTACCATCTTTCCATGATGTAGTATATGACATATCCTTCATCCTATATATTTCTTTATTATAAGGTCTATTGTTTTTTATTCCTTCATTCTTACCCTTCACATGCAAATATTTAATCATCTTGAAGATCTTGTTAATCTTATCTTCTTCCTTATTTTTCTTAGGGGCTTTGGGATCAAACAACCTAGGGTCTTCTCTTTTTCTGACTCTCCTAGTGACCTTTCTATCATTTTCAATTATCATGGCCACTTTAAAGGCTTCTTGCAATGTATTAGGTTTGCAGGATCTTATCTTGTAATGTGTCTTACTTTCAAAGGCACTTAAATAGATTTTTTTGAGAAAGGAGTTAACATGTTTACTGCCCTGAGGTATTCTGATCAAGAATTTATTGAATCTTTTATTAAATTCAAAAATAGTCTAATTTGAATTCTTCGTTGTTAATTCATGAGAAGTGAAAGAAGTGTTAGTATGATTTCCAAATTATTCCAGGAACATATGTATAAAATCTTGCCAACTTGTTATATAATTTTCAAGTAATCCTCTATACCATTCAGTGGCGTCATTGGTTAGAAACTGAACAAATAATTTCATGTATACATCTTTGTTATGTTCCTCTAACTCCTCAATGATACTTTTAAGATTAGTGACATGCATTTCTACAGTTTGATCTCCTTTCCCAAAGAATTTAGGTATAGCATTCCTTAGATCATTGGATATGGAATTGGGATATCTTGTTATTCCTGTGAAATCTTGTTGCTTATATCATTCTATGTTCATAAGGGCTCTTGTTTGTTGGTTATTTTGATTAAAGTTAAACCTTATAACATTGTCTTGATTATTAGCAATATTATTCCTCCAATTATTTTTGACTATTTGTCTGGTTTTTATTTTGGTCAACAAAATTGTTCTTTTCTTCATTGTTATATAATGGATTTTTATGAACATTATTGAAAGAGAAATTTTTATTCTTATGAGGAGGGGTGTATTTAGATGATTGACCTTTATCTTTATTTTCCTTTTCTTTAGTGCGCTTTGGTGAAGTAATAACATCTTTTCTTAAGCCAATTTTTTCTAGTAATTCATCGGGCACTCATCTTAACACCTTTGCCACCCTTCTAGAACACTGCATAATCTCTAATATCTCTATAAGCTTCTGAGAATCCTCATTTGTTTCTTCATCATCTCTTTCTTCATATGATTCATCAACAATTTGATGGGCTCCAAATTTCCCTATATTCAATTCAAAAAATGGATTTTCTTCTTGCTGAGTATCCATTTGATTATCATCACATAAGTGTTTTTCTCTATCTGCAATTTTTTATATCCAGTTAATGACATATCTATTGATTGCTTATCTTTTTTTCTTTTTCCTAAAGTGTATTGTAAATATTTTCCTAAATGTACAGACATTCTACCCCACATAAACCTCAAGGATGAATGTTTGTTACTTCTTCTATTCTCAAATACAAACAATTGATCACTTATAAATACATACAAAATAGTAGAGTCACCAACTTTTCTTCAAGAAATTTTTTTTCACTCCAATAAAGTGTGAAGAAAAATTATGATTCACCTTAAGAAAAAATTGTTTGACAAGTTTTCTGAGTTCTTGCTCCAGTAAAGTCACAATTTTACTTTCTCAATTTACTTGTTTGTAAAACTAAACAACTCTAGGTAATTGCACAATATAAAATGTGAAAAACTCTCCCCAAAAAACTTGTCAATCTATTGATGCATAAAATCTTTGGTTGACTTCCTACGAGTTTTCCTACTCGATGTTGGGAAACTCAACACAATTTTAGCCAATGAAGAAAACTGAATCTCAACTTTGTTCAATCTCTACACTTTAGGCTTTGCAAGACCTAGGTGGTTGTACCTTTACTTATAATGAAATAATGACTATGGTTGCAGAATTAGTAATGCTCTTGAGTTGGAAAAAGTCCTCAAGGGGAAATTGATTGTAATAATAAGTGTTTACAAAAATGGGGGAAATATCAAACAAGATGTAGCTATATACTACAACACATGAAAGTGGATTGATGTTGATTGTTTACCTTCCACAAAGTTGTCCTTAATTTTTAAATCATAATAAGACTAGTGCCTTCTGAATTGGAGAAGAGAGTCAACTTTGACAATTATTGAGCAAATCTTATATTTTTGAAACAGGTGCACCACCATCAACTAATGAGAAGACAAATTGAGAGATTTTAACAAACCCTAAATAATTGAATTTAACTTCAAGATGAAGACCAATTATGGAAAACATACATAAGCATATGAGTTTTTTTTTTCAAAGAAGTTTTCCCCAATTTCATTTCTACATATAGTGTTAACTCAAAAAAGTTCAAGTCTACCAAAATCAATGACCAATTCCCTATCTTTTGGAAAAGAACACGATATATTTTATTGATTCAAAAATGGAGTACAACTGGGTTGTAACAAGTTATAGTAGCTAACTTCCTCTATACATGTGTATGTCCACAATATTTGTTTTTACTATCTTTCTTTCTACCTTTTTTTAATCCTATATCCTATATGACACCTTGGTACCCTTTCTTATAGAACATGAAAGGGTGCAAAATAGCTTCAGGTTTGTTCATTCTAAATAATTTAAAACTAATTGCAACTTGTTAAAGATTAATTACAATCAAAAAGAGAAAATAAAAGAGAATCACAACTCTTGAATCATATCAAGGATTTCTTCCAAGCGCTTGGCTACTTCTTCATCTTGTACTTTGGCAAGCATATTTAAAGCCTCCCCTTTTTCTTATTCCATCAATATCTCATGGTAGTCACTTTGGTACCAGGTGTATGTTGTCCACAAATCCCATGCAGTTGCATACATACTATTGATGACATCATTGGTCCTCCTTAATTGGTTTCAACCCGAGTTGCATGACTAGGTGAGTACTTCATTCTCATTGTGTGATTGGGCTTGTAAATCCATATCTCATGTCCTACAAAACAAACATAGAAAATGGTACAAATTTGTTTTTTATAATGAAAATAATAAACCTACCCAATGTCCTTATATCCATAATCATGGCATAATGCATTAAATGACCATATTTCCTTCAAATCCTTAGTACAAGTCATCCTCAATTAATGTCACATTGAGAGAAAACTCGACAAATGGAAAAATTCCTTGATATAACCTCTTCTGCACATCAATTAATGAAATTTATGCTCTTTTACAACTCTTGGAATTACAGAATGTTAGAGAACAATCAACATCAAAATCACAAAATCACACACCAAAGATATCTCCTTCATCAAAATCATGAAATTGGAGCACAATTGACGATATCATTCTGAAATTGCAAAATCAAAGAGAAAGAGAGAATTTAGTTCTGAAATCGCAATATCGTAATATTGTTAAAAGTTGGATCTTGATTTTGCAAAACATGGCAAGAACACTCAATTTTTTTAATGTTCCATCACAATGCAAAGTTACTATTTGTGGAAACTTATTATTTTTAGTAAGTTAGTCATACAAGCTCAGAATATTCTAATTTCATAGGTGGAGGTTCATCTTGATTATACTAGCTTGCTAGTTGAGCCTCATTGTCATACCATTTGAATTGGTGAATTTATTGAGGATTTTTGGTACTAAATATTTGAGCTCAATTTGAAGGCTTTAGAGGCTCCTTAACAAGGTTGAATCTCGACTTATAATGCTCATGCATTCAGAGCATTGTAGATCATAAGTTGTCATTTTTAAAAAGTGGTTATAATAGCCAATTAGAGTTATAGTTAGAATGTTATGGCCTGCAAAAGTTTGGATACCTAAATTATAGTTTGAAATTATTTTGAGCTGGCTCTATGTAATAAAATGTGAAAAATAAAATAATTTAGGGTTGGTCACCATCAAGGGTTAGGGCTAAATATCTAGAACCTTCTCGAGCAATCGAAAATAACTTACGTAAAAAAGGCTTATAGAGTTGTCTAGAGCAGTTCCTAGGGGGTAGTTTATTACTTTGGCTTACAAAATATTATAAGGTAAAATGCCCATGCATCTTCACATGTATTTCTAAAATATGTAATTCCATATTTTAGAGATAATAAGAAGCCCATTTTTTAAGTTCTTGCAAATTAGTGTTATTTTTCTATTTATGTTATGTGTTTGTGGTATTAAGGGGAGCATCCTTCATCAAGTTGTATTAGATCCAGGTTCCTAAGTGTATATATAGATCATCAACTGTGAGGCATTCTACACCAGGACCATGGTTTAGGGTTTCAACAATAAGCATGAAAATGCCTCTATGAAGGGAACATGGGAAAAGAGGTAGATGTATTACACTTGAGGGTTTTAGATCCCTCTAGAGATAAGTGTGAGCATTGTAAGAAGAGATTCACAAAAGGGATGAATATCGTGCTAAAAGATAAAAGTGAGGATGACAAAGAAGAAGAAAATATTGATCAAGAAGGAGAAGGAAAAATTAGGAATCTTGAGGAAGATAGACTTTTCGAATCCATTTTCAAGGTTTGGAAAAAACCCAAGATTGAAGTCCCTGTTGGAACTCAAAATTGCCTTGTCAATTTGAGTACCCTTCCAAGCTTTCAAACGCTATAAGCCCATTTTAATGCATGTGTACCCGAATGTCTGTACTCCTAATAGGCGTTTAATGTTCCTAACACCTTGCATTCAAAATATCTACTCTTCAGATGAAGATAAATTTCCATTCCGAGTCATTCTGTGAAGTTTTGTTTTGAGCAATGTCCAAATCTGCATTTATCCCCCAGTGTCAAACAATGACAGGAGGCCTAGTCCGCATTTGAATATCTCACACCTACTAATGTTTCGTGAATTGATACTTTGGGAGTATTTGGTATCCATATCAAAGAGCCTATGTTTCAGATTTTGAGTCATTTCAATATATTTTGACTAGATTTTGAATCCCTCAAAGTCGATCATTTATTATTGTCATGCTGATGCAAAATCTTCAGAATTCTGGGAGGCCCTATTTAACTTGTTATAACTTTGACCTAGTTGACCAAAATGAGAAAATTTCTTTTGCATTACATTCTAGAGGGTAGAGACTTGTTATGTTTCAATTTTGAGCTTATGAGGAATTTGTTTGATCAGTTTTCAAATGTGATTCCATTTACAATTTGTGAAGTTTTACTGGTGTCAAGAAATGTAGATTGGTCAGTACCCTTGTTTGGGATATCATAGCTATGAATTCATGATAGGTGAGATAAAATGGACTGCATCGTTGCATTCTACTCTAAAAATTCTTTAAGTGTGCCAGTTTGCAATTCTTGATGAATCTATCTACACACTTTCCCAGGTCTATTCCGTTTGCAAAAATCACTTTTCTGCCATTGTTTCCAGTTCTGCAAATCTAAGTAGCCCACTTTGGCCATTCACTAAATGTGCCTATTTGTTCTTCATGATCCCTAATCGTAGATTCATATTCTCCTCATGACAGTAAATCAATCTCCCAATTTTTGTTCCCCCAAGTGTTAGTTTGACCTATTTTCAAAGTCAAATCCAAAAGTGTTTTATGGTTTTCTGACATGTTTTCTTGCAAGTAGTTCTAAGAAGACAACTTTGATAGTCAATACAAGGTGCAAGAATGTGGCACAAAGAAGCAGTATGTTAGATTTTAGAGCTTGGTTAAGTGTTTTTGTCAGTTTTTTAGGCCAGTCAAAGGACCTCTTGGCATGAAGTTGATAGTTTGCAGAAAGAAAGTGAATTGAGTTTTAAAGTCTTCTTCAATGGTCAAATTTGATTCTAATCATGGCCAAATGTCCAATGGATCAAGTTGATATGTCAGCTGTCTGAAAATGATTTTTTTTAGTCAAACCTACTTTGGGCCTGACTAGTTTTTACAGATTGACTAGGCATTGCAGATTGCAATTTTGATGAAGTATTATAATGGTTTCTTTTAATCATTACAATTAATTAGAATGTCACATAACTTTGTTTAAGATTAAATGGGCATGTCGACTTTATGCAAAGTAAGTAGTAAAGAAAGGATTTAAGCATCAATGCTCACACTACTCTGAGTTCCATCTCATTTTATTGTCCATTCTTTTGAGACATTTTTTAGATGAGGATTGAGTAAGGCCTTTGTGAGATGATGTTTTGATTCCTCTAATGATGGGATGGAACCTTAGTATATAAACTGTGGCCATTAAGTTTTGTTTCCAAAATGGACTAACCTCTGGTGTCTGAAGAAAGGTATAGAGAAGTGGAATGCTTGTTTCTTTTGTTTTATTTGCAAATCTTAGTTTCTCAAAGGAACAATTGGAGCCTCCATTTTTGTGTATATACACCACAATGGGATGAACATTGCACTTCTTTTTAAGAGATAGCATGAACTAAGGTTACATTCACAAGGTAACATAGGATTTAAATTGGCTAAGCTGGAGCATTAATTGAAGACCCTCCAAGATCGTCCCTTGATTGCCAAAAGGGTTCATTGGTAAGTTGATCAACTCATGTGGCCTTCTAATAGAGTTGGGAATATGAAAAGATGATTCTTAGATCAAAGTTTCAAGTTGATTGATCTATAGAATAACCATTGTGGTGGTTCAGCAAGCATACGTTGCACCTAGTATGTGGTTTTCACTTCTCCAAATGGGCTACTTCCTTTCTTGTAGTGAAAATTCTAAAAGGGGATAGTGTCCTATTTTAGCACCTATTTGCATTGATAGGGAAGGGCAAAATTTTTAACATTCACGAGTTTCTTACCTTTCATCACCCAAAACTATAGGAGATGAAACATGTAGCTATCGCTTTTCAAATTGGAGAATGTGAAGACAAGGAGTAGACGCCATGGAAAGATAAAGCCATAGGGAAGAAAGCATAACATAGACAAAATTTGGATCCACCATATAAGCTGCCATGGAAGTAACTCATGGTAGGGTAAGTGCATAAATGAAAAGTTGGCAGTGCCTTTCAACAAAACAAAAACATGCTAATGCCACCACTAAGGACGAGAGCTAAATTTCTAATCATAGTAGAGGCAACATGCATATGTTGACTCTAAACCAAAGGGATCCACTAGTGAATTTGGGCCAAGTTAGAGGAATAAAGGCAACTCGGGCTATCACTGCCAATTCAGTGATACAATTTAGTTTGGATGTTTCATTCTACACCGACACCTGATTGGTTCTATAATTATGAAAAACTAAAGTAGGGTAGTTTGCACCTTGTTTTTCTAATCATAGATGCCATCAGAAAAGTTGCAAGGAGCTGCAATTAGCACCAGTGAGTTTCAAAATCGAGATTTTGTGATATGGTGAATGATGAGAATGAGTTAAGTTGTGTTCTTGTATCTGTAGAGTGGAAGCAAGAAGGAAGAGGAAGATTGGTTTTCAAATTATTTTTCTCATGCGTGCAAAGATTTATTTTTGATGGAAAGTAGTTTGAAACTTTAATCCAACATCCATGCTATGGTGGGGATTTTAGTTTTTTAAATACAAGAGCGCTCAACTCATAAGTGTCTTTAAGACACAAGTCTTGTCAAAGGCAAGGCAAATATGGTCGCATGGGCCCATGGATGGTTGGAGATAATTTTAAATTAATGATGTCATCTGATGATGTGGCAATGACATGGAATCCATGGACCAACCAAAAGATGACAAGTGGCAGTACAAAGATGATTCACAATTTGACACGTGTCAAAGGATTGACCCAGATTGGTGCAAAAAATGAGGTGCTAACATGGCACAATGGACACATGGTAGTAGGGTGTATTCCCACATTATGAAGATGCATGAAGTTTAATTCATGCGGGGAGGCACCTAGCTACCACGTGGCAGTGGGCCCTGGATGGTGGTGACATGATAGGACCAGTCAGATGGTGATGTGGCGACGATGACATAGTCAGGAAGCCAATGAGATATTGATGCATGGCAATGATGTGTGGACTAGCCAGATGGTGCCACGTGGCAATTGGGTGGAAAGTGACATGGTAGATGTCGACCAATGGCATGCTACCACATGGTATAGGTGGTCAAACCTAGGTTTGACTTGGATGCATGGGTAAGGAAAAAATAAAAGTAATGAAAAAATGATTTAAAAATATTTTCCTCAAAAACATCACGTGCAATTTTTTTAAAACTAAAAGGGGATAATTCCTAATGTGAAATATTAAATTTTTGCATAAATTTTTTAAAGGCAAGTGCAAACCAGAGAGCCGTGATAGGGGAATGATTTTCAAAATGGTATTCTGGGTGTTTCTAATTAGTGAATATATGACTATTATATATCATTGAAATCAAGAAAGAACATAATTTCCATTTTTGGAGTTTATTTTTGCATAGGAAGCCACTGGTTCAAGTTATGTGAGGATTTGTCTTAGGTACCCAATTTTCAGTTCCATTCAATTTGGGCAGTTCAAATTTGATTTCCAGTGAAATGATGAACTAAATTAACATAAAAGGCAACATGAATGTGGTTAGGGGAAAATTTTGTTACTTCCAAGTTAGTTTAATGAAGGTATTATTAGCATTTCAGATATTTTGGCAACATAAAGGTTTTCATCATTCATAAGAGATATTTCCAAGTTTGTTACAGAATAATGATGAAAATCATATCAAATTTCACAGGTAGAAAGATGAGAGATGTTTTACAATAGTAGGGAATGAGGATTCAAGTGGACACATGTCACGTCCAGATCAGATCTAAGATTTCATTCCTTTCTTATATCTTTCTCTTTCTGATTCATTGTAAGGGTTTGTAATTTTCACTGTGAGACCATAGGTTCCAGTTTTGGAAAAAAATTTCTCATTGCTGTGATATCAAAGTGGTTCCAATATTGAGTTTTCTCAGATTTGTGAGACCAGGGTTCTAGTTTTGATGTGTTTTCATCATTGTGATACCATTTTTCTTCAACATATTTCTCTTGTATGAACATCAATAGTTAAGCTAATATAGCTAGTTCTAATCTATTTAGTGGTTTTATGAATTGTTTTACATGTATATTAATGTATAGTTTCAAATAAATGAATACAAACGAGTAGGAATCTCTTAGTTTTCATTCTAATTCTCGTCTCATATCTCTGTAATCTGTGATGTTTTGTGGTTTAGGGGCAAAGAACTTAGATCCATTTGCATCCCTATAATGTCATATGTCTGATATGTTTTATTGTTGGAACAAAGGGCCAAGTAAATGCTTGATGCATTTGATAGAGTTGTTGGTTATTTAAGAAGGATACTTTGTGAGAATGAGGTCTTTATGAACACTAATGTCTAATTCACAAAGTGATAAAATAGATATGATAACTTGATGTATGGAATATGTCTATGGTATCATAGATGTATGTGTGTGATTTGTGGAATTGCCCAATAGATAAGGCACTAATCAGCTACAAGATCAACTTGTTCTTACTATTGCATATTTGGGGTTTTGTTAAAATCAACATCATTAATCAAATATCTTTCCCTTTAATGTTGAAGAGCTGAAAGGATGCCCTCACTTAGCTTATCAATTTTTGTGGTCATGTTATTAGATATTCCATGTCTGAGATCTTTGCATAAGTATTAGAAGATTAAGGGTTTTATCTACTTTGTCAAGATTCAAGTGTGTGTTTTAGCATTGGTACCATATAAGTGAATCTGAGGTCCACCTACCTAGGTTTTGCAAATCCTGAAGTAGAAGAAGGGTATAGCCTTATAGTTCGTCCAGTGTCTAAAAGGGTATGTTGAAGATGGGAAGTAGCTGCCCCTAGTTGTATCTTGTTCTCATTAGGGTAATTTGAAATCGTGATGTTTCAAAACACCAACAGTCCCTACATTTTTGGGAAATCTTAACTTGGATGAACTAATAAATTGGATCAATCAATCAAAATAATATTTTGAGTATAAAAATACCAAGGATCCTAATATGGTTAATTTTGCAAAGGCCAGACTGGAGGGTCGTGCAAAAATCTAGTGGTAGGAGATTCACTTAGAGAAAAATAGAAGAGGAAAGGAGAAAATTACAAGATGGGATCAGATAGTAGATAAATTGAAGAGAAAATTCATTCATAATGATTATGAGTTTGATCTGTTGAAGAAGATACAAGGGTTGAAGCAAATGGGAAGATCAATTCATGAGTGTACAAAAGAGGTCTATCAAGTCCTCATTAGAACAAGCCATGTGGAAGTTGACAAGGAAAAAGTTGCTCACTACCTTAATGAATTGAGGCCAAGTATTTTG
The DNA here is from genome assembly GCA_028749045.1 of Cupressus sempervirens. Taxonomy (NCBI): domain Eukaryota; kingdom Viridiplantae; phylum Streptophyta; class Pinopsida; order Cupressales; family Cupressaceae; genus Cupressus; species Cupressus sempervirens. The sequence goes on from CM053786.1 coordinate 1,054,422, forward strand.
GAGGAGTTGAGTATGATTGGAATGAATAGTATAGAGGAATACCAGTTTCCTTAAGAGTAGAGGACAAGTTAGACAAGAAGTTTGAAAGCAAACAAAGTGGAAGAGGTTGCGGTGGGAGATCTAGTAGATGATCTTATGTAGGCCAAAATAAATGTTGGAAAAAAATATAAAGCCAATAGTATTTAGAATTAGAGGGGAAATAAAATCAATAATTTCCATGATCATAACAATAGGGATTAGAGAGGAAGATGAAGAGGAAAAGTACCAAGAAGAGGACGCTTCTGTGGAATATTTTTTCACTGTAGAGAAAAGGTCATAGAATATATGAGTGTCCTCAATGCCAAGGAAGGATAGATAGAAGAACTAAAATTCATGCTAGAGTTACATATGTGGATGAAGATGTTGTGTCATCATATTCTAAAGATAATGAAAGAGGAGAAGTTCTAGTTAATAAAAGAGTCCCATTGAGTGGTAAGAATGAGCTTGAGCAAATAAGGAGCTTGTTTCACACTAGGTGCAAATGCAAGGATTAGTGTTTTGATGTGATTATCAATAGTGAAAGAACTAAAAATTTGGTTTTAGAGGATATGGTCACAAAGTTAAGGCTTAAGAGGGAGAAACACCCACATCCATACCAGATTTCTTGGATGTAGGATAACTACAATGTCATGTTTAATGAACAATGCCTAGTAAAGTTTAATATTGGGAGCTACCATGATAATGTACTATGTGATATCCTACCCATGGATGCATGTCATATGTTGTTGGGTAGGTTGTGGCAATTTGACAAAATCATTATACATGATGGTCATGTGAATACCCATTCTCTGACACGAGATGGAGTGAGACATAAGCTAAAGACATTGAAGGACATAGATGAAAAGGTATGTAGTAATGCTAAAATATGTTTTGTTGATTGAAGAAAGTTCCTAGAAGATATGATGCATGAAAATATGTATTTTTATTTAATTCCAAAAGATAGTAAAGAGGAAGTAGAAGATGTACCTACAAGTGTTGTAGATTTATTCCACAAGTTTCAAGATATTTTATCTGATAATGTTCTTGATGGATTACCACTAGTAAGAATATAAGTCATCATGTGGACTTAATTCCAGGAGCTAGTTTTCCAAATAAGGTAGCACACATAATGAAACTAATAGAAAGTAAAGATTTGAACATGCAAGTACAAGAATTGTTGCAAAAGAGGTTAATTCAAGAGACACTGAGTCCACATGTTGTACTAGACGACAACGTAGTGTAGTACCTCCATGATCATTAGTTAAGAAGCCCAATAGAAGTTGATCAAGAAACTAACTTCTCCTTGGGGACTACCTTCATGAACATATCTGCAAGATTTTCACTTGTGTGAATCTTTTCAAGCTGCAATTGGCCATCCTCCAAAATAGACCTTATAAAATGGTACTTGAGCTATATGTTCTTTGTCCTTGAATGAAAATCATAATTCTTTGTAAGATAAATGACACTCTGGCTATCACTGACAATGGGTGATCTTCCTTCTTCTGATCTAATTCCTCCAGAAAACATTGTAATCAAATCATCTCCTTGCTAGCTTTCATAGTAGCTACATACTCAACTTTGATGGTTGAAAGTGCATTAGCCTTCTGCAATCTAGAAATCCATCTAACTGCAGTATGCCCTATAGTGAAAACATACCTTGTAGTACTCGTTGTATCAATATCTCTTGCTAGATCAAAGTCAACAAATCCACTCAGAGCATAACTGGATCTTGTAAAACATAATGCCTTTGTCATAGTACCTTTCAAATATCCAAGAATCCATTTGACAACATTCCAATGTTCCATACCTAGATTGCTCATATACATGTTGAAAACTCCCACTACATGAGCAATATCTAGCCATGTGTATACCATTGCATACATTAGACTGCTAACTGTTGATGAGTACAAGATGTTAGGTATTTTATATACCTCTTCCTATGCCTTTGGGCACATTTCCTTAGTCAATTTGAAATGAATAGCCAAAGGTGTACTTAGACTGCTTTTGCATCCTGCATATTAAGTCTTTTCAACACCTTCTTTATATACTCACTTTGGACAAGATTCAAGCTTTTATTTTTCCTATCCCATGTAATCCTCATACCAAGGATTTGCTTAGCAGCACCCAAATCCTTCATAGCAAATGAACTTGCTAATTTCTATTTAAGTTTATTTATTTTTTGAATATTAGACCCAACAACAAGCATGCCATCAACATAGAATAACATGATAATGTAACTCACATTAGCCAATCTCTTAAAATATATAGAATGATTAGAATGACATCTATGGCACCCTTGTTCAACCATGAAACGATCAAATTTTAAATACCATTGTCAAGGTGCCTACTTTAGGCCATATAGACTTTTCCTTAACTTGCACACCAAATTCTCCTTACCCTAGACCTCATATCCCTTTGGTTGCTGCATGTCAATTTCTTCCTCCAAATCTCCATGGAGAAAAGTTGTCTTGACATCTAGTTGTTTAAGATGCAAGTCATTTGTAGCCACAAGACTTAGTATAGTTCTAATTGTTACAATAGGGGAGAATATTCCATCAAAATCTCTACCCTTTTTCTGTGCAAAACCCCTTACCACAAGTTTGGCCTTATATCTTGTCTTTCCTCCATCTTCCTCCTTCAACCTATAAACCCATTTGTTAGGCAAGGCTCTTTTTCCTTTAGGTAGAGGGACTAAGTCCCAAGTCTTATTTTTCAACAAGGAGTCCATCTCCTCTTTCACGCCTAGCTTCCAATGTTGTTTGGCATCCACTTAGATTGCTTCTTCATATTCTTTTGGTTCACCATAATCAGTTAATAAAATGGAATACAAAGAAGGAGAAAAACTTTGAGGAGGTCTACTTGACCTTGTAGAATGTCTAACACTTATAGGAGTTTGTGGGATAACCTATTCTTGCTGAGCATAAGGTACCAATGGATTTTTAGTTTTAGGAGTCTCATCCAACACCACATATTCATGTTTGACATGTTCTTGATTCTTTTCCTACAATCGTTCTTTATACATGACCTTCTCGTTGAATATAACATCTCTTCTTTTGATTATTTTAAGATTTTTAAGTTCTCCTATGCAATAACCATAGTCATCTACTCCATATCCAATGAAGGTACACTTTAGAGATTTAACATCAAGCTTAGTTATATTTTCTTTATCAACATGGACAAAAGCTTCACAACCAAAAGTTTTTAGAAATGAATAATTTACCTTTTTTTCAGTCCATGCTTCCTCTCTGATACCAATTGTTAGGGTTTGATAGATCTGGAACAATATAAGAATAAATAGTTATATGCAGAAATAATAGGAGAGAACACAAAGAACATAGATAACACACATTTTTAATGTGGTTCACACAAAACCTAGGCTATTTCCACCTACACAACCTTCAACCTTTCTATTATCTAGAAAAAATGTTCACCATTATTAGAATGCATTATGCATCTTAGCCACTTATAACAACATTTTAGGGCAACTTCTAAAATTGACCATCAACATCATCAACCCCCACTAAATGATTAGTTGCCACAATTTATCAACAAGGATAACCAATGCTCCAAACACTTTCATGTAACTCATAAACGAGGTACTAAAAGAATTTATGGGTAAGTTTGTCATTGTTTATCTAGATGGTATTTTGATCTTTAGTAAGACATTAGAGGATCATATAATGCATATTCGTAGGGTGTTTGAGATTGTTGACTTCCTTAGGACCATTGTAAAAATAATACTAGTATTATGTTTGGTATGTACTTTCCAAATGACAATGTACTCTTGTATTTGTATGAGGAATAAACAAAGGGAAGAGGCATGCCCCTTCATGGGACATGTCTATTCATTAATATAATTAATATAATGACAAACTTAATTAAAGTTGTATATATGTGTGTGTGTGTGTCTGTATGAATCATTGTAATTATATTAATTTCTCTTTGATCGCATAGGTTTATCCTAATAAAGCTACCAAAATATCATCACACCCTCTTAGCTAGGGAGGATAAACATTAGTGGGTTCCAATTTTTGGAGAAAATTTGCAGACAATTTTGGATAAGGGTTTTCTTGTTTGCATGGTAGGGCTTGGGATTTCTTCTGCGTTGGTGAGGACAGATGGTTCTTCTCCAACTATGCATGTAATGAGATCTAAATCATTTTATTTAGGGGAGATCTCCAATTCCCAATATCAAAAACGTTAATGGTTGTTTTTTGTGTAGCCATGATCACCCTATTTTGGTTATTCGTCCTACGGAAGTTATGGAGGACATTGAATATTGGACCAAGCATGCTTTGATATGCACATTTCTTGGAATCCAGATTTCCTTATATGCTCTTGAGGTATGGATCCACTTCTCATGGCAAGTGGAAGGAGATATGGAGATCATGCTAGCAGGGAATAGCTATTTTGGTGTTGTATTCTCATGCATGTTTGATCGTGATCATGTTTTTGACGTAGGCCCTTATTTCTACAACCATGTGGGGTTATTTGTCAAACCCTAGCATTCAAGATTTAATTCTACTGAGGATGTCCCTTCAATAGTGCCAGTTTGGGTTTTCTTGCCTTGCCTTGCCTTGGAATTCTAGCGAGAAGACATCCCCCATCAAATTGCTATTTTGTTGGGAAAGTTGACTATGATTGCACATCAATCCCTTAATAAAAAGGTTATTTCTTTTGCTAGAATTTGTGTTGAAATTAATTTGAATAACTCATTACTAGATTCTTTGGAAATTTGTCTTGGGGCTTCTTCCTGGGTGCAACAGTTAGATTATGAATCCCTCCCTTTTTGATGTTAGATATGTCATGAGTACGGTCATTCACAATATCAATATCCTCGCAACTTGACTTTCAGAGGAGTGGATGGTTCTATGGTTGGTAATGGTGGTGGTTTGGTAGATACTGTAGGGAAAAGACAAGCTCAGATGGATAATACAACCAAGAGGAAGTATTAGCCAGATGCTACAAGAAAGGAAACGAATCAACTACAGGATAAGGATGGATTTACCCCTGCTCACCCATGAGCTAAGGGGCATGGTCAGAAGAGGCCTTTGAAAGATAGAATATTTGATTTAGGTTTAATCACTTTGAGGTGCTAGATAGTATGGTTCTAGAGGAGGGTATTCCTCCTAGTGTCTCTTTTGACCTAGTTTTCCTAGATGAGGGACTTTCACCTAATGATGCTTGTGGGGCATCCTAGGTTGTGGTACATCAAAACTATGAGGTCCCTATAGCTCCTATGTCAGATGCTTTGCTGATACTTGTGGTGTCAAAGGATAATGACGTTGTTCTGGATGACTTGGTTAAGGATGTGCTCACATCTGGTAAGGATAAGGGGTCTCTTCTCCCCTTGGGGTTGATGCATAACCCCTTTAAGTGGGTTTCCTTTACTTCTCCTTTAAGGAGTGGGTGCAAAACAAACCAAGAGAAGATTAAATTAACAAGAAATATATTGATAGAGTTTGGGTCGATGAAACCATTGGATGCTCATTTTCCCCATTCTACTCAATGATAATTATTCTCTCATGGAATGTTAGGGGGTTGAATAACATCCCTAGACAAAAGGCTATTCAAAATTTGGTGGTTGATCATTCTCCTAATGTTTTTTGTATCCAAGAGACTAAGCTCTTTATGGAGTCTATGGTCCAACATGCATCTAGTATTTGGACTCATGTGCAATGCTAGTGTGTTGGGGCTATGAGCAGTGTTGGGGGTTTGGCTATCTTTTGGGATCCACAAAAAATTTCTCCCCTTGGCTGGGTGTCTTCTGGTGGCTTCTACTTTGGACTCAGGGGAGGTAATCATGATTACTAATGTGTATGCACCTATTAATTTTGTGGGAAAGGAGAAACTTTGGAGGCATATTCAATATGTCAGAAATTGTCACCCTTTTCATCCTTGGGTATTAGTAGGGGACTTCAATTCAGTTTTAAGTCTAGAGGAGAAGCAAGGTGGTTTGGCTAGGTTGGGGCCTTCCTCTACTCTTCTTCAACAACACATAGCTTTTGCATCTCTATGATGTTAAGCATTATAATGGTCTATTTACTTGGAATAATTGAAGGACTAGGGCTGGTGCTATCTTAGAACATCTCAACAGATTTCTTGTTTCTTGTTTCTAGGGTAGTGGCACCCTTACTCTCTCTTCAAAAATCCTAGACTGGAGGGGTTCTGATCATTGGCCAATCAAATTTTCTACTATTGGGGCTTGTATTCCAAACCATCCACCTTTTAAGTTCCAGTTGATATAGCTTTGTGACTCCTCTCTTCATGATTTTGTTTTATGTTGGTGGAGAGATGGAGCTCTTGCATATGGTACTGCTATGCTTTCATTTTCTAAAAGGCTTCAATATGTTAAAAGGCAACTCAGGATATGGAATAGACAATGTTTTGGGAACCTTCACTCTATCAAGAGGCTTTCTTAGGAAGATCTTGATGTCATCACAAGATAAATTAGAGATCAAGGTTTCTCAGAGGATCTTGGAAGGGCTGAATCCCTTGCTTTTAGAGCTCTAAAGAATGGGAACTTCAAGAGGAATTTTTTTGGAAGCAAAAGGCTAGAGTTGATTGGCTCAAGGAAGGTGATTGGAACATTTCTTTTTTCCATAAAACAGTGCAATCTTGCTGGAATCAGAGAAATATCTCTTCTTTAGTTAATTCTCAAGGTATTCAACTGACTTCCTAGCCAGCTTTGTTCTAGGAGGCTACTCGATACTTTTCTACCCTCTTCTCTGAGGACTCTCCTCCTATTGATAATGAAGAAAATATTATTTTGTCTTGTATTCCTTCCCTTATCACTTAGGTAATGAATGCTTATCTCATGTGAGCAATATCTTTGGAAGAGCTGGAGGAGCTGGTCTTTGGCATGCCTAAGGAAAAGGCTCTTGGTCTTGATGGCTTTTTAGTTGAGCTCTTTCAAGAATTCTGGGACATTATTAATCATGATTCTTTGGAGGTGGTTAAGGAATCCTATTCTAGCAAGTAGATGCTTTGGGCTTTGAATTTGACTTTCTTGACTCTTATTCCAAAAATAGAGGGTGCTAATCAATTGGAGTTTTTTAGACCAATTGCCTTATGCAATGTGGTTTACAAAGTCATTACTAAGTTGATTGCTGAGAGAATTAAAAAGTGGCTCCCCATTATTATCTCAGAGGAACAAGGTGGTTTTGTTGCTGGAAGACAAATTTTGGATAGGGTGGTTATTGCTATTGAGGCTATTCACTCTATGGCTAGTTCAGGGAAGAGAGAAATGTTTGTTAAGCTAGATATGGCTAAGGCCTACGATAGAGTTAAATGGAATTTCCTAAGGAATATTCTTCTTACCTTTGGCTTTAGCTCTGACTGGGTGAGTTGGACTATGAGTTGTGTTACTTCTGCCTCTTTTTCAATTCTTCTTTATGGTCAACCTTTCCAGCTATTTGATGCCTCTAAAGGCCTCTGCTAGGGTGACCCTCTCTCCCCATATCTATTCATTATCATGGTTGAGGGCTTGGGTAGATTCATTAAGTATCAGGTGTCCTAGAATTCTATACAAGGGTGGCGGTGGGGTTATGGTTTACCTACTCTTTCTCACCTTCAATTTGTTGATATTTCAACTCTTGTGGGTCTTGCTAGGATCAAGGAAGCTAAAGGCTTTTGACATACTCTAGATATTTTTTTGGTAGCTTTAGGCCAAAAAGTTAATGAGCACAAATCTTCCATTTACTTTTTTAACACTCTTGATTCTATTCAATAAAGGATTGCTAATATCTTGTGGTTTTAGATTGGGTCACTTCTTTTGACTTATCTTGGCATACCTATTGATATTTTTAGGCAACCACATCTCTTCTAGCAAAATTTGATTACTAAGCTTCAGGATAAGGTAAATCATTGGACTCATCAATGGCTTTCTATTGCTACTCGGGTTACTCTTCTTCAATTTGTTATCCAAGCTATTCCTACTTATAGAAGCATGGTTTAGGTTGCTCTTGTTTACTTTCTCAAGGAGTTTGATGCTCTTTCTCGGTAATTCCTTTGGAGTGGTAATTTGCATAGCAGGAGCTTGATTAGTTGGGAGACTATTTGTAGGCCTAAAAAGGAGGGTGGTCTTGGTCTTCGATCAACTCTCTTGAGTAGTCAAGCATTGGCTACTAAGCTTTATTGGTGATGGTGCTCTAAACAATATCAACATTGGGCTTGTATTATCACCCATAAATATTTTCATGGTGTTGATCCTTGCTCTGTTTATGCACTTCCTCTTGAAGGTCATGGCTCAATGGCCTAGCATACTCTGAAGATTGGTGTTGTGTTACTCAAGAGAAGTTTGTTCTAGTAATGTAAGGGAGGCTCTGAGGCTTTGTTTTGGTCTGATACTTGGGATGGATTCCCATCCATATTATCCATGTTCCCTCATCTTTAGACTCTTTATGATTCTTTTCATGTTGTTGGTTGGGATAAAGTAGCTCATTACAAGAATCCTTATAAATTGGGACTTGTTGTTGGTTACAGATGGAAGCACTCTTCTGATTGGCACCCTGGAGGCACATACGTGGATTGTTGGGAGCTTTTTCAGATTCTGGCCTCTAGGGAGTGTTCCTCTTTGCTAGGTCTAGATGTTTTGGCTTGGGGATGTACCTTGTTTGGTAAATATCATGTCTCTACTGGGTATTAGGAGATAACTAGACAATTATTTGGGGATGTTGAGGTCCCTTGGTGGAAGCAAGTTTGGAATAAAGTTTCTTGGTCCAAGTGCAATTTTTTCATGTGGCTAGTGGCTCACAACTACTGTCTTACATAGGATAATATTTGTAAACATGGATTTCAAGGCCCCTTTTATTGTGTTTTGTGTGGTAATGGGGAGGGTTCTGTCTCCCATTTTTTCTTCCATTGCTCCTTTTCTACTTAGTTATGGCACCTTTGGTGGAGTGCTTGGGATTGCTCTTGTAGGCATGCTTCCTCTTTGCTTGAGTTTTGGGCTCACTTGGGTGGTGCTCCCTCCAAGTCTTATACTCTCCATACTACTTGGATTGCTAGCCCATCATTCATTCTTTGGCATATCTGGTTGGAGAGTAATTGTCGAATCTTCCAAGATGTTTGGCTTGGTTTTATGCATCTTTTGTGGAAGATCTCACATTCTCTTCAGGAAACTATTCAAGTGAAGTGTGCATTATATGGGGGTATGGATCTGGTTGATCTTGCTATATGCAATCACCTCAATTTTCATCTTCAAGATGGGGTTGCAACTCATAGGTTCCAAAGCGTGACCAGGCAGCCTTGAGAGTAGAGGAAAGCTCGAGTGAATTGAGATGGGCATTGGACTCCTCCTCCCCATGGAGTTCTAAAAATTGACATTGATGTTTCTTCCTGGGGGAATCCAGGCCTAGCTGGTATTGGGGGAGTGGCTCATTGCAGTTCTGGTGATGTTAAATTCTTTTTCTCAGTGCATTAGGGTGATTACACTAACAATCTCATGGAGGCTCATGCCATTTTATATGTTGTGGAACAGTGTTATTTGCGAGGATGGTGCAAGATTATCTATGAGTTTGACTCCCAAGTGGTGGTGAACTTGCTTTCCTCACAGGAGCTTGAGGATGTTAGTTAGCAGCTAACTACTATTGTTAATTAGATTCTTCTCTTTTATACCTCTCTTGAATTCAGTAGGTTTACTTACATACCTCATGAATGGAATAGAGTTGCTAATTGTTTAGCCAAATGGGCTTCTGGTCATGCTTTGGGCTAGAATATTATGGATAGGGGGCAACTTCCCTTTGAGATGGTGCAAGAATTTGATGAACTTGTTGCTCAAGATAGAGCTCCTTGTTGAGCTCTCCTTTTTGTAATCCTTTCCGTCTTCATAAAATTTTACCCCTCTTTTTCCAATAAAAAAAGGGAGGATAAACACAAGATTATATATTACCTTAATGTAATATAAGAATATCTTTGATCAAAATATATTGAGTATTGGCCTTCAAAATATTAATATATGATATTAATCAAAACTCTGAGTAGTGGTTTCTAGAATATCAATACTTGATATTCACCATTTACTCAATAAGGCAATGGTCTACATAATATCAACATATGATATTCACCAATTTGATATCACATTTGAGTATTGAGTATTTGATTCACAAAGATTTTCAAATATTTGATCATATCTATCAAATGGCTTGAATGTTTGGTCTGAATTATTTTTTGCAAGTTGGCAACATATCAAAGAAGCTTTAGTAAAACATTTAGAATTTTTTGAGGTATTGTGATTTTTTTATAATTCTTTCTTTATTTTTCATTAAAAAATAATATTTTGAGAAAAAAAGAATTTTTTTCAGAAATTTTTATATTTTTAGAAAGGTCTTTAAATTATACAGGGGGTCTATTCTTTGCATTTTAAATTTGGATAAAATATTATAGCTCATTTGGTCGATTTGTGAGAACTAGTCTATTTTGGGAAAACGGCTCCCTAGGGCACAAATGAAAAGATCTTTTTAAAATTTTGACATTTTTAGAAATCCCTCTATTTTTAAATAGTGGTATTTTTTCTAAATTTAGGGTTTGGGATCCAAATTCACATCATATAGGTCCAATCTTGTTGACTAGATCAAAAATCTAAATTAAAAAAAGGGGCATTTAATGATTAGCTTACACTTATTTTTCACATGGTTCAATGCATGATATGAGTTTTCATTTGGATTATTTTCTAGTTATTATTGCTCCTAACAATTGAATTTTAGATCTAACCCTAGGGTTTGCATAAGTTAAGTATACATTGCATATCTTGTTTGCTTGTTTGCTTGTGTTGCTTGTTGGAGAGTTTGTGGCTTGCTTGCACAAAAAAGCTCAACAAAAATTAAAATGAGGTAAAATATACTAAGTGTGTTGCAAAGATTACTGGGTATTTTGTTTAATTATCTATAACATTTGGTTTCCTTTCATTAAAACATACCTCTCATGTGTCTTACTTGAGTGATTTCCTGCCTTCATAGATCACATTTTAATTTCTGTTCTAAAAGAACAAGCATAGATTTATTTTCTAGCATATGTGTTACACATAGTAATTAGACCCTATGAACACTATTTATGGATCTTGAGAGTGTGGGCTTCAATCTCTTCTTGATGATGAAACCACTTGTAGGTAGGGAAGGTGTTGATCAACTCTAGGTTCAAACATTGTTGATTCTTTGGCAATTGATAGTATGTTCTCTCTTGAGAGAAACATAAATTATTGCTAGTAGACAAAATTTTTTGAGTTGGTATTATAAATTTAGTAGGTCAATTAATCTATTTGTTGTGTTTTGGTGGGGTGAAGAGGTCAGAGGATTATGCTTTGTTTCCTTTGGGAGCATCAGAAACTTGGAACCCTTGAATCTGAATCATGTCTCCACGTGGTCCATGTTGTGAGTCTTCCTTGTTAGAGAGGGTTAACTGTAGTGGACACTCCCTTTATTACATAAACCACTTGAGTGAAACCTCAAGCAGTATTATCCATATCTATCGTGGAGCAAAAACCATTATATAAATGTCCTTGTGGAAGAAATCTCCACAGGTGTGCTCTCTTGTTGGGCTGTTAGATATCCTCAACAATTCTTGATTGATTAAATTCTTGGATTGTGTAAAAACCTCAGTGTGTTAGGATTGGATTTCACCCACTTGAGATTATAAGAGTTGCAGAGTTGACCATTACTACAAATCATAGTGCAACCAACTTTTTCTTTTCTAGGACTATGTGCGTGATTGAAAAACATTTTGAGAACATACACAAGTAGTGTCCTTAGGGAGTAGAAGTCTACGTTACTATTCTTGTTCGTGTGAAAGGTTTGTTTTGTCCCTGACTCATTGTTTAAAGATAATTGTTTGCTTGAAATCCTTGATTACTATCTTGCATGCCTCATTAATGCTAAAAATATGTTAATGCATCTAGTTGGTCAGTTAAAATGAACAAAAACTCAGTTCCTAAGTCAAAAACCAACTTTTTAACTTGTGCAATTTGCTATCTTGTCAGTATTGATCTTCCTCAGTCGATTCGGGTCAAATCAGGTCACTTGCCCCATTGTTAGAAACTTGTTTGCACTTTGGATTCTTGTATTTTGAACTTTTGAACTAGTAGTCTTTGATTTCATGAGTGACCTTTCTTGGAGTTGGTGAGTTAGAAACCGTCCTTTTTGAGAAGATAAACATTTGGATCCTTTGATAACATGCTTGGAGAGTCATAGTAATCTCTTGTCCATTCACTTCCATACAAATTCAAATTCAATCAATATAACTTGGGTAAATTATCCTCCTGATCCATATGTGTTAGGATATTCACCCATTTAGTGGGCACCTTTTTGGAAGTGTTGGTTTATGCCTCTTGCAAGATTCTTTCTTATCACCTCTCTTTTGGACAAGTGAGTGCTTTTACTATCATGGTTTGGTACCAACATTTCTTAGGATCATCCTATCACCTAGTACATTTTCTTTCATGTCAGTTACAACAAGATATCAAGTAGATCAAGGAAAGCACCCTCAAGTAGTCTTTAAACAATTACCCTCAATTCAAACCCACCAAAAACATAAAGGAAAAGAACCTATATTTGATCAATCACCCAAGAACAACTCATAAGTTTGGTTTGATCCCAAAAGTTGTCGCTTGGATATGTAAATGAGTTACACAATGACTCAACAAGAGAGTGAATAAATGGATAAACTCCATGATGAAATATTTGAAAAATATATAGATATTATTTTGTTTGGAATCCCCTCTCGTGAAAATCAATCATTCTCACACCTTATCTCAACTAGATATCTAGATGCACACCAAAAGGCATAAAGAGATAAGAGGCATGCTTATCAAGGAGAACAATCACAACATGAAGACCAAGATGATGAAATTTATGGCACTCATGTGAATGCAACATACACCAATGAATTGTTTAGACATTCAAGACCAAGTTCACCGCTCAAAACAACTTCAAGATACACAAATGAAAGACTTAAGAAAATTGGGTGTGAAAAGAAATCCTTCCTAGATGAACAATCTAAAAATGAAGAGTAATTTAGACTCCTAGAGTTGGAGATAGAAAGGAAAGCCTGCCAAGACTTCATGAAGATACACCAATAACCACTCTTCTAGTAGCATGTGGAGAAATACTTAGAGAAAGGCAAAGAAGCATTCCTAGAGAGTTTAATCAACAAGGGCACTAGAGTCCCCCACAACTTTGATGTGGACAAAAAGATTAAGAAGCAAGGTCCATCTCAAGAATAAGAGATCAAATAGATTAAGAGTATGATGGAAAAGATGTTGGCACCCAAGAGTTCATTCTCACTTGATTCAATTTGTCTTAATCCTTTTGACAAAAGTGTTAACATGAAATACTTCCCTAGAAAGGTTGAAATCCCTCAATATGACAAGTATGATGGGAATGGAGATCCACATGATCATGTGTGTTAATTCTATATCATGAGTTTTGAGTTCCATCAAGATGATTTGTACCTCTTGAGATTGTTCCCAAGAATTCTTAAAGGTAAACCAATGGAATGGTTTACCAACATAACTCCCCTATTAAGACTTTCAAAGAGCTCATCCATAGATTTATCCAACACTTTGCATATAACCTTTCAAGATCCATCACCATGTTGGACTTATGCAACTTAAAGCAAAATCAAGGGGAATCCTTTGTCACTTTCTTGCAAAGGTGGAGATGAAAAAGCTCTCGCTACTCTAGGACCATCCCTAAAAATGAGAAGATTGACATCCTTGTTAGCAACTTGGTTCCTGAAATGAGGTATGAAGTTAGGAAGATGCTTTTTGATTTCTTTGACACTATGGTTGAAACTGCATATAGGATTGAGGATATTTTGAAAGAACAAGGAATTTTGACCAAACATGGACAAAAACAACAATAGTGGTCAAAATAAGAACCTGTTAGCACCAAATATGATCATGGTTTTAAAACTTCAAGTGTAGAGTTGTTGAACCACTTTGAACTGAAGTTTGAAGTAGTTCAAAGTAGTTCGACAGTTCAAATGGGTTCAAAAATGTAGATTGGTTAGGAAAGTTTAGAATTTTGTCTCAATGCATTCGCCAGGTTCAATTTGTTAATCCCATGAATTCAAGAAAGTGCAGAGGTGTAGATTAAGATGAAGATTAGGTGCAGTGGTTCAAAGGGTTTCAGAAGTTCAAGGTGGCTCATTGGTTCAATTTGCAGATTCAGATACTGGCTCAAATTGTCAAGTTCAACCTTTTAAGTATAGAAATTCAGAGCAGTGAATTGGAAAGGTACAAATCAACTCGGGCCCATGGTGCCAAATTACTTCAAAACTTTTCAAATAGAAGATTTCATTCAGAAAGAAATGACCATAGTTTGAAACCTTATCAAATTGATATTAACAAGATAAAGATGCAAATAATCAATGCTTATGGGAGTTAAGTTCAGAAAATATGATGAATAATGTAAAAGGGGGTTCCAATTTTTGGCTGCTTCCTTCTAGACAGGAGACTTTGCATTCCAGAGGGGAAGGAAGTTTAGCAAAATTATTTTCACTTTCCTTGAGAGGTTGCAAGAGGCAGAGCATGGGCTTTATTTTTCTTTTCCTCTTTTTCAGAACTTTGTAGCTGAGATAGGGGCAGGATTTTTGATAGTTGATGTAATCTTATGAAAGAAGTTTCTGTCTTTTTGAAATAATGGTTTGTTTGTAATGAATAGAAGACATTTCATAATATTTTACAGTCAGGGAAGGGAGACTGAAGGTTAATTATATCAGAACTTTGATTATGGTATATTTTCCTTCCACTGGTAATGAACTTAGTGTCATTTTTAGTTTTCTCTGAATTACATTTCGATATCGCTATTTCCCCGTTGCATTATCTTTTCAAAATATCTTTAGCTGCTCTAATTTTTAATTCTCTCAAGAAGGTGAAAGACACAGTTTTGTCCTCATTGCACCATGCAGCGTACAACAAATGAACTTTGTGTTATCTGCTATTCTTTATTCTCTTTTTATGTAGTAGCATAGGTTTTTCACATCTACATTGTATTTACAGGTAGATGTCTGATATCCTTTCATGATTTCTAGTAAAAGCACCCATATTTAATTCATTGAATATCTTGTACAGGGAGCTGTACCCGATAAAAATTCAGAGGAAGGTTATCAATCCCATGATAACCTATCCAGCTGTTGGTGTTAGTTTGTCCCTTCACTTGGCATTCAGGGTCAGATCTACATACATTCCTTCAAAGGACAGTCTGTTCACTAACAAATTTTTGGCAACTCTAGTAGGGAATCGAAAGCAAAGATCAGTATTAACATTTGTTTCCTTAGTTTTTTGATTATCTCTATGTGCAGGAGATTGGTGACTCTATTGCAAAGACCATGCCGACCATAAAAGTCATGAGGAGATTAAGGCCAAACTCTTCTCTCCCAGAACTTTATCAAATGGATGATAAAGTATTGCATGAGTTTGTGGAAAACTTCAAAGAAAGCATTTCTCGGGGTGTTCAGAACAATATACCCATCAAAGATGATTACCTGCCTTGGCTGTTATGGAAAAACCTTTGTGCTATGTATCATAAACTGAAAGATTTGGAAATATACAAGAGAAAGGTCTAGCAACTTGAAGAAGAATTGGATGTTGGCAACGAGGAAGCCCTGGTGATTTCATATCATTTTATATCATGCAATTATTTAGTCTTTAGTAAAGAAGAAATCCAGCCAGAGTTACTCCAGCGTCATGCTGACCCAGTTTCACAAGAAGAGAATACCCGTGACAACACCAAAGTAAGGGTAAGCAATAATGATACAATCTTGCCTCCAGTTTCTTCCTCATCTCATATAGAAAGTTTTCTAGTAGAAGATCGTGATGATCATCCATTGCTTAAAGATTCTATTGAAATACTTCCTAGTGATACTTTTCCAAAAGATGAATCTTTAAATGTCATAAGAGATCATGAAGACATTGGCTCTATTGATATGTATGCTAATAGCAGCCCTATTCTAGATCTTTTTCATTTTGAAAATAATGCAGCAGCATACCCTATAGGAAATGTTGAATTTAATGAAGGTGCCTCTAAAACTTTCTCCCCTCCGGTTTCTAAAGCTTTCAATTTTGAGAGTGGTAATGTCATCTTGTTTCAGAATCTTCTAATTATGAAAAATTAGACAACTTGCTGCCAGAATTTCAATCTTTCACTTTTGATATTGAGCATCCCTCTTGGAAGACTCTTCTTGATGAAAAATTTCAGAATGGCATGCAGCTGGAAAGTAAACTTCCCACTTTCATGAAAAATAAAAATGATTCTTCATGCTTGAAAATTAGTAATCAACGCATGCAAAGACTTTTTCCATTTGATGCTGAAATATGTAACTATGACAAGGTGAAAGTGCGTGAAAAAGAGCTCCTTTCTCATTATGGAGATGCTGAAATTAGTATTCAGTTTGAAAACTATCCAGCTGAAGCATGGAGAGGAATATCACTTGATCAACAAGAAGAAATCATTGCCAAATTTTTGTTATATCTTCAGCCATAAGATCTCTCTCAAAATATCCCTTTTGATGGTGATTCATTCTTTCATAGAGACGAGACAAAGATACCTCTAGATAAAGACACTTTTTCTGAATTTCTTGTTGAGATAGAAAAATATGAAGCTGACCTTCAATCTAGCAGTGATTCGGTAGATGTGTTAAAGAATGCAATTCTTAATGAAGAAGAAGAAATCATAGGTAGATTTTTTTCATCACTCAAGCTAGATTATTTCTTGGATGATACCTCAAGTACTTTTTCAGATCAATTTCAGAATGAATCATTTATTGGCAATTTTCCTTTTCATCCATATATGCATGATGTTGCTAATTTGAGTAATGCTGAGATATGTGATGGCACTCTAAGAAGGGAAAGGGGTGGAATTTGTGGCATGATTGGTGATAGTTGGTTCCTTGAAAGAAATGAAGAAGACATATATCCGAGGGTTGATCCTATGTTGAAGGAGGCATCATTATGGCTACAAGATGATCATGACCATGCACAAGAATTGAATCTTCATAACAATATATTAGAGGATTGCACATCATCTTTTGGTGAAGATTTTTCATGTCATGTTTTTTAGCTTGAGGTGGAATCAAAATTTTCTAGCGTAAAGGATCCATTTTTAAGTGAAGGAGAGTACTATGATGAATTATGGTTGTTTGGAAAAGAGTGTTGGATTAACATATGCATGCACACTGTTAGTGTTGGATGCACATATGCATTGAAGGAGTCATCATCAAGCAATGGTTTGGAGTTTTTCCATTGAGGTACACTGTGCTGATTCGAAAAGGCTCTTATTTCTTTCAACCGGTAAATGGATTCACTTAACTCCTTCTTTCTTTGAGTCTTCATGTTAGGTCTTTTTTCCTACCTTTGTAAATAATTGTAAATAATTTTTTGTTGTGCGTAGTGGTAGTTGGAATAATGTGCAAGCTTTAGGCTTGCTAGTAGTTTAGGTGTTTTAGCTTGGGTGGCTTAGCTTAGGTGTTTTTCCCTACTCCCCACCACCCTCTCTGCAAGCACCTCCCAATCCTCTTTTCTTGTTAACTCTATCTTCCCAATGGTTAAGGAACTGTTCTTTTCCCAGAGATTGCCGGAGTTCTCTATTTTTGCATCAAAAATAGTCTTGCAGTTAGAGCCCCTGTTAGCACCCAATATGATCATGGTTTTAAAACTTCAAGTGCAAAGTTGTTGGACCACTTTGAACTGAAGTTTGAAGTAGTTCAAAGCAGTTCGACAGTTCAAATGGGTTCAAAAATGAAGATTGGTTAGGAAAGCCAGGTTCAATTTGTCAATCCCATGACTTCAAGAAAGTGCAGAGGTGTAGATTAGTTGTAGTGGTTCAAAGGGTTTCAGAAGTTCAAGGTGGCTCATTGGTTCAATTTGTAGATTCAGATACTAGCTCAAATTGTCAAGTTCAACCTTTTAAGTATAGAGATTTAGTGCAGTGAATTAGAAAGGTACAAATCAACTCGAGCCCACGATGCCAAATTCCTTCAAAACTTTTCAAATAGAAGATTTCATTCAGAAAGAAATGACCATAGTTTGAAACCTTATCAAATTGATATTAACAAGATAAAGATGCAAATAATCAATGCTTGTGGGAGTTAAGTTCAGAAAATATGATGAATAATGTAAAAGGGGGTTCCAATTTTTGGCTGCTTCCTTCCAAACAGGAGACTTTGCGTTCCAGAGGGGAAGGAGTTTTAGCAAAATTATTTTCACTTTCCTTGAGAGGCTACAAGAGGCAGAGCATGGGCTTTATTTTTCTTTTCCTCTTTTTCAGAACTTTGTAGCTGAGATAGGGGTAGGATTTTTGATAGTTGATGTAATCTTATGAAAGAAGTTTCTATCTTTTTGAAACAATGGTTTGTTTGTAATGAGTAGAAGACATTTCATAATCTTTTACAGTTAGGGAAGGGAGACTAAAGGTTAATTATATCAGAACTTTGATTATGGTATATTTTCCTTCCATTGGTAATGAACTTAGTGTCATTTTCAGTTTTCTCTGAATTACATTTTGATATCGCTATTTCCCCACTGCATTATCTTTTCAAAATATCTTTAGAGGCTCTAATTTTTAATTCTCTCAAGAAGGTGAAAGACACAGTTTTGTTCTCATTACACAATGTAGCGTACAAAAAATGAACTTTGTGTCATCTGCTATTCTTTATTCTCTTTTTATGCAGTAGTGTAGGTTTTCACATCTACATTGTATTTATGGGTAGATGTCTGATATCCTTTCATGCTTTTTAGTAAAAGCACCCATATTTAATTCATTGAATATCTTGTACGGGGAGCTATACCTGATAAAAATTCAGAGGAAAGTTATCGATCCCATGATAACCTATCCAATTGTTGGTGTTAGTTTGTCCTTTCACTTGGGCATTCAGGGTCAGATCTACATACATTCCTTCAAAGGACAATCTGTTCACTAACACAACCCTAACAAGGATAAAGGATAGAAGTCACATTGGAATAGGAACAAACAATTAGTCAATGGTGGAGTTATGGATTCCTCCAAACTCAATGATCAAGTTGTTCTCCACTTGTCTAGTGCTATTCAAGCCATGAAATTCAATGCATCTAATAAACAAGAGAATAGGCCAAGATACCAAGATAGGCCTAAGAAAGAGAGACATCAATTTTCAAAACTTGGTGATTCATATGAGTATGTCTTGAAAATACTCATTGCTAACAACCTTGTGCATTCTCAAGATCTCGCAAAGCATTATATACTTGATGTTAAGCCACATTGGTGGGATGAGAAAGCCTTTTGTAAGTTTTACAATGGCATTGGACATGATATTGAAAACTATTGGAAACTCAAACATATCATCCAATATCTATTGAGAATGACAAGCTTAAGGTAGATGGATTTAACACCAAGACTGATCATAAAACATTCAAAGAACCTTTTCCCAAGTATGAGAAATAGAAGGGGGAAACCTCTAAACCTAAGAATGGTAAGACCAAGGTCAATTACACTTACACAAATGCAGATAATACTATCAACGTGTTTGTAGTAATAAAGAAAACATCAATAGGATGAGGGGTACAGATCCCTATGGTTATGATTTAGACATAGATTCTTCTCCTATCTTTGATGAAGAACCTATTATGGTGCTAAGGGGTCCTAACTCTAGAATATCATCTCAAACTATCAATTCTATCACACAAAGTCAAGGTCCCATTGTCATTAGAGGACTCAATTTAGGTCAACCAAGTAGACCAAAGCAAGTGGCATCCAAGAATGTCACCTCAAAACCAACAGTCGATCTTAAGTCGAGCTATAATCTTGTCAATCAATTGCAAAGAACCCTAGCTTAGATTTTGATCTTTGGGCTCAGTTTTCCCCAAGACACAAGCAGGTCCTAGAGGATGCTTTGCACACATTGAACATCCCCAACAACTTAGACATTGATCAATTCCAAAACATGGCTAACCATATTGCTAGCTCTCATTACCTTACCTTTTCAAAAGATGATGATAAAGCTTTGAGCCACTCACACAATCTCACTCATCAATTGAAGTCATGATCCATAGAACTCGTTTTAGGGATGTGTTGATAGACGAGGGTGCTGGGCTTAATATTTGTTCCTTGAGTCTTTTTAAGGAGTTGGGTTATTCTGAAAAAATCATAGATACCAGAAAAAAATATCACTATCGAAGCCTATGATGAGATGAAAATAAGTTCCAAAGGGTTGGTCATCCTTCCAATTAGGATTGGCTCTGTTGAAAAAGATATTTTATTCCAAGTGGTTGATGTTGGTCCCCTTGCATACAATATCTTACTCAATAGACTATAGATTCACAATATGCAAGTAGTGTCATCTACCTATCATCAGTGTGTTAACCTCACTTACAATGGAATAGATATTTGTATACATGGGGATACCACTTTATTTGTTAACTCAATTTTAGTGAGTGCTCATGTTCCCCTAAACAGAGAAGCAGAAGACTTCGATGTAACCTTAGCTGAATGTAAAGACAAGTTCAAGTCAATAGACCTTGGCATGGGGGGGTATCAACTCAACTCCATCACAACACTACTAGTTTCACCTAGGTCTTATGACAAGCCTTCACAAGAAATGAGACCTTCCTCTTTAGCTATGACTTTATTTGGAACATTTGTAGAGTCTTCAGTGCCTATTCAAGATGAGAAAGAAGAGATAGATGTTAGAGACTAGATTTTTAAAGAAGAGAAATACATGCACAATGATAAATTTTCTCCCTCTCCTAAGGCTTATGGAAGAGGCTATAATTTTGTCAAACAAATGGGCTATCCTAGACATGGTCCTCTTAGTCACAGATTGTATGCTAGAGCTAAACCCCTTGATTATGCTCTTTTTGGATGTAAGTCTAAGGAGATAGTTGGCCTAGGATTTGTGAATCGCAACAAGAACACTACTCCTATTCTTGATGAGTCAGATAGTGAAGATGAACCATATTACATACCTAATTTGATAAAACAACAAGATATGTGTGAAGATTGGGTCCCTTCGACTAATCTCCTTTTGGGAGATTTAGATAGTCCAGTCACTCATGAGACAGTTGCAACCTCAGAACAAGATGAATCAGATGTAGAAGATCCTACCAAAGAATGTCAACAAAATTATATCATTCATTTGATGGAAAGAGAAGGTGTTACCCTTGATGACATTAAAAATTCCACATCAAGACATCCCAAACCTTCATGGTGTAAACATCCCAGTCAAAGTTTAGAAACAAGTTCATATGAATGGGACTCCTTCTCAGAGCCTTCCACAGTTGGCATGGATCTTGATGTCATCCACACTTTTAGTTCTCACCCTAAGGTAGCCAATGGGTCATGTGTAGGATTAGATGATTTGAACCCAATGCCTTAGTGGATGATTCGTCACTTGTTAGGACAAATCTCGATTCGGGTAACTTAGAGGGATACTTGACAAACTTTGACTCTTTGGTCACTAGAGATGATATCATTCACATTTACAACCTTGAAATAGTCATTGACTTACCTCTTGTTCCTCCTGACCTCATTGATTGGCCCCAACGCTATTAAGAACCTAAGCTCTTAACGTTTCAAAATGATAATGAGATAGCCTATTTCTTGAATGTCATTGAACATGTAGTCTCTTTAATGCAGAGGGCTTAAGGTTCCAACTAAACAACCTTCAGTTAAGGTTAAATATTGAATCTTCCAAAGATTCTTATTCTTTCATTTATCATCAACGCAAGCCTCCAAGGCTCCTCTACCAACTTTCCTCCTAGGTATAGTTTATTTGATGTGGATTCAACTCCCTTCTTAGGCACTAGTCCAAATAGTCCTCCTCCTATAACTTTAACCCTTGCTTGAGATATTAACCTTCCACTACCTTGGAGTCTCCTGACCATGTAGATACTCCCCATAGCCTTGGTGGCCTCACTTGCCACTTCTGGTCACAACAAAACACTAAGAAGTTCCGAACACTTCACATAGGGTAAATAGGCCTATTGTCTATTAGGTAGGTC
This sequence comes from Cupressus sempervirens, assembly GCA_028749045.1. Lineage (NCBI taxonomy): Eukaryota > Viridiplantae > Streptophyta > Pinopsida > Cupressales > Cupressaceae > Cupressus > Cupressus sempervirens. Next base: position 1,076,407 of record CM053786.1, read on the forward strand.
CAATGACCTTGTTTTGCCTCCATTCTTCTATTTTCTCCAAAAAATCCCCAAAACCAACTTAGGAATCTAGTAGCTATCTCCTAGTACACCAGGAATCCAAACTTGCATAATCTTCCTTGGGGGGATTACTAGCTCAACTTGATGATCATGGGAAAGAAAGATAAGTATACTACATTAGTCGCACTCTTGTTTCATATAAGGTTAACTATAGCAGCATTGAGAAATCTTGCCTTGCAGTTGTGTTTGCTTCCCAAAAGTTACAACATTACATGCTTGCACACACTATACACCTCATCGAAAAAATAGATCCACTAAAGTATTGACTAGGTAAGGCTGCCTTCACTGGTAGACTTGCTAAATGGATGATGATCCTTTTAGAGTTTGAGATAGAGAACATCGAGTGTAAAGAAATCAAAGGATAAGCCATAACAGATCAATTGGTTGTTTTCACAACACAAGATAATGCATCTATTCAAGTTGACTTCCCAGATGAACACCTCATGTATATGACTGAAAGAACATGGAAGATATTCTTTGATGGATCCTTTATGCAAAATGGTTTAAGAGTTGGTGTGTTGTTTACTTCTCCTCATGGGTACACAATTCCTAAGTCTTACAAGTTATTGTTCCCATGTACAAACAACATTACTGAGTATGAAGCTTTAACAAATGGATTTAAGATGGCCATAGAATGGAGAATCATAGAGTTACACATCTATGGGGATTCAAAATTGATAATCAACCAATTCAATGATGAATATCAAAAAAAAAATGGTACCTTACAAGAAAATGGTTGATTCCTTGAAATGATACTTCACATTTGTCACATTTCAAAAAATCCCTAGAGCAGAAAACAAAGTAGATGATGTTATGGCTACACTTGCTTAACTTCTCTAGTTAGAGCAACATGAATCCATATTTGAATTCTTGGTACAAGAGCTACATCACCCTATCTATGACTCCCAAGAAAGTCATGGCATTTGTACCCTTGTTGGTTGCGAGTCATCTGGTTATGGTGTCATTTACTCATACCTTCATGATGGCATTATACCTGAAACCTTTAATGGATCTGAATGTAGAAACCTTACCTGAAACTCTTCTCACCATTCCCTTATCTCTAGTTATTTGTATAGGAGGAGTCTAGATGTAACACTTCTTAGATGCTTAGAAAAGGAAGAATCTGACCAAGCATTAGTTGAAATCCATGAGGGCATCTGTAAGGGACATTCTAATGGTCTTGCCATGGCCTAAAGGTTGCTTAGGGAAAGGTACTATTGGCCTATAATGTAGTAGCTTTTGCAAAGTCACGTGAAAAATGTCAAAAACATGGTAACCAGATACATGCTCGAGGAAGGGAGATCATTCCTTCTATATATCATTGATCATTTCAATGTTGGGCCTTTGATCTTGTTGGGTAGATTCATCCCAACTCATAAGATGGACACAAGTTTATTATCACTACTACTGATTACTTCACTAAATGGGTAGCAGTTGTCCCACTTTCTGTTGCCTTGGACAAGATAGTCTCTCTATTCATTTTGAACCATATCATCTGTTGATATGGAGTGCCATATGAGATTATCACTGATAGTGGAGGCTAGTTTAAAAATATAGACCTTAAAAAACTCTGCAAGAAATTCAATATTAATAAACATTGGTCCTCCATTTACTTCCTACAAGGAAATGGTCAAGTAGAGGCATCTAACAAATCCATTCTTAAAATCCTACATAGAACAGTTTATAAGAGTGGTAGAGATTGGTACTTATAGATAAATTTATCTTTATGGGCCTATAGAACGAGTGATCGTACTCCTACTAGGGCCATGCCTTTTGCCCTTACATATGGTGCTGAAGCAGTGTTACCTTTAGAGGTTGAGATTCCTTCACTTAGAGTTTCCCTCAAAGGTCTAGTTAGAGATGAAAACTACTATGCCATGAGACTTCAAGAGTTAGAACTTCTAGATGAGAAACATCAAGCATCATTTGACCATATGAGGGTTTATCAAAAGTGCATGTCCAAAGCCTTCAACAAAAGGGTTCGTCCTAGAGAATTTCAAGTGGGAGATCTTGTCCTATGTGAAAATCCTAAGAATCAACAACATAGAGATCAAAAGGGAAAATTTGAACCTAATTGGATTGGACCTTACATCATTACAACAAATTTTGGGTTAGGTGCTTACTTACTATCTACAATAGCAAGAGAGCAGCTCCCTAATCCTATTTGTACACATAATATTTGTGTATTCATGGAACCTTGATGTAGAGTGTAGATAAAATAACAAAAAACTAGACTAAACCCAAGAAATCATTGTCAGAATGCAAAATCTACAAACATCCCATGTTTATCTAACTACAACTGCTAAGAATGTTCTCAAACCAACATCTTAGTGACAATTCTAGAATGAAAAGTTTGCTTAAAATGCATATTTACCAGTATGTATGCAAGATCTAAGATGAAAATACAAATTACATGCAAATAATAACTCTTAGAATACTATCAAAATGAACATGCAATGAGCTAAACATCTATTAAGATGATACTAAATAACGTGAAAACAAAGCTAAAATGCTATCAAAATGACATAAACTTGCTAGAATACCAATGCTAATATGCTCAATATGACAACTCTGAATATGCCTATAATGCAGATGCCTAAAACTTGGGTCCCTTTGCTCTTTAATTCTCCTTCTATTTATAAGATTTTAGAAGGGGTTGGGGTAAGAATCTAGGTTTTACCTTTAATTGGTGGATAGAGGTGAAATTGAAAATGTTTCATAAGAGACAAGAGGAAGAGCCCAAAAGTCTTGATTTTGAGGATAAGTGTGGGTTTCTTTTCAACTAAAATGTCTCATAAGAGACAAGAGGAGGAGCCCAAAAGTCTTGGTTTTGAGGAAAAATGTGGGTTTTATTTCAACTAAAATGTCTCATAAGAGATAAGAGGAGTCGCTCAAAAGTCTTGATTTTAAGATAAATGTGGATTTTACTCAATTCTTTACAATATAAAAGGAGGATTTTCATTTTGTTAGGATAAACAGATTTATTGATTTAATAAAAGTTCCATTTATTTTCAAAAGTTTGTCTTTTTCCCTCTCCCTTTTGAATTTCATTTAATGATTTTGAATTGTTTTTCTCCTCTTTTGAAGTTGATTTAGGTCTTATTAATTTGATGGATGATTTGATCGATTAATGACCTGATGTAATCCTTAATTTGAAATTTTGTTGTTTCCCTCTTATTTCCTCCTTAATTTACATTGATTGATTGAAATTGCATAATTCAGGTCTTTGCCAATTTTTGGGTGTTTACAAATACCCCTATTTGAGCTAATATGCGAAGCATATTAGCGTGTTGCATAAAAATGTAACTAAAGAAATAACACTAAGCAACTAATGCACATTCCTACATTATCATGCAAAACCTCAAAATATGAAAGAAGACATGTAAGTAAGCAACATGAAACAAAAAAGAGCATAAAAGCATTCAAAATATCACTATGCAAACCTCATGAAACCATCAAGTGTAGATGATTTTCTTGCTCATGGGATGTGGTTGCTCACAAATCCAGCAACATAACAATAAGGTAGATAGTGCTTATGAAAATGAGGAGAGGGCTCTCCATTTATAGGAAAATGGATGCAACAGACGGCTAAGATTGAATGCAAGATGGAGGGCTAGGATCCCTCAGAATTGATGAGGTGTCAATGAGGTGGAGGACAAGTAGACTTCACATGGATTAGGGTTTTGACCATTCAAAGGGGGAAATATGCTCACACATGTGTGAGCAACCTTTGATGGTGACATGATCAATGAGGTGTGAGAAGCATGGCTTCTCACGCATGTGTGAGACACTTGACTCTCATGCAAGAGGACAAGTGTGCAAGAGGTGTGAGAAGGCATAGCTTCTCACACATGTGTGAGACACCTTGACTCTCATGCAAGAGGACAAGTGTACAAGAGGTGTGCAAGACATGAGGGATGAGGAAAGTGTGAACATCTCTCACACATGTGTGAGCACACACTTAGGATTAAGAGGTGATTAGCAATGATGATTATGCAAAGCAAGCATGATTAAGGAAGTGGGTAAGTTTAGCATGATGGGTTAGGTAGGCTAGTTAGGTTAGGTGAGGGTTAAATGTAGGAGCCATGTGCTTAAATAGGATTAAATGTAATATTTAATTCCTAGTGGGATTTAGGCAAGGATTAATTAAGTAAACAAAGTACTTAATTAAAGGGGATGGGTTAGGATTTAAATAAACTTTAGTTTATTTAAATCAAGGAAAGGCAAAGGATTTAAATGCACTTTAGTTTATTTAAATTAGGGTAAGGCAAATGTAATTAAATAAATGCAAATTTATTTAATTAAGGTAGGGGAATTAAATAAATAATGAATATTTATTTAATTGGCTAGGAACAGGTTTTGGACAAATTTACGTGTCTACAATTAGTTCAAAGACTGTCTTGATCTTCTAATTTTAGGTGAAATTCTAATGATTGTATGTATGTTTGATGATATTTTGACATTTCTCAATTATCATGGTGTTTGTTTGTTGATGGCTTAATGTATGATCATTGATGATTTGTTGTTTTGATTGTCATTGATTTTTTTGATTGATGTTGTGATGTTTTAAAATCCCTCATTTAGGGTAACTTGATATAATTCCTTGATTTGATTTGATGTTTAAAAATTTTAGTTGGGGTAGAACATTTTTGGATGCCCTAGTTTGATACAGATATATTGCCCCCTCAGAAATGAAATTGGAAAAAAAATAAAACTGCAAAAATTAAGGAGGTTCCAATTTGATTTATGAAATGTTGGATAATTGATAGATAAAGATGATTGAGTTGATTTAATACAATACCCAATTTGCGAAAGTGAGCAAAAAGGTTACAATGTTGGGTAAATAGAGTGAAAAAGTGATATAAATGCCCCTAAGGAGGGTTAAATAGGTCAAAAGGTTATTGACCCTTGTCATTTTCACACTCTCATTTGACATTTTGTATTTTGGAGCTTTGAGCTAATGAGGATGGCGGTCCCTTTATGAGAGCATAGATTCAAGAGGGGTCACAGGTACAAGCGTCCAACAAACTACGAGGTCCCAGTAAGTCATTGAGATCCTCCATTATTAAGATTTTTCATGCGTGCCTGAATTTGTTTGGAATTTTGCATGAATTTTTGTGAAAAATGTGATAGTTTAGGTATTGTAGCACATTTAGGGTTTCTTTTAGTGCATATGCATTATTTTAGCACGTTCAAACATTGCTTTGGTGCATACGTGCAGCGAAATAGTGCATTTAAAACCCCACGTTAGAAACAAAATAGCGCATTCATTAGGGAAATAGTGCATTTGAAGCTTTAAATAGCGCATCTAAGTGTTTAGGCACATTTGAATGATCTTGTAGTGCATATGCATAGTATTTTAGCACTTTTGGGTATAATAGCGCTTATGCACTGTGAAATAGCACATATGAGCATTTTGATAGCACTTACATATGGTATAGCACATTTGATCCGAGAAATAATGCATTCAAATGTTATAATAGCACTGCACGCTTAAAATTGTCCCAAAAGACTATATTAATTTATTTAATATTGCACTTGACATTATAATTAATTATTAATTAATTAATTATATTTGTTATATTCTTCTACCTATTTAATTAAATTTATTTAATTAAGTAGGTTCACTTTCCTAAGGTATTTAAATTTAATTTAAATACCTCCAACATTAATGTGTTAAATTTATTTAATACATGATCCTCCATAAAGCCTCTTTTATATAAATCTTATTTATTTAAATCCACTCCATCTCATTAATTCTCTAAACCTATGATTAAATTAAATAATGTTTTATTTAATCTTAAACCTAGCCTACAACCATCGTTTTCATCCTCCTAAGCCTATCCACCATTTAATCCCACTTAATTACCTTAATCATCTTGCCAAATCCCTTCTTAAGCCTAAGTGTGTGCTCACACATGTGTGAGGACCACTCCCACTTCTCACACCTCTTGCAACTTTGTCCTGCACTCCTCTCTCCAAGTTTGCTCACACGTGTGAGCAAACTTTGAATATTGACCACTTGCATGGCTTGCTTACTTGTCTCCTTGTGGCATGTATGTGGATGCCACATTGATTCCACCTCACTAGGGCCTCTCTCAAGCCTATAAATAGAGCCCTTGTCTCAAGCATTTTCATCTCCTTCAAATGCATTGTTATCATGTTAGTTTGAGTTTTGAGCTTTGTAGTGATTTTTCTAGAGTTGCTTGCATACTAACCCTTGGTAGTTGATAGCTTGCATTTGCATTGTTAGATTAGTTTGTTCATGCATTTACATCTTCATTTCACTTGCATACTAGCTTAGTTTATCTATTGTATTCCATCTCCAAATCCACTTGAATGCTCTCAAACATGGCTTCCTCCATTGCCATTGTTTGAGGTGTTCTTCATTTCATATAGCATAGTTTCATCATCACATTTGCATTCAATATCAAGAGATTCACCATAGTTGTGTTTGGGGAGAGCACACCAACATCCCTCCAATCCAACACACCAACAAGGCCTCTCATGGGTGCCTTTGTTGAGCTATTTGAGGTTGCTTGAGGATTTGAGTTTTTGGTTGCTTTGAGTTGCAAAACTCAAGAAAATGTTTGTTAGTTTCTTTCCATTTTTCAACATTTGAGACATGGACATTGGCTAATGTTTGTTTGTTTGCTCTTGCTTCCAACAAGTTAAATTCTCTAGTATACAAGCGCATATGAATTTCTTAGCGCATTTGATGGATTTGATAGCTCATATGTCCTAGGAAATAGTGCAAATGAACTTTGAAGAGCAAAAATAGATTGTAAAGTTGTAATTGAGTGTAAGATAATGCAAAATCAACCATGGATGCATCATAGCGAGTAAACAATAGCAATCAAGTAGTCATGAAGTGGTGTCTTAGGATCAGTTTAATGATAGATAGAAAGATGCCCTAGCTCAGAATACAGAGTAGGGAAAATAAATAGGTCTAGCTCAAGATAGAGAAGGACAAGTAATAGGTCCAAGATAGAACCAGTAGAAAATTAACTAGATATAGATATTAGACTGATGCATGATGATCACTTGGGATGAAAATTGATGTTGTCGTGCATTTTTTTGATGCAAACAGGTATGTGGGTGCAAGCTCATGGTGCAAAGATTGTATCCATGGCCTCTAATTGTAGTAGGCAGATTGTCGGTCATAGAGTGCCAGGTGATAGAAAAATGTGGGTTCACATATTTACTATAGATGCCCTAGTTCTGAGTGAATAGAGGGTTATTAATAGTTATCGTTGAGCAATGGCACTTGAACCACAACACCTTTCATTTGTCGATGGGTGAGATGATGGTGACTCCAGAGGATGTATATTGGATATTGTAGATCCTGACAGTAGGGGATCTAGTGTATTATGATTAGACTATAGATGGCACTGCTTTCAAAGATTTGTTCAGAGATGAAAAAATTGGGGATGACCGTGTATCATGGTTCCAGATGTTGTAATATGATCCATTGCCGACAGTTTTGGCGAGATTAATAGGAGGGTTTTTGTTACCAGACCGATGAGGGCGAGGATGTCTAGTTGGATGGGGGCAATTGATACAAGATATGATAGATCAGCCATGGAGATTTGTATGGGGCAGTTGTCTATTAGCCCACTTGTACCATGACTTGCATCAAGTTGTATATTTGGGAGCCTCGTCACTATCAACACGAGTGATTTTGTTACAACTATGGATATGGGAGCATCTACCCATTCCTTGGCCTATATGTGTGTTATAATGTCTGTAGGGTATGCCTTATATAAACTTATTCTGGTATGATCATATAGCCCCATTTGGGCAAGACAGAGTATTGGTGACAGATTTTGGATAACAATGATGAGGTCGTATGGAAACCCTAGAGGTTTATTGAGCCATAGGCCGAGGATGACAATGAGATGATATATTTATTTGGTCTAAGATATTTACTTGGTTGGGTGCCCACAGTGATAAAGAGGTTTTGTTTTAGGCAGGTTGTGAGACAATTTGGTCGGCAACAGGGTATGCCATAGGGGTTAGCACATTATGCCCAAGTTCAGTCAGAGAGGAAAATGTGGGGGCCGACCTAGGAGTGTGAGGCTTGTTTGGAGGCCTTCTTGTAGATGATAGACACACCACAACCATGGGAATTATGAGATGGAGAGGCAAATGTAGGGATGGAGGGGGACTATGCACGATGGTTTTGGAAGTATCTCTTTACGAGATACACAGATTCAATAGAACCTATTCTAGGAATTTATCAGTCATCAAGTGGAAGAGAGGATGGAGATGATGAGGGTGGTCCATGGAGAGGTAGAGGGAGATGGTGGGCCAAAGGGAGAGCAAGAGGCATGATTAGAGCACGAGGGAGATGTGGAGGGTGAGGCCAAGTAGCCATGGTATTACCATAGAGGGGTGTGGCATGAGGTCCAATGAAGAGACTAGTAGGTGTAGGGAGAGTTGGAGGGATGTAGGGCTACAAAGGTACGTGGGTGAGAGGGGGGATGGGTGGTGGAGTGGGAGTTGGTCAGTAGAACAAAGGTGTTGAGAAGGGTAGGGAAAAGTAGGTGAGGGCTAGGTTGCTGACTATATACAGTTTATTCAGTGACAAAGGCCATAGGTACAGGCTTCGATCAGAGATCTATTAGATGTGTAGCTACAGGGAGAGAAACAAGTGTCACCAGATGCACAACCACCACCAGAGAGGCCAAGGGGATCCATTGATTTGGAGGCTCGGATGAGTGTCATGGAGGCTCAGATGGGTGAGTTGACAAATACACTATAGGCATTTATAGCTGCAATGACATCGAAGCCACCACTGCCACCTAGGACATATGGGGCATTGACTAGTTAGACGACCATAGTCGGGCAGGTTGCACTGATGATAGATGTGATTGAGCAGGTGCCACAAGAGGATATGAGTGCCCCCAGCGAGCAGGGACCTTCGAGTCAGCCACCTACGTAGGGATGAGTGTACATTATGTGTTATGATATTACTCATAATTATGTATGATTATTCTTTTAATGTTTAGTTGATATTCATGTTGATGTACTTTGTGATCTTTAGATGTTCGTGTGGATAGATGATGTGATCTATTGATGTTCATGTTATTTGATCTCGACAGTCTATCTTAAATTCATGTTGATATTATCCTTATGATGTATTGTTCATTTTTTTTGCTTGATGAGATATCTGAGCTTGTTGATTTTCAAAGATGTTCACTTGTTATATCATGGACTCATGTACGCATGAGATGGTATGATTGGATGGATATAGTAGCAGTAGATATTAATATATATGTGAATGATTAATGTAGTATGATATGTGGATAATGATTGAAATAATTAAAATAATAATGTAATGTAGAAAAATGTGATGGGATGGTATAAATGAAATGAAATAAAATGTGGTAAAATGAAATGTGATATAATGCAATTAGATGTAATAGAATGTAATAGAATATAGTGAATTGTGAAATGTGATGTATTCAAATGTGATGAAATAAGCATGAATGAAATGTAAATGTGGTAAGATGAAGTTTGATGTAATGAGATGAATTGTGATGAATGGACTGTGATAAATGGAATGTGATGAAATGAATTTAAATAAAAATGGAGTGAAAGGAATGATTAGAAAATGTGATAAAATGAAATGAAATTTAATGCAACACAATGGGATGATATGAAATGTAATGAAATGTAGTGAAATAAATGAAATGTAATGAAAATGAAATTTAGAATGTGATGTAATGAAATGAGATTGGATGTAATGGAATGCAATAAATGAAATGTGATAAATGAAGTGTGATAAATGCAAATGAAATGAGATGTAATGCAACATAATGGGATGATATGAAATGTAGTGAAATAAATGAAATGTAATGAAAATGAAATTTAGAATGTGATGTAATGAAATGAGATTGGATGTAATGGAATGTAATAAAGGAAGTGTGATAAATGAAAATGAAATGAGATGTGATGTAGTGAAATGAAATGAATGTATAAATTAAAAAAAAATGTAAATGAATAGAAGTGTGACAAAGTATCATGGAATGGAATGTGATAAAATGAGAATGAAATGAAATAAATGTGAAAATGGGAAGTAATGGTATGAAAATGTGAGAAAATGTAATATGATGACAAGTGATGAGAATGTAATGTAATAAAACATGATAAAATAAAATGTAACAAATGGAAGGTGAATGAAAGTGAAAAATGGAAGGAAATGAAATTGTTTGAGATTTGAAAGACATGGGATGGGATGTCAACCTTTGATATTCAAAAGCCACGAAATGAAGAGATGAAATGCATGAATTAAAGGTAATGTGATGAAGAAAATGAAATGCAATTCACAAATGCCGTGAAAGAGGGAAAATATAATAAAATGAAATGAACTGTGATATGTAAGGAAATGAAATGGGAGGTAATGAAATGTGATGGAAATGAAATATGAAAATATTAAATGAATGAAAATGTGACAAAATGGAATGAAATAGGGGAAATGAAATATAAAGAAATGAAATGCACTATGGGATGCAATGAAATGAAATTGAATGTAATGAATTGTGATAAATGAAATGAAGAGGGGAGGAAATGAAATTGTTTGAGATTCAAAAGCCATGTAATGTGATAGATGATGTGGTGTAATGAGGAATGAAATTTGAGAAAAGGGAATTGTGACTAGAATTATTTGAGATTCAAAAAGCCACATAATGCAATAGGCAGAATAGATGTTAGGTGAGAATGGAGTGTGATGCAAGGTGGCAGTGTTGTGATGAGACCAAGTCCACTAGTATGTTGGGTGGTAACTTGTTGTTGAATAACCTTACTCATTGTTTGTAGCCTTGTTGTTAAGCACCATTGATGAGATCTGTGTGTGTATTATCCTAATTTATGTGCTAACCATGTGTTCGCAAGAGACCCAAGATGAAAATACAAACTAAATGAATGCAACTAATTTTCAGTTTTATTGTAAAGAGATGAAAATTAACTGTCATCATAGAGCATTTAATAAAAAATAACCACTAGCTCAACTATGGTGATATGAATACTATGTCACACTAAGAAGTACCACCAATCATAAATAATGTACATGAAAAGTATGACAATTTATTGAAGAACAAATTTTATAGCCGCTGGAAATAAAAATAGGCACACAAACAATCAAATGTCAGATAAAGTCCTCTCCTAAGATATCATACAAAATTGGTCAAGGTACACATGGCTTTTCAAACAAGAGGAGGCACTTACAAGTGGACACCAATAATGCATGAAATTAAAGGATCACTGGAAGTGAACAGTAAAAATCAAAGGCAAATAAAGTATCGTGACTTCATCCTGGTACCTCTAGTCAAGTACATCATCACGATACTAGAAGTGCATAACAAATAGGAAAACTAGTAATTGTGGACTAGTAGTGCTGACAATTATGTGTAGTAGTGTGAAACTTGTTCAAACTGTGGATAAAGTTATTGTAATAGTTGGACAACAAGGTACGAGATGTGTTAGTGGAAATCAATAGTAGCATGCATGGAGTGTGTGTTGGTAGAGAAGGTTGGTAGAAATGTTTTGATGGTAATTATGGTGCAGGAATGGTGGAAGTGTACCTGATATGGGTTTGATAGGAAGTGAATGCATGGTAAGGTCATTAAAGAGTGAGTCTAGGCAAGTGATGATCATAAATAGGCAGATAGCATGGGAATGGAATGAAGCAAGGTGAAGAGTAAAACGTGGTCATTGGATTGATCGAGAAGTCTAAGCCAGTGTGTAAGTGAAAGCATTTCAAGCTCACCAGATCAGTCATAGCAGGAGGGTGATGCTAGTTAGAGAAGGTGGATTAGGCAAGGGCGAAGAGAAAAGTGCATTCGATGAACCTCTAAGGAGCTGGTGTATCAGCTTAGACTACAAGGTGAATCAAGTCAGGTGGGATGGGGGTTGGCACAACCTGAAGATGTAGGTATTAGGGCAGAAGAAATTCTCTTGTCAGTGTTAATGATGTTGTTGGGGACTATAACACAATAGACATTATAGGTGGTATTGGATGACAATGAGCCAATGATGCAGGCAGAGAATAGTCTGCCTGAGATGATGAAGAGTATGTCCAGAGCAGAGGAGGAGGCGAGGGAGATAAAATATCCTAAAAAGTCTATAGAAAAGACTTCAAGGAGTGTGGGTGAGGAGATGAGTAGAGTAAGTTGGTTGATTAGCCTCAGAATTTTGGGACAAGGATTAATGGAAGGGAAAGTGAGCAATGTAAATGTGGAGGAATCACAACTAGAGGTAGGGGTGGAGATCAATCATCAAGTGATGTGGAAGAATTATGGAGAATGTTGGCTATAGAGAGAGTCTGAGTAGAGAACACTAAACAAGAAGTCGAGTTTCTACTATGATTGATAGAGAAGGCATAGGAAGATGGAGCACAATGGAGGCAAGATGGCTCCAAGCGGTAGTGAATACAGAGCAGGCACAGGTGCAATCACTAGAAGTGGAACTGTGTGTGAAGCAATTGCATTTAGAAGGAAATGATGTAGGGATGTAGGTAGAGCAGTCATGAGCTTAGAGATTGTAGGAATCCCTAAAGATGGTGCAAATGGGGTTAGAAAGCTCTCAAAATGAGCTAGTGTTGCTATAGTTGCAGTCTGAGTCATTTAGGGAGGTGATTGCAAAATCAAACTCCCTATCACTGAAACTACATGAGTGGTTAGCATTGAGTGATTCGAAGGTGAGACAAAAGCAGACATGGAGCGTTGGCAAATGGCTACTAATCAAATGTAGCAAGAGCAGGATGTGGCCCAATGAGCAATCACTATACCAAGAATACACAAACTGGTGAAGAACATGTTCATGGATATGCAACAGATGACGAAGGTACATCAAGAAGCTATCTATTATATGGCACTTTATCATCAAGCATTCGTAAATGAGAACCAACAGGAGACACAATCTATGGATAGGGAATTTGTACAACTGTTAAATGCATAGTTGCATGGTGGTAGGTTTCTAATTCCCATGGATGCAGTGTGGATACGTAGAGGATTGACACCAGGGGCTTCTTCATCAGGAGTTGGGGCTAAAGAAATGCCATTGATTGGATACCCTATCTTGTTACCTCCTCCAGGGAGGCCAAAATAAATGATCCGCTAGAGGATATTTGAATGTAATGTTGTCATTGCCATCATTATAGAATAAAATTTGGATTTGTTTTTGTGGCAAGCAAAAGGAAAATTGTTTGTAATGTTAATGTGTTAGATGAACATTGTTTGTGTTTGCTTTTGATATTTTTGTAATGTATTTGGATGTTTTAAACATTTTTAGGAATTTGTGGATGTTTTTGGAATTGTTAGGAATATTCAAAATGTTTTAATCTCTTTAAAAGTGGGAACAATATGATCCGTAGAGTAAGGAAAACCTTTACTTGTATGCGGGGAACTGAATGTTTATGTGGGCTCGTAATGAAAGATGAGATAGATTTGCATAACATTTGGAGAGTTATATGATGTGTAAGGTATGACTCTGTGTATATTAATAGCCTTTATAGATGATTACAAGGCCAACATTGGGATGTTTCTCTAGGTGTGCATCGAGACAAAACACTCTCAAGGCCTATGAAAAGGCATTTGAGGGCCCAAAAGGACATCTAGGCGTTGAGAAAGACAAAATAGGGCCTTGAAAAAGGTGTTTTAACCCAAAAAGATGTTTTGGGGGCCCAAAAAGGACACTTGGGCCTTGAAAAAGGCAAAATTGGGTCTTGAAAAAGACATTTGGGCCTAAACAAGTGCTTTGAGAGGCTTGAAAAAGGTGTTTTGGGCCTAAAAAAGGCATTTTGGGCCTAAAAAGGCGCTTGAGGGGCCTAAAAAAGGTGTCTTGGGCCTAAAAAGGCACTTAAGGGGCTTGACAAAGTTGTTTGGGGCCTAAAAAGGACCCCTACAATCTCTCAAACTCATGCTCACTTATTTTGTGCCCCCTGTTAGGGGATGATGAAAGAATCCGACGAATATCCAGGCCTTTCGGGATAGCATTGATATATTTGTTGGAGGGGTCTAGATCAACCATAGCCATTGCAACATAAATAAGACTAATAATTTGTTGCGAATTTTTGTTCTTGGCTGGAGGAACGATAAGGGACTTTATCGGGTCCTCCTTCACTATTCTCGTTGTGCTAGATTTTCCAAAGCTTAGTGAGATATTTTGGGACATAACTATGTTGCTTCTTAATGTCGTTGAGGCACATTTTTGTTGTTTTTGGTTTTGCCTAATGGAGCCATAAAATATGTCATAAAATATTTAAATATTTTTCCATATAGTGGGCCTCACCATTGATTTCATATAAAACTGGTCGAGGTACGCATACCTATCTCGAAGGAGTAGCCATTCTATACGGACACCAATTCGACATGAAATCAATGGATCATTGGTTTGAAAAATACATCAATAATTTATGTATAGTTGAATATCTTATTTGAGTTGAAGTGAGCCATGTTTGAATAGAATTTTGGGGTGTTAGTTAATTTTTTTGGATTTTTCGGCTATTTTTGGCAGTTATTACCCCCTTTGGAATGTTTTTGGCAATTTTTGACAATTTTTGAATGTTTTTGATAATTTTTGGATTTTTTTGATATTTTTTGACAAATTTTGGATTTTTTTGATATTTTTTGATGATTTTTGAATTTTTTCGATAATTTTTGATAATTTTTTTATTTTTTGATAATTTGTGATGATTTTTATTTTATTTTGATAATTTTGGGATTTTTTTGATAATTTTTGACAATTTTTGGATTTTTTGATATTTTGACAATTTTTGAAAATTTTTGATAAATTTTGACAATTTCTGGATTTTTTTTGATAATTTTTGACAATTTTTCAACTGGTGGGGGTGAAACGAGGATGTGAGTGAGATTTGTTGGACTATGGAGATAGCCAAGATTGTGTGGAGCACTGAAAGAGTCAAGGAGGCCAAAGTGGGCCACAAGGGCTAAGAGTGGGCTTAGGGAGCTATATTAGAGACGATGAAGGCAAAAAGAATCTTCTAAACAAAAAAGGATCGAATAAAAAGTTAAAACAGATATTGAGAATTATTGGCCATGGCAGATAGTTAAGAGGTGCACCAATTTTCCCGCAATTCATGTCTATGGTATCTCAATACATAATCTGACTCCATGTTTCTCCTGATCTATTGTGCTTCCCTTTACTGTTGTTATACTGACTGTCTCTACTACTATAAACTGTGTCTAATGTCAAGAAACCATTGAACTGGAACCCACAAGTGTTTCTCAATTGGGTATCTGTGAAATTAACTCAATTGTGCTAGGTAAGCCACAAATAAGCAAAATTTATCTCTGAGGAAGTTGCCTCAGTTCTATCTTGAGTGTCTTTTGGCATTGAAGGACTTGTGTTGTTTAGGGAAGTCCAAATATGCTATCTCTTACTCCTTTTGAAACCAAAAGTGGCATTTCTCACCATTTTTTTTTTGGTATTTTCTAGTGTTTTTTGATTTTTTTTTGGTATTTTCGGTGATGATATGTCTCCTCAAAGTCTTAGGCATAGAATCTTTCAGATGGATGATGTTGATGGGATCTACTAGGTCTGCACCATCACAATTTGCAAGTCTATAAGTACCAGTCCCAAAAGACTCTATGATAATGTAAGGACCAATCCAATTGGCCTCCCATTTTCCTTTCTTTTCCCTAGCAGCTTGGTTTTTAGGGTTTTCTCGAAGCACTAGGTCACCAACCTAAAAGACACAAGGTTTGACCTTTTTGTTGTAATGTCTAGATAATCTATTCTGATACACATTGATGTGTTCATGTGCCATACGTTGATGTTCTTCTAATAACTCCAGCTGCTCTAGATGGGCCACTCTATAGTCCTCATCTGATAGGATGTCATGAAGAGTAACTCTCAAAGATGGAATCTCAACCTTTAAGGGAAGAATGGCTTCATAACCATAAACCAAAGAAAAGGGTGTTGTACCTATAGATGTCCTAACACTTGTCCTGTAGGCCCAAAGGGTGAGATTCAACTGTAAATTCCAACCTCTACCACTATTATTGACAATTCTCTTGAGAATGTTGATAATGGTCTTGCTGGTGGCCTCTGCTTGGTCATTGCCTTGAGGGTAATAAATTGACAAGGAGTAGTGTATAATGTGGAATTTCTCACATAATTTGTCAATTATTTGATTCTTTAAGTACAAGGCATTATGAGTGAGAATGACATGAGGTATTCTAAACCGACAAATGATATGATTTAAGATGAAGGAAGAGATTTTTTTTCCCGTAGAGTTAGCAAATGGTGTCACTTCAACCCACTTGGTGAAATATTCTGTGGCGGTGATAACCCATTTATGTCTGCCAGAGGAAGGCAAGTGGATGGCTCTAATTAAATCAAAACCCCACTAATAAAAAAGCCATGGTGTGACCAAAGGGTTGAGTTCTTGGGCTAGTGCATGAACAAGGTTACCATGAATTTGACATTTTTTGCAAGTCTTAACATAGTCGATAGAATCCTTTTTCATGGTTGGCCAAAAATAACCCATCCTAAGAATTTTCTTTACTAATGTAAAACCACTAGAGTGTGACCCACAAATCCTTGCATGGACTTCTTACAGAGAAACTCATAATTCATCTTTCTCAAAACATCTAAACTTGTCAAGACCCTTCCTATACAACATATTAGCCACCAAATTGTAGCACGAGGCCTGTCGAATGAAATTACGTTTTTGGTTGCGTGAAAGGTCAAAGGGGATGGTGTCATCATGGAGGTAAGTGATTATGGGGTTATACCAGAGGTTGGGAGAATATAAATGACAAATGATAAGGGAATCAGGGTGAGTAAATGTGAGTTGAACCACCTCTTATACTAAGAACTCGTACCGCTTGTGCTACTTTGGTAACTAAAGCAAGGAGGCCAAGGTGGCCATGGTGTCTGCTACTCTATTCTTGTCTCTGGGAATTTTTTCAAAAGTAATATGAACAAAACATACCTTAAGTGTGTCAACCATACATTTGTAAGGCAATAACTTTTCATCCTTGATCTGATATGTGTCAGTGACTTGATTGATGATCAACTGGGAATCTCTATAAACATTTAGCATTGTTAGTTTCCATTCTAAAGCTAGCTTGAGGCCTAAGACCAAGGCTTCATATTTCACCATATTGTTGGTGCAGGGAAAAAGTAGTTTATAGGATTTGGGGATGGTAACACCTAGTGGCATGATGAATAAAATACCGGTGCCTGAATGATGGTGTGCATAAGAACCATCAAAATAGAACTTCCAAGTTATTGGCTCTATTTGAAGAACATTCATATCTAGAAAATCAGCTAAGATAGGATTTGAGCTCTCTATAGGTGCATCTGCCAATTGGTCGGTGACGGCCTATCCTTTTATTGCTTTCCTATTGACATACTTGATATCAAATTCTCTTAAGATCATCACCCACTTTTCCAATCTGCCTGTTAATGCTATTTTGCTGAGAAGATATTTGAGGGGATCAATTTTGGAGATGAGCTTGACCTTATGTGTCAAAAGATAATGGTGTAGCTTTTGGGAAGTAAAAACTATGGCTAAACATGCATTTTCAATAAAGGAGTAATTTAGCTCATAGTTGACCAAGGTGCGACTGATGTAATAAATGGCCCTTTCCTTTCCTTGGTTGTTTTCTTGTGCTAAGAGGGCTCCAATTAATTTTTCAGTTAGGGAAATATATAGTAGTAATAGTTTGTATGACATTGGAGACACCAACACTGGCGGATTCATCAAGTAGGTTTTGAGTAAATCAAAAACTTTTTGATACTAATCATCCCATTTGAAAATTATGTCTTTGTGTAATAAGTGGGTGAAAGGCACACACTTCTCTGCTAACTGGGAAATGAAACGATGGACTTATTGAAGCCTTCCTTAGAGAGAACATAATTGACTCAAGTTCTTCAACGGTTGCATGGTAAGTATAGCCTATACCTTTTCAGGATCAACTTCTATCCCTTTGGTCGAGACAATATATCCTAGAAGCTTGCCAGATTTGATGTCAAAAGCACATTTTTTTGGATTTAGCCTAACTTTGAATGCTTCTAAGTAGATAAATATCTTGTCCAAGATGAGGAGATGTTCTTCTCGAGTATGGGATTTGGCAAGGATATCATCTACATAGTCTTCCATAAAGATGTGCATCATGTCATGAAAGATAGTGGTCATGGTTCGTTGATAGGTGACCCTTGCATTCTTTAGCCCAAAGGGCATCACATTCCAACAAAACATGCTGCATGCACAAGTAAAGGCTATTTTCTCTTGGTCTTTTGGAGCTATACTGATCTAATTATACCCTAAAAATCCATCCATAAGTGAAAACATGGAATGAACCACTGTCGGATCTACAATCATGCCAATATTGGGAAGGGGGAAATCATCTTTAGGACATGCTTTGCTGACATCTCTAAAATTAATGTAGATACATATATTTCCATCCTTCTTTGATATAGGTACAATGTTTGATATCCATGACGCATATGCTAGGGGTCGGATGAAGTTGGTACTGATCAATTTCTCCAATTTTGCTTTGACTAGTAGAGCTATGTGGGGATGCATTTTCCTAAGTTTTTGTTTGACCAACTTGACCTCTAAATAAATTTGGGGTGATGGAGGATTAAATTTGGGTCTAATCCTAGCATGTTTGCATAAGACCATGCAAAGTTTATTTTCCTCTCTTCAAAGAAGCAAATGAATGTGGTTCTTTCCTTAGTGCTTAAAGACTACACCAAATAGATCATCCTTGGTTCCTATTTTGTACCGATGTTGACTTTTTTAGTTAGTTCAATTAAAATGGATGATCTTTCCTCAGAGTTCATAGGTAAGGTATCAACCATTTTATTCGTGGGTGCCACAGTTGGGTTTTCACCATTGGATGCATCACTTCTATTTTTTCCTATTTTTTTCTCAAGATCGGCTACAACTTTGTAGTGATCCTTAAGGCTATGAACTACGTGGCCTATACTAGTATGATTGAGATGATTGATATCAGACCTAGCCATGTGCATTTTTTTGGTTCTTTATGAATGAGATGGTTCAACTATGTTAAGGTAGACGAAGACATCATGGTCAATGTCAAAATGGGGAATATGGTGAGGCTTTGTTGTATCCCAACTAATGAGTTTGGGATGGACTAGGGAGAGTAATTCATAATATGGAAAGGGTTTCGCAGGTTTTAAAGACATGATCTCATTAGATGGCTCATACACTATATTGATTAGATCTATAACATGTGCTTCTTCTAAAGTGTTAGGAAAAGTAGAGCTTGCGAGTGGCTCGTAGTAGTCGTCTTTGACTTCTACTGGAAAGAAGTCTAGAAATAGGGTTTGAAATTGACACTCTTCAATATGTTCATCATCCTCATATGAAGTGGTGTGAGGTGTATATTTTGTAGTAGCTTCTAAGTTGTTCTATTGCATTCTAACTCTTGGTGAAGTAAGATCTAGATGAGAGGTTGATCCTTGTGTAATGAAATCATTGGATATAGGAATGCAAAAAACATCACATTCTTTGTCATGGATGGACTCTTTAGATAATGTTCAAACTCCCACTTAGTGGAGTCATCATCGTCTTCATTATTGGAGGTGTCCATGAGCAGTTCTCTGTGCTTTACATTTATTATATAAGTTTCCTTCTTGCTATTACCACCTCTTTCTTTTGGTACCCATGCCATAGTAGAAGAGGCAAAATCATTGTGCTTAGGAAGAGATTCGAGGGTGTTCTATGCTTTGTCTTGTTCACTATACCCTACCCTTGTTTTGGATTTGTTGGATTGGAACTGTGTTACAAGAGGTTCAACAATGCCTTTCCATTTCCCTAAGGGACATTCTCCCATATATCCCATCTTTTTCATTAGATCAAAACCTTTTCCATGTAGATGGAGGGAGATGTCAATATTTTGTTTACTAATTTCTTCTACTGTGCTTAGGGGTCCTTAACAAAATGTGTGTGATATAGTCTAGTGGTGGATGATGGTTTGTCACAAGATCTTGGAGAGAGTGGTGGATCAAATAAGGAGATTGAGTACTCACCTACGCTTTTGTGTTGTAGTTTACACTTCCTATCAAACTCCTTCATCAACCTATCCATTTTTTCATAATGTATCTGTTTAAGGTCCTTTGGTGATGATGGTGAAGGAAGGGAAGAACTTGAATAACCAACTTTCTCTTTACCCTTAGTCGATGTATATGAGTGGTTGTTATTTTGGCTGGTAGAACATGAAGTATCTATCCATGTGGACTGGTTGATGTCATCTGTCAGGGTGTCAATGTCTTCCCTGTTATGAGGAACAAGGGAGTTATAATATTGTGCAAAGTTTTGGTCCCTAGGAATGGTCACCTCTTGACCCATGTATGGAAATTTAAGACATTGATGGTAAGTGGAGGGAATAGCTTGCATGTCATGAATCCATGGTCTTCCTAATAGGATGTTATAAGTTAATTGCAAGTCTAAGACTTGACAAATGATTTCTTTCACAACTGGTCCTACCCTGATTGATCGAATAACCATGCTTTTGGAGGATCTCTCCTCATCATCATAAGCTTTGATGGTGATTTTCCTCCTTGGATAAAAAATATCTTCTGTATATCCTAGGGCTTTCACCAAATTTAATGTGCAAATGTTGAGACTTGCCCCACCATCAACCAATGCTCTCTTAACTCTAATCTATGGATAAAGACTTCAATATGTAGAGGGGAATTTTGTGGTTGGATGACAGACATGTCATCTTGGGCTGAAAAGGAGACACAATGAGGAGCCACAAGATTGCTGACCATGTTTTGAAACCTACTCACATCTAGGTCATTTGGAACTAAGGCTTTGTGAGGATTTCTTTATGCTCTAGTGATATTTGCAACAACTCAAAAATGGAGATATGAGCGGGAGTCTTAAGTAACTAGTTGATCAAGTTGTATTTAGGCAAGGAAGAACTCATAGTTGCATGATTAGAATTTGTCATGGTTCCTGGTAAAATGACTTTAGAGTTTTGGCCTTGAGTAACAACATTTGATGATTGTTTCTTATTTTTAGCCTTAATTATGATCACATTTATGGTGTCATCAAATATGGAGATCATGTCGATAGTGCTATCATATTGATGTGCATAATTAACCTTATTGTGAGGAGGTGCTTTTTTATTAGCTCTAGAGGATTGACCCTTTTCATGACTCATGAAAGGGTTCTTGAAGGTCATATGGTCTTCATTATTACTAAGGTTATTCACTTTGATAGTTTCATCATTGATTAATTTTTGTATGGCCCCCTTAAGGGAAAAATGATTGTTTGTTAAGTGCCCCCTGTTTTGGTGATAGGCACAAATGTGCTTGTCATTCCACCACTTCAGTTTGACTTGGGGTTCATAAGGTTTAACCTTAGGTAGCACAATGAGTTCATCAACTAAGAGGGTTTGTAAAGCACTCTCATAAGACACCCCAATAGGTGTATAATCCTTGGGTATATTAGAAGAATGATATCTTCATGGGGGAGGAGCTTGAATATAAGCAACTTGTTGATTAGATGTCAAGGGAGTTGTTGTGTTATGTCGGTAAAACAGATGAGCATTATCTTGTCGAGGTGTGTTTGGATTGGTGTTGTTGATAATAGGACCCAGTTGATTTAGAGGAGGTTGAGTTTGAGGTTTAACATGGTTGGCCTCAACCATCCCATCATTGGCGATGTTTTTGTTATTATTTCTCCACCGCAATTTTTGTTTGTCAATGGACCGATAAGAGGAATTGTGATTCCATATGGAATTGTTGGAGAAACCCTTACCATCTTTAGATAATTTAATAATGTTGTTTATCAAAGTTTCTTCTACCTTAGTGGCTTTTTCTAAGGTAGTCTTAAAATCTTTAGGCCCTTGGAGTTAGAGCTAGTAATTCATGGGTTTTGAGAGACTATTGATGAAGATGTCTATCTTCTCTTTGTCTAGTATGTCCCTATGATACTTAGCAAACATGTGCCTCCACCATTGTAGGAAGACCTTGAATTATTTTCCAGGAAGTTATTTTGTGTTACACAAATTGATCATCGCAACTTCCCTTTCAATGTTATAGGAATATTGGGCAATAAAAATGGAAGCCAATTGTCAAAGATTTTAACGTTGGAGGGTAGCTTGGAGAATCACTCCATAGCTTGCCCCTCAAGGCTCTTGGGAAACAAATGCATTAGGTAAGTTTTTTCATGGACAAACTCTATACTTAGCACATAGGATTGTCTAAGGTGATCTTGTGGATCCAATGTACCAAAATATTTATCATATTTTGGTATCTGCACATTTTGAGGGAAAGGTGTGAAGGTATTTCTTTTATCGAATGGTAGATGACACACTTTTCAAGGCTAAAATCTGCAAGTTTTATTTTCCCTCGCTTCATTCTTTCCATTTCCAACCATAAGTATTGTAATTTTTGTGTGACAATATCTAAGGGTGACTCTTCTTCATCTTGTTTCAGATTGGTCACATGAAAATTAGACAACAATTTCATGCCTTGTTGTGCTAATGCTAGTATGTAGTGTTCTTTGTGTTTTTCAAGTATCTTGTCCATGATATCAAAAAGTTCAAGATTTTGCTGAAAATCTTCAATTTTAGTTTGAATGCTCTTTTCATCCCATATGTTAGATGAACCCAATTTGGAAAAGAGTTCTGGACCTTGGTTGAACAGGGGTAACTTGTGAGTAACTACATTTGGTGAATGATCTATTGGGGTAATAGGTTCAATGAGATCCAAAGGTTCGTGCGTTTGATGGTTCTGCTGGCTATTCTGGCACTCACCTATATAGGTGATCATTTTGGATTTGCAGTAACATTGGCTTTACATAGTGACATGAGAAGTGAATAGGATTCCTTTAACTCTTATGCATTTTCACAATACGATATTTTTCTTGAACATGATTCATTAGGAGTAACGAGCTAGGATAGACAAGGTGTTTTGGAAATATTGATAGGATAAGTTCACTCTCATGAAGTTAGGTAGGGAACTGATGTGTTTCTTCAGACATTTTTGACTTGATATGTGAAATGAAGCAATGAGGGCTATTGGATTAATAATATCATTCATAGCTATACTTGTTTCAAAAAGGGTTTTGGTCAATTTCAAGATCTCTCAGTCTAGAGAATATAAATGGGAAAAAGGGTATCCAAATCCATTATTCATTTGCAAATTTCAAGTACGCAGATAACCTCTATTTTAGGTTCTTTCTCAAATGCCTCATAGGATTGACTAAATGTGCTATTTCATTTATCATATGCACTATTTCACTAATCATATGTGCTATTTAAATGTTGAAATGTTCAAAATGGGAAGAGTACTTCTGTGGGGGGAGGGGGGGGGGGGGCGCGCTGAATCAGAAGTACTACACTTTTAACCTTTTTCAATCTCTTAAGAATATAACTGAAAAATAAATTGTATGCATGCAAACATATAAATGAACATAAAGTAAACACATGCACATAACACACATAACACCATATTTGGTAACCTAGAAACCGTTTAGGAATAAGAAGGTAAAACTGGGGTGGGGATGATACCTACAAAAATCACTACTGTAATCAATGTTTGACCACTTCTGATGGTCTACCCTGTGAAAGGCCTGCCCTGTTAAAGGCTTTACATTGTGTCAATAGTGACTTGGTTAGAGGATTTACAAAAAATTTACATGAATTGTCACCCTATCAAAGGGTTTAGTCACCTCTTCAAAGGATCTACAAAGTAGCTGTTAAGCTAACCTATCTACATAGGATTTTCACTTATCTAATACAATGGCTAGAAAGTATTAGAAACCTTTGACCCAATTGCTTACAATCTTCAATTGATGATTTTAGGCACTTGATTTTCTCATTCTAGTCATGGTCCTCTAAGATTTGATATCTGATCGTTTCCCTTGTCCCTTTGTGTTGTTCTGATCAACTGGATATGAAATTGTTGCTTTGTTCCTCTAAGTCTTTCACACTTTCTCACTAAATTTTGCTCTAGTCTCCTCATACAGTGTTCTCTACCACACTTACAATGGCATTTTCGATCACCTTTTAAAGATTATGAAGACTTAGGCTTAGGTATGGATCTACGATCCATATTGAATCTTAAGTTCCCATTCATTTCTTGCATTTTCTTCATTGGTTGCATGCCTTCTCCATTTTTCTAATTGCTGCATGCAGATTGCATAAGAAATGTAAAAGATTCCTCCTCATCCTTTTTCTCCTTCAAAATCCTTCTATGTCGGCTCCAAAAATGGTTTACATCTGAGTTTGTGAGGGCACAAACTCATACGCTAATTCTGTGTTACTCAACACATACTGGACTATTGATGCTCGACACATATACTATCCTGGCTTTCTTGGCACCTATTACACTCTTTCTTGCTCGAAACATATACGATTCTGACTCACTTGGCATATGAATCATTTTGACTTTCTCGGCATCAACTGTGACTCGACACCTATATATCACTTGGCACTTATATACTGCTCAACACCTGAAGTGACTTGGCACTTATTGAAATACTAACTCAGCACAAATTATAGTTCAACATTCATAGTATACTCGGCTTCAATGTAGAAAGTGGTTAAGTGTGTTGACACTCAAATGTCAAAACTATCTAAGACCAACAATCTCCCCCTACGACATGAGTGTCAAAAACACTTAACTAAACATCACTAATTTGTCCTTATGAGTACCTTATCCACAAAATTTCAAAATTTGTTCAATTTTTTTTTCAAAATACCTTGTAACTCCCCTTGAGCTGATTGTGCCTTGACATTCTTGCAACCAAAATTTTGTGCTGAATGTGCCTGATATTCTTTTTCTTTTGCCCTATTCCTATATCTGTTCTATGTCTCCCCCAAAACATTATTTCTCCCCATGAAACAATGTAATCAAAATTTATAGTATTCTCCCCCTTAGTTATATCTTCATCAAAATATTATATCTCCCTTTTATCTTCTCTAGAACATATATCTCCCCCTTTTTGATACTTATGTCAAAGGGTTCTAAGGAGTAATACCATATTTAGCCAAAAAATTACTATTTATCTCTATTATTGATTTTAGAGCTACATCCTAATTCTCCAAAGCAATGTCAAGTAACTTGTGCTAGATGGCAGTCTCTGCAGCAAGGTGTACAAGTCCATCAAGTGTAGAAAGATTTGGATCTTTCTTTAAAACTGCTTCATCATACACTTTCTCCTTGTGGAGGACTTCTAAATGTGGGGTTATGGAGGACTGAATTTGCATCAGTTTGGCCTTAATATTATCTTCCTCTACTATAAGTATAGCTAACTCCCTTTGAGTGTGAAGCGATTGTGCAAAATGCTTCTCACTTTAAGCTAGATCTTTTGGCAGTTGCATGCTAGAAATTTTCAAATTTCTTTCCAAACTCATTATTCTTTGATTTGTTTCTTATATGAAATTAGAAAAATCACACAGTTTCCTATACAATGAAAAAATGTTTTCAAGGAAAACTTTGACCTTATCTATTTTCTTGGCCAACTCAACGTGTTCAAGTGCTATTCCACTTGATATCTTCTCATTCACTTTTCCTTGAAATTTTCTCTTTGACCATTCCAAGAGTTTAACATTGATATCCTGGTCTTCATTGGTCACCTGGTCAACTATATCTGATAGTTGCTCTATTATTGGCTTTGCTTCATCTGGTGACTGCAAGCTAAAGGCATCCATAAACATGTCCTTAATGTCATGAAGTGCTTGCTTATGTTTGAACTCCTTCCTTAGTATTTCCTGCCACATCCTTCTATCTAATGCATTTTGCATTTTAGTCATTTGTGCCATTTTGATGGTCTTGGAATCATAGGAAGGTATCACAATATCTTCATCTAATTTAGGATCTCCATAGTGAAGTACCCTTTCCACTCTAGTTGAACTCGAGCCTGGAGTTGAGAATTGCAAAGGAATGGCTTCAGTGCTCGGCTTCTAAATGGTCTTTTTAGGAGTGCTAGTCTTTGGTAGTTCTACCAATGTTTGTATGACGACCTACTCCTTTTCTTTTGAGGTATCCTCTATTTCATCTAATTTCCTTTCCTCTACACTCAACATCTGAACAGTATCATTTGTTGCACTTGGTGGAGGTGGTGGTGGAAGCATCAAAATCTTAGTGCAAGTAGCTATGTATGTGAAAGGTGGTTCCTTTAGTTTCACCTTTTCTTTTTGTGGTGTTGCTACTGCCTTTTGTAACTTATTAACACTCACAAATATAGGGCTTGTGCATAACTATGCCTGTAAAGTGGATTGGTGGAGGATCTTGGAGAGATCCTCTGCAATCAAGGGATTGATGTTCTGAGTTGAGTTGTCAGGAACATCCTTAATGATTATTGTTTCTGCAGGTGTAATGGTTACATGAGGTGGACTAGGAGGTGGCATTTGTGTGTCTTGTACACTCTGTTCATCTTCTTGCTACTGATCAGCTATTGCCATGTCTTCTTCTTTAGCTGATTCCTCCTTTTTTTTTCCTCCTTATTCTCTTCCTCTCCTTTTTCTTCCTCACTTTTCTTTTCCTCCTCTTTCTTTTCTTCTTCTTGCTTCTTTGTTTCTTTTGCCTCTACCTTCTCCTTGGCACTAGTTTTTGCCTTATTTTCTTCCTCTACCTTGTCATCAGTTATCTTATATATTATTTTCCACAATTGTGTGGATTTATTCACTACATCCTCAATCTTATTTTGAAGGATGTGAAAGGCTCTATACTTTGGTGCAAACTTGCCACTATGTTTCTTGTTTTGTCTTGTTATTTGAGCCTTTGTCATGTCAGGCTTTACTTGAGCTAGGGCAGATTCTCTGATCTCACTTTCCATCTTTAGACAATAATGCCATTTATTCTCAATTATCTCATACTGTTCCTTGGGCATAGTATTGTCAAGTTCTAGAGGTGTGTTTTTAAATTCTGCCACCATAGCATACAAAGATTCCTCTATTTTATTCCGCTCTTCTGTATTGAGCTTATTGAAATTAAGAGACTTTAAATCATTTAAATCTACATTTTTAATCTTTTCACAAAGTTTGTCAATTGCAAATTTTGGAGGATGACTTACCACTTTAAACTGGCTGATGTCCTCTGATTATGTTCTTTCTTCATCATCTGTATCTGGCTGTGCCACATAACTTCTTCTCTTCTTGGGCTCTTTAGTAGGCTATTCAATGGCTTTCTTCTTCTCTTTTGATGCCTCTTTTTCCTTTTGAGTGGATGCTCTTATAGTAGCCCTTATTGCTAGAGTTGGCTTAGCTTGAACTGGCTTGGTAACCTTCTTGGGCTTGGGCTGAGCTTTAGGTTGAGTTTTTTCCTTTCTCTTCTTTTGATCCATAGATGTAAGTGCTTCCTCAGCTTCTTCTCCCTTGACACCTTCCTCCTTGTCTTTCCCTAAGCCTTGTGTTAGCTCTACTTGGCCTTGGCCTTACTCATCTTCTTCTTCATTATCTCCTTCTACTTATTCTTCTTCTTCTTCTTCACCTATTTCACCTTCAATGCTTGCTCAAAATTGCTTATTTATCCTCTTTACCATCTTGTCTTTCTTCTTGATAACAGTGGCTATTTTTAATTTAGTCTCAACTTTGGACTTGACAACGTCATATGTTCCAAAGTGAGGAGTTTCCTTCTCTATTTCTTCTACTAGCAATGTTGTGATTGTTGCTGAGGCTTCATCTACATCAAGCTCATATCCCAATGGCCTTAGCCATCTTACTCTTGGTATTGTTGCCTAGATGTAGGTGTTGTCAATGTCAACCAAGAAACTTATGTCATTGACATGTTGCTCTACCAATGAAACTAGTATTCTAACCCTTTGCTTCATAGATTTCTTAAAATCTTCAAAGTAGCTTGTCATTTGGGCCTCAAAATTGTCACCCATTTGATCAATGAACTCATTGATTTGTGTAATTGTAGTTTTGTTGGGGTTCTAATTCACCTTTCCTATAGAAGGAAATTATTCCATAGCATAAAAGAATATGCAGACTAATACTGATCCAAATTTGCATTGTGCTCCTTTAGATCTTCTTATAGCTCCCAAATTTTCATTTATTTCCTAAAGCATTACTTCTGATAGATCATATGTGTGGTCTTTCTTCACCAGTTTGTATGCGACATCAACTGCTATACAAGGTACACTATTCAGTCTGCTTGATTGGTAGAATTTGAGTGAAATCACTCTAACATTAAAATCTAGAAGAGGATCAGTGATAGTATCAATAGTCATTCCCCTCTTATTTCATTTGGCACCCGTATTCCTCTCAATGATCTCCTTTCTATTACTTCTCAACGTCTTTGGAAAATCTAGGGTTGGGAGTCTTGTAACCCTATGCACTATCCTTTTTGTAATCTTAATAGGTCTTATCTCTAGCCATAGACATCCATCATGAATTCAACTCAAAACAATGTGAATCCATTCAGTTTTAAACACCATAGGAAAAACTAGGGTTTTTGTCAGACCCTTCTTCTCAACAATCTGGAATTCATCTTTCAATATCCCATTGTCACATAGTTTGTCATAGGCTTGGAAGATTCCAAGATCACCTATTGCACCAATTTTGTAGTTATAACATTTTCTTACATCTTGAACCATGACAAATTTAGGTGGAATGATGGATAATGCATCAGCTGGGTCATTTTTGTAGGCAACCTCAGGGATTGGCCTAAACTCAAACTACTTTACCTCATTGCTAACTAATTGAATCTCATGATCTTCCTTCTCTTTGGGATTTCTTGAACTAGAGGCCATTTTACCAAACTAGGGTTTAAATATATTAAAATTTTAACTTCTGTGTAGCTTGACACTTGATAAATACCTTTAAATTGATGAACTTGTGCAAAATTACTATTGAAATCAATGCAAATGGCTGTTAGGTTGCTACTTGATCACTTCTTTGCTCTACATTTGAATGGCATGAAAATGAACAAAAATTGACCTTATACTTGCCAAAGACCTAGCATTAAATGCTTCGTACATACAACTGTAAACTCGACACTTGAAGGATTCAATATGACTTGGCTCCCATTGTATTTCATTTACTCGAAATCCACTAGTTCTCCTCTTCACTTAGCTTCAACTATCAGCTCAACATCCATTGGAGCTTTACTCAGCATCTGTGGACAGTTTGGTAGTATTTGCAAAAACTTTAGATTTTGACCTGACATCTTTTCTTATGTAGATTTCTTCCTTGTAGTACTCCTTGGTTCTTTGGAATTGATGTATGGTTTGACTTTGTATATCAGTTCCATACACCTTTCTTTTTCTTAGTTGGATGAAGTGTGATCACTTCAACTCTTGGGTGAAGTGATCTCTCCATTTGATGTGTTGCACTCATCTTTCTTTTTCCAAGTTTTATTCATTTGCCTTCTTATTTGTTCAACATCAACCTTCCCTTTTCCTTTGTTGACTTCTATCTTGGGTGCTTTTGAGTTTGTTGGGCAATTCCTGCTAATATGACCAGTCTTCAAGCAACTGAAACATGTAGTTTGACTTAACCATCTACCGTAATTCCCTCTAAAATGTGTCCTTATGAAATTTTTAGGAATGTGTCCATACTCCTAAAAATAGTGATAGCTATACCTAGTATTGTAATCCCTATTGTAGTGATGACCATGGTTATTTCCTCTTGCATGCTGATTAGGTGTCCACATAGGCTTTGATCTACATTCAAATGCTCTATGTCCATATTTTTTGCAATTGTAATAGTTTCCTTCAAATCTTGGTGTCCTCATGGTCTTGGTCCTACATTCATGTGCTTGATGTCCTTGCTTTTTGCACTTGTGACAAAAGCTTTCTTTCTTAGGCTTATCATACTAATGACTGTTCTTGCTCCTCAACACATTAGAGGTATGTCCCTTTTTACCATAGAAATGACAAGTAGGTTTAGTGTTCTTACCTTTGTTACTCCTTTCTTCTATAGTCTTGGATGATTCTCCTTGTTCAGTGCTGGTGTAACCAAGTCTTGATGTATCATTACTAGCCCTTGGTGATTTTAGTAGTTGCTCAAAGTACTTGATGACTTCACTTGATTTATTGAAACTCACTGCTATCTCCTTTTCTCTCTTCAACTCATTCTGCATTCTTAAGGTGGAAATCTCAATGTCCTTCATGTTTAGCTCATGATGAGCATTCATCATCTGGTTTAAGGTGTCTAGCTACATGTTTGAGATCTTTTCAAACTCAATTGTCTTCTCCTCCAATCTATTAGTGAGATTTCTCTTGTCATCTTCTATCATGGCCTTGTCTTCAATGACTCTCTTCTTTTGTTCAATCACTTCACAACGCATTATGGCTTATGATTCTTGTTCAAGCTTGAGTAATTTGATTTCTTCAGCTTGTGCTCTATTTTTCTCCATCAGTTCTACTATTGCTGCATCAAATTCCTTGGAATCTCCATTGGAAAACACTTATGTGGTATCAATATCCTTGTAGTATATGTCATTTTTAGCTATGGCTATCTCCTTCCTTCTTTTTAAGGACTTTCTCAATTCTTCTCTGGCTTCTTCCACTTTATGTAGAGTGAGGTGCACATCAATCACCTAATTGTCTATGATCTTTCCAAGTTTGAAGACTTCCATCTTCAGATCTTTTCTCTAAGCTATTAGGCTTCTCCTTGTGAGAACCTTTTCTTTAATACCAATTGTTGGAATGTTCAAAATGGGAAGAGTACTTTTGTGAGAGGGGGGTGAATCAGAAGTACTACACTTTTAACCTTTTTCAATCCTTTAAGCATATAAATGAAAAGTAAACTGTATGCATGCAAACATATAAATGAACATAAAGTCAACACATGCACATAACACAAATAACACTAGATTTGGTAACCTAGAAACCCTCCAGGAATAAGAAGGTAAAACTGGGGTGGGGATGATACGCACAAAAATCACTGCAGCAATAAAAGTTTGACCACTTCTGATGGTCTACCTTGTGAAAGGCCTACCTTATTAAAGGCTTTACACTGTGTCAATAATGACTCGGTTAGAGGATTTACAAACACTTTACATGAAGTGTCACCCTATTAAAGGATTTGCTCACCTCTTCAAAGGATCTACAAAGTAGTTGTTAAGATAACCTATCTACATAGGATTTTCACTTATGTAATGCAATGGATAGAAAGTATTAGAAACCTTTGACCTAATTACTTACAATCTTCAATTGCTAATTACAGAGACTTGATCTGCTCATTCTGGTCTTGGTCCTCTGAGATCTAATAGTTGATCATGTCCCTTGTCCCTTTGTGCCATTCTGATCAACAAGATATGAAATTGTTGCTCTGTTCCTCTAAGTCTTTCACACTTTCTCACTGAATTTTGCTATAGTCTCCCCATACACTATTCTCTACCACACTTACAATGGGGTTTTTGATCACCTTTTAAATATTGTGAAGACTTAGGGTGAGGTATGGATCTATAATCCATATTGAATCTTGAGTTCCTATTCATTTCTTGCATTTTCCATATTGGTTGCATGCCTTCTCCATTTTTCTAATTGGCTACATGTAGATTGCATAGGAAATGTAAAAGATTCATCCTTATCCTTTTTCTCCTTTGAAATCCTTCTATGTCAGCTCCAAAAATGGTTTACATCTGAGTTTGTGAGGGCACAAACTCATATGTTAATTCTTTGTTGCTCGACACATACTGGACTATTGGTGCTCAACAAATATACTATCCTGGCTTGCTTGGCACCTATTACACTCTATCTCGCTTGGCACATATATGATTCTAACTTACTCAGCATATGAATCATTATGACTTGCTTGGCATCAACTGTGACTTAAAACCTATATATCACTCGACACTTATATACTGCTTGGCACCTAAAGTCACTTGACATTTATTGAAATATTGACTTGGTAGACACTGTGGCTCGACATTCATAATGTACTAAACTTCAATGTAGAAAGTGGTTAAGTGTGTTGACACTCAAATGTCAAAACTATCTGAGACCAACATGAAATGCATTATTTTATCTATCATATACATTATTTTGTAGGGAAAATGCGCTATTTAAGGATTCATATGCGTTATTTTGCAGTTATATGCATTATAACAGAGTTCATAAGCATCATACGATTATCCAAATGAATTGTTTGGAGTGGTAGATATGCTATTTTAGAGTCTTTCATTGATGTCCTAGCTTTGGACTTGGTTTCTCATTATCAGTTTATAGTTATGTCTTTTAGAAGGACTATGATTCAAACTGAAGTTTGTTAATTTTGTTTTTTTGTGATGAATAATTCTTTTCTATTAATAAATAATATACTAAGATTATAATTCACAAAAAAGGGCTGAGGGATACAAGAGCACCCCGCGAGAGTTCACATGATCGAGGCCAAAATCATAAACTATTCAAAAAAAAAATATAAAGCAACCTCAGGCGGCTAAAGTAGTGCCTACTGAGGGAGGTGGCTCATCACGATCATGGAAACCCTAATCATCTATGGGATTGGGGGATAGGCTGGGAATAGTCTAGTCATCAGCAGCCACATCAAAAAAATCAATGGCCTAGTCAACATCCTTTACATTTGGCCGTGGAGGTTAAATTGCTAGTTCCAGGAAAAAAGGCCATTTCCTAGAGACCATTCATCAAGCACCAGGAGGAGGATCCAAGGACCAGCCAGTGCCACCATGGCGTGGGGAAAATGAGCGATGCCTCCATCCATCATTGTCACTACTGGGAGAGTGGTGGAAGGAAGCCTAGGAGCATGGAGTATGCAAGTGATGGCCTGAGGAGTTGCACTATTGACAATGGCCTCTAGGCATCAAGGTATTAACCTAGGCATCTAGAGGTACCCTGGAAATAGTATAAGGGGCATTGCCCCAATGATTGAGCAGCTCTTGCGGGTGGGCCAATTTGCTTGAACTCAAATCTGCATTATTACATTATTACAAATGCATGCTTTAGTGTACATAGTAATATTAATATCAAGAAAATTGTGAGTGAAAAGAACAACATTTCTATCTTTTCATAGAGTGAACAAAATCCCCATCTTGAAGGTATGCCAAATCTAGGTAAATTTTTGAGGGATCCTAAGGGAATCACCTAAAAGAACCATGTACCAAGAAAAGGGTTCAGACTTAAATGGCTTAAAGAAGTCATGAATCCAGTGCCAATAATTTTGAGCACATCTATAAAACTAGAAAATATGCAAGAAAGACTCTAGTTGTCCACAAAATGGACATCTAGGATCTGAGACCCCAATATGCTTGAGTCGAGGCCCAAGGGGAAGACCTTGAAAAGCCAGGCACCAAGTAAAATGAGCAATCTTGGGTTCTGTAATAGCACTCCAAATAGTGTCAAAGCACTTTCTCCATTGAGAGAGAGAAGATTGCAAATGCCATCTCTGATTGAGCATATCCACCATCGAAAGATGGGGAGAAATCCATCTATAGGCCAAAATTGGTTTGTAACTAGTGAAAGGAGTGGTAGGATACCACTTCCAATCAATCCACCAAGGTCTAACAGACTGAATACACACTTTATGAATTAAGTGCATTGGAATTAAAGAGAGCAATAAGTCAAAAGTCTATTGATTTGAATGGGAAAGACGGTACTGGACTTGCATATCTTCCTAAGATTTGAAACTCATGGAAACCCTAGAAAAATATCTTTAGGGGTCTTGATGCCTCGTTTGAAAAAATGTAGAGCACTAGCACCTTGAGTCTTGGCAAGGGGAGTACCCTTGATGGCAAATGGGGGGAGACTACCAAATTGTATGCTCATTAAAAGATAGCACATAATGAAACTCATCTCTAGACTAGCGAAGCCAAGGCTTGATAGCTTTCCAGGGTTTCCATATGCTCTTGATTGCAAAAGAGCCCTGAATGAGCACGAGCTCTAGCATGATGAGAAGGGTGTGAAAGCCAATCCCTATCCATGTAGGCTTGTTGATGGAAAATCCAAAATAAATGCAATGCCAAACCAAAATCTTCCAAGCTTTATCTCTAGTGATGGCACAAATAATCCATTTGGTACACAGAGAAAGACCTTGTTTCTATGTGGAAAGCAAGCCAAGACCTCCAAACTCCTTTGGGAGACAAAAAAAATTCCAAGCAACTTTATGAAAGCCATGATGATTGGAACCAGAAGCCCAGAGAAAATCATGGAGCAATCTCTCTAATTTATGATAGGAGGTCTTAAAAGGAGCCCAACACGAAGAATAATAGACATGAGTCACTGCAAGAACTTTCAAGAAAATCTAGAATTTGCTTGCAAGAGAAAGTAGTTTTGTAAGCCAATAATACATCTACTTAGTAATCTTGGCAAGCACTGCATTACATAGATCAACTCACAATTCTTGAAAAGAAAAGATAATTCTGAGAAAGTGGAAGATCTCCCCTTAAGCAACCCACTTCCATTCAAATTGGCTAAGCCAAGGTGGCATTAACAAAAAGACTAGTGATAATAGAGCATTTTATGCCATTGAATAGAAAAACGAGAGGCTTGACAAAAAGTGTCAAGACAATTTAAGGCATTTAAAATGTTTTCTTCATCCTCCAAAAGAGTGAGAAAGGAATCATTAGCAAAATGACCATTAACCAATTAGGAAGATGATTGTGTCAAAGAAATACCATAAACCAAACCTAAAGACATAAAGTGGGTTAGAAAATAGCCAAACTCTTTAGTAGTAAGAACATAAAGCACCAGAGCGAGAGGGCAACCTTGCCCAATGGAATGAAAAAGCCCAAAGGCATTAGATTGGGAGTTATAGATGGTAATGCAAGCATTAAAATCCCTAAAGAGCATTTCCACAGACTGCAAAAAATTGGGCTAAAAAACCAAGAGCCTGGAGCATAGCCAAAATAAAAGGCCATTCAATTCGGTCATAGGCTTTAGCAAAATAAATCTTCAAAAAAATAGCCAGTTTCTTGGACTTGCGATACCACTCCATTCCTTTCTAGATAGTAATAATATTGCCAAGAATATATCTAGACTTGATAAAGCCAGTTTTCTTAGGCCAAACAATTAAAGGCAGGAGATGGTGAGTTTTGAGAGAAATTGCCTTGGTAATAATCTTATAAGACACATTCAGAAGGGTAATGGGTCTCCAATTGCAAATATCCTTAGGATTTCCAGCTTTAGGTATGAATTTAATGTTTCCTTTGTTGATAATGGCTCCTAAACTTTTAAAATGATAAGCTTCAAGATAAACTTTGTGTAGATCAGGACCAATATGCTCCCAGAGGTGTTTGTAAAATTCACAAGGAAACCCATCCACACTTAGGGGATTTATCATCTGCCATGGAGTAAACCACCTGTTTAATGTCTTAGAGGGTAAGAAGTTGCTCATAGAAAGCATGTTACTCAACTGCTAGGCAGTTTGAAGTACAATAAATACTCTTTCTGAGAGCTTCCACTTGAGCAACCAAATTTCCCTACAAAACAAAAATGTTCACATGGTGTTGAACAAATGCTTGCAGGATGTCAAGGAGACTGGAGAGAACATAAGTGCCTTGTTTGATTTTTTTAATCCCAAAATTGGTATGATAGGCTCAAAGAGCTTGGAAGAACTCCTTTGAAGCTTTATCACCAACCTCCAACTAGTGGAGAGGAGCTTTGATTTGGGCTTCTCGAGTGGCATAATTTTCCACACCCTGCAGCAATCATGGCACAATCAAGATGCTTTAAAATGCGATCAGAGCTAGCTTGAAAGTTGGACCAAGTGTGCCAAACCTCACTATGTTGGCGGCAATTAGTATTGGGATCATAAAGGCCCAATTTATTGTGCATGTAGTACCAGGCTTCCCTTTCCCTAGCCATCCAGTGAAAAGGCAAAATGCCATCTTTATCAGAGGCCACCTCAACCATATTGAAGTCACCACACATAACCCAAGTAGTTGGAGGCAAGTTGTCAACCAACCATCCCCACATTTGAGATCTTTCCACAACATCATTAGAAGCATAAACATTAATGACTCCAAAGGAATGATTGTTAATGGAAATTAATAGCCAAATAATTCTATGCATAGGGTCAGAACAATAATAAACTAAAAATGGTCATCTAGACTATGAGCCCCCTTTCTAGCATTTTTCCATAATTTATCTAATGGTTATTTTTTATCAAATCCTCAAAAATCTATTTATTCAATTATAACCTATGGTATGTCCACTTTATCCCAAGTTCATATTTAATTAAAAGAACATGTTCCCCTTTTAATTAAATAAAATTCCTGACTCATCTCTTATCCTAAGTGTGCACACATAAAGCATTATTCCTATTTTAGAAATAAAAGAAAAGGCATTTTTGTCTACACATGAATGCACAATTTCCTATGTGAGAGGAATATTCTATTTTAAAAATAACTTTAATTCTTCTCCACACATTTCAAACCCTCTCAAAAGTCAATGATTAATTGTGATTGGTTGAGTGCTGATCACTCCCACTTTCAAACTCCACCCTTAATTACATTCATCTTGCCTCTTAATCTCTACTGTCTATTTTTCTTTAAAGGGAGGGCTCTCTCCTCATTCAAAAAATCTTAGTCTCTCATGCTATTGTTACGCTAAAAGTTTTTTTTGGTGATTTTGGAGATTTAGAGCATTCTTGCATTTTTGCATATTAGCTTAGCTCTCATTCTACTTACATTATGGCATACTTTTTAGCTTGGATTCATTTATGCTTTAGCTTAGATCTCTTTTTTAGCTTGCATTTAATTTAGAATAGCTTGCATTTGCATTGCATTTTATTCTAAATTCTTGGATATTGGCATGCTTGCCTCTACTCTTTGAATCTCTTGTTCTGTGGTGCACCTTGCAAGGGTTGCATAGTTTGGTTCATTTGAGAGCCACCATCTCATAGCCTTTGCACATCATAGATAGAGAGCTATAAGTTGGCTCTTGAGACTCCCTCTTCCATGGGTTCTCTTAAGAATAATGGTTTATAGAAGTGTGTTCGCATTTTCTACACAATTTTTTTGGCACCCACCATGGGGATAGAACCAAGTTTCCAACTCCATTTTCTTGCTTACATTTTGGTCAAATTATCATTTCTAATTTTTTTACAGAAAATTATTGGATCTAATCAAATGGTTTTGAAGGTTCCTTACTTAGGTTTTAAGGCTAAGCCTTGTGCAGATTTGTCAGAAAGCCAAAACCCTAGTTTTGAAAGATTTGAGCATAACTTCCAATCCAATTTTAGTTCGGATCTAATTTTTTTTTTTTTTTTTTGTAGGTTGGGTCTGCATTATAAATGTCTTAGGCCAATTTGTAGATTTTTTTGAGTTGATTTTTATCCTCTATAAGTTTTTCTTTGTTTTTCATAAAAATACCATTTTTGGTCACAAATCAACAATTTTTTTAGAAAAATCTATATTTTTAGAAAGGTCTCTAAATTCTAAATGGGGTTTGTTTTTTGTGTTTTGACTTTTGAACACATATTAGGCCTCAAAAACTCGATTTGATAAATCTAATCTATTTTGACAAAATGGGTCCCTAGGGCACAAATGAAGAGATCTTTTTGAATTTTTGGCACAAATGAAGAGATCTTTTTGAATTTCTTGCATTTTTGGAAATCCCCCTAGTTTTTAGTGGGGTGTCTTCTTTTCATTTCTATTTTTGAATCCAAAATCATAGCAAAAAAGTCCAATCTTGTTGACTAGGTCAAAAGCAAAGTGTAAAAATGAAAGCATTTGTGATTAGCTTGCACTTTGTTTGCATACACTTGGTTGGAAGATAACTTGGATTTTTGAGGCAACTAACCACTTTATGTTTCAAGCCTTACTTGGTTGTTATACCCTAAACTTGGTTTCTTTATAGGGAGTTTCTCATTTTCATTGCTAAAAAGAACGCATGTCAAAACTTCAAATATGCAAGGGCTACTAACACTTGTTTGCAGGGTTGCCCAATGCATAAAAACCCAAACTTGCTTGCTTTTTTATTTCATGTGCAACATCTAATAGTTGTTCATTTTTTGTAGGCACATTAAACTTACAATTGGGATTCCTTCGTGATAAGAGAGTATGCTCTTCACCGTTGTGGAAAATCAAGAATCTTGACCCACCTTTGGATTTTGAAAATAAGGGGGTAATTGAATCTTCTTGTTGTGCTTTGGGGAATCAATCAAGATAGAAGAGTATGCTCTTGACCCTTGAGAGTGGATCCATTTTTTGGTAGTTAGAATCCTTTAGAGGGCCTACTCTTAGACAACTTGAGAGGAACAAACCAAGTGGGGACAAATAAATTACCTGGCTCTTCCAATCCACTATAAACTCAAGGCTATCAAGGACACAAAACCTTGGTAGACATAGTGTTTGTCTTTGCTTAGTGTGATCACTTATGAGATTTTCACCATAAAGAGATCACTAGGAAAGAACACTTAAGGTGCTCTTGTGACCATGAGGTCTATTACCCACCGCAAGTTGGGGTGTCCCTTAATTGGGTGGAAGAGGAACATTATGAATAGAATCCCTTTCTAAACACCCTAGGTTAGTAGCTACCCTATTTTTCCACTCAACTTCTTGGTGCAAGGATCCATCCAAGTGGACTACTCGGATCACTCCAAGATTTTACACTCACCATTTGTGTTCCCTTGGTTGTTCTTATGGAACTTCCATGGAAAAGTCAATATCTCTTGTGGGCAACCACTTGGTGTGAGGCAAAGGAGCATCAAGTGTGGGCCAAGTTATTGAGTAATGAACTATGACTTTTAGGTAGATATTGCTTGATGTGTTCTTAAATGTGCTAGACCCGTGGAAATCTTTTGAACATATGCATGATGATAGTTCTAGGGCTTTCTTTTAAGACCTCACATATGCTTGTATCATGCAAGGTTTCTTTGTCCCTTGCTTGATTATTTGAAGACTACTCCATGTGTCACTATCTTGCTTGGAAATAAATTGCTTTTGAACATCAAACTTTCTATGCTATCAACTATTGTCAAACTTTTTCAACCAAGTCAAAGCATAGGGTCTTAACATTTTTCTTGTGTTGCTTGCTAAGGGGAGTCTCATCATTTGATTTTTCTTTTCTATGTCTCTAGTGCTTGAACATGCTTGAAGTGACTCTTTGGTCTTAGTGATCTTAGTCTTTCTATTTTCATGGTCTATGTCCGCTTGCTAGTTATCTTTTTGCTGAAATGGTTACCTTGATTTCTTGACTACTTGGCTATTTGGCTTCTTACCTAGATCTTGACTTGAGTCACTAGTGTTGTAATTTTCTTGGACACTTTCTTGACAAGTCACTTTACTCTATCTTTAATATTTTGGCAAGTGAACACTCCACCTCTTTAGTTTGGACATCAAGTTATCTTGTGTCACCTTCTTAGCTTCCTCTAGTCTCCTTCAGGCTTGATTATCTATCTACCATGTGGAATTCAAACCTTGTGCTACCAAACCTCAACCAAATCTAGATGATCATGATATCCTCCATACCACTAATGAGTTTCAAGATCTATACACTCAATACAAAGAACTAGAAGAGACAAACAATCTTTCTTACCTTCATCTCTCTAAGCGTATGATAGAAATGAAGTCTAAACTTGAGAAAATATTATAGGGGAATATTTGATTTTTAAAGGAATCTCCCTAAAGACCTTTACATACACATGGTTCATCTTCTTCAAGGTCTACATATTCTACTCCAAGACATCAAATGTTTTCATCTTCTAGAACTAAAGACCTCCTTAGAGAGAAAGAAAGTGATACCTCCTTTGAGCCTATTCCAAGCTATCATGATGGACCTATCTTTGACTAAGACAATGATGAAGACATGGATGCATACCATTCACTTGAGAAACAACAAAAGGAATCTAGACATACTTTTGATAGAACTTTTTCTCCCTTGGAAGATTCTTATGATGACACTTTGCAAACACTTCTTGGCACCAAGCTCATCATGTTAACTAAGTCTAGCTCATATGGAAACCCATTCTTGGATATCTATTGTGCTTATCATTGACATAATGAGCATAGTACTTCAGATTACATTGAGCTAAAACATAAAATCCAAGATCTTATTGATGATGAGATTGTTGATACTTCTAATAACTCATGTGATGAGGATACTTCTCTTAAGCAAGATGATTTTAATGAACCTATGTCTAGTAGTGTTTTCCTTGATACCTCTACTTCTTCCAACTCTCATACATCTCCCAAAACTTCAAAGCTTTCCAACACGACTCCATCAAACAAAGAACCTAGTGCTTTCCATATGGACTATTTGTACCCTCAAGGGCTACCTCTAAAAGAAACTCAAGCTAACCTTCACTTGGCTGCAAACTTTTTCCATGCTACTAATCATAAAGATCCAATCACCACTCTATTCACTCTTCATTATTCCTTGTCCTTAGAAGTGGCTCCATGTCAAGAGGAGTCTCAAAAAGAAAAAGCTATAAATGTCAAGAAAGATCAAGATCAAGCACCCTTTCATCTCCTTCAAAATTTCACCCCTCCATATCCTATGTCTTTTCCATCCCCCAAGTATGATGAAGATATCACTTCAATTATCTCCCTTGTGTTAGATTGTGGTGACTGATCAGGAAAGTACTGTACATACTTCATAAATAGTGGGGTTCGAGGCATCGCCCCGAAAAAAGATTTTGGGCAGTGGCCGACATGGTAGCCGACATATTATGGCCGACATATGGCTGACATGTTATAACCCTAAAGTGGTTTAATACTTGTATAAAAGGGCTTAGGGTTGGGTATTTTTCATTATCTTGTGATATGAAATTGGTTCTTGCGGTGGTATTGAGCTGTAAGGGATTACAGATTGTAATCAGGTTGTAATCACTGGATTGTAATAAGATTGAACTTGCTGTTTGGTGGACGTAGCCCAGGGATTGGGTGAACCACGTTAAATCTTGGTGCCTTGTGTTCATTTTTTTGTGTGTTCTATTATTTTCTATTATTGGTTATATTTGCATGTAGTTTTTTATTTCTGTCCGTGGTTTATCCTAACAAGTGGTATCAGAGCCTGGTTTTGGCCTGGTCATGGGTTCAAATCTCCCCGGTGCCTTTCTGACCTGCATAAGCACCTGGTATGCGCGTCGAGGGGGAGATTTTTGGGTGATGCGATGCGCTCCCTTGCCCACAGGTGGTTAATTATGTGGTGTTCCATGTTCACTAACAGTCATGGCTTTTGGTGCAACGACAAATGGGCCCAACAAGTGGTATCAGAGCAAGGTTGTCTTTCAGTTATCCTCTGCAAGAAAGTCTCACGGTTAAGTGGGAGTCTCACAGTTGAGTGGGAGCGATGGCAGATGAGGGTAAGTTGAGGGTTGACAGGTTTAATGGGCAGAACTTCCAGTTATGGAAGATGCAAATGGAAGACTATTTATATCAGAAGGATTTATGGAAGCCATTGGAAGGAAAAGCCAAGAATCAGGGAACTATGTCAGAGGCTGAATGGGATCTTTTGGATAGAAAGGCACTCAGAAGCATTCGGTTATGCTTGGCACCATCGGTGGAATTTAATATTATAAAAGCAAAGACAACAGAAGATTTGATGAAAACCCTAGCGACACTGTATGAAAAGCCCTCCGCTTCAAACAAGGTATTTCTCATGAAGCGTTTATTTAATATGAAAATGGCAGAAGGTGGATCTATTGCAGATCATTTAAATGAGTTTAATACTATTACTAGTCAATTATCTTTTGTGGGTATCAATTTTGATGAAGAAATTAGGGCTCTCTTGATTTTGTGTTCTTGCCTGAAAGCTGGAATGGCTTGGTAATGGTGGTGAGCAATTCTGTTCCTAGATCTAGTACCCTAAAATATGATGATGTGATCGGTGTTATTTTAAGTGAGGAAACTCGTAGAAAATCCTCAGGTGGATCTACATCAGGAAGTGCTTTAAATGCACAAAGCAGGGGCAGAACGACTGAAAGAGGAAGTAACTCTAGAAATCATGGGAAATCAAGAGGAAAGTCAAAGGGGAGGAGGTCTCAATCGAGAGGACCAAATGATTGCTGGTACTGTGGGAAACCAGGGCACAAAAAGAAAGATTGTTGGAATTGAAAGAAAAATGAAAGAGATAAATCAGATGGAGACAAGGAGGCAAATGTGCTAAGTAACAAATCCAAAGAGGATGCTTTGCTTCTATCTTTAGAGAGTGTTGATGATTCATGGGTTTTAGATTCTGGTGCTTCATTTCATGCTACACCTCATAGAGGTTATTTCATTGATTATGTCCAAGGGGATTTTGGGCTTGTTTATTTGGGGGATAATGAACCCTATCAGATTGTTGGAAAGGGAAAAATTAAGATTAAGTTGCAGAATGGGAATCATTGGCTACTACATGAGGTAAGACATGTTCCAAAACTAAGTAGAAATTTAATTTCAGCAGGGCAACTCGGTGATGAGGGTTGTGTAGTTACTTTTAATGATAAAAATTGGAAGGTTTCAAAAGGTTCCCTTGTAGTAGCAAAAGGTGTGAAAGTAGGCACCTTATATCTTTGTATAGGTCATATTGTTCCTTCTACTTTGATTGTTTTAGAGAAAAATGAATATTCAAGAACAATTACTGCAGTTGAGCAGGGAGAACAAATAGCTGCTGTAGATTCTGATAAAACGTTGTGGCACATTTGACTTGGGCACATGAGTGAGAAAGGTATGAAAGTACTTCATTCAAGGAAAGTTTTACCAGGTCTAAAATGTGTGAATATGGATTTCTGTGAAAGTTGTGTGTATGGAAAACAAAAAGGAGAAATTATAGCTTGTGCATACAGATGTATGGGGACTGGCTCAGGTATCTTCCCTTGGTGGCTCTCATTATTATGTTAGATTTATTGATGATGCAACTAGAAAAGTATGGGTTTATTTCCTTAGACAAAAATCTGATGTATTTCAAACTTTTAAGAAATGGAAATGCTTGGTTGAAAATGATACTGGTAAGAAATTAAAATGTCTCAGATCTGATAATGGTGGTG
Source organism: Cupressus sempervirens (assembly GCA_028749045.1). Taxonomy (NCBI): domain Eukaryota; kingdom Viridiplantae; phylum Streptophyta; class Pinopsida; order Cupressales; family Cupressaceae; genus Cupressus; species Cupressus sempervirens. The sequence continues at coordinate 1,119,297 of CM053786.1, forward strand.
AGTATTGCAGTCATGAATTTGAAGATTATTGCTCCACTAATGGTATTCATAGACAAAAAACTATTCCAAGGACTCTACAGGAAAATGGAGTGGCTGAACGCATGAACAGGACTATAATGGAGCGTGCAAGGAGCATGAGGTTGCATGCTGGGTTGCCCTTACACATGTGGGCAGAGGCTGTTAATACTACAATATATTTGATTAATAGAGGTCCCTCTACTCCTTTTGGCTATGGTATTCTAGAGGAAGCATGGACTGGTAAGAAGGTGAGTTATTTTTTTCTCAAGACCTTTGGTTGTGAAGCTTTTGCTCATATAGACTCTGAAAATAGAACCAAGCTAGAAGCTAAATCAAAGAAATGTGTCTTTGTTGGATATGGAATTAATGAATTTGGTTATAGGCTTTGGGATTTTGAAAATCTTAAAATTGTTAGAAGTCGGGATGTCATATTCAATTAGAAAGTGTTGTACAAAGATCTATTGCAGCAACATGAGAAGAAAGAAGATGATTATGTAGTGCTGGATGATACTCCAAAAGTTGATGTTCCAGCCATTCCTCATGATGTGCAACAACTGCAACAACAAATACCACACACACCAGTGAATGTTAGATGGTCAACAAGGCAAATTAGACCTCCACAAAGGTTTTCTCCCTCTTTGTATTCTATTTTACTTACTGATGCTAGTGAACCTAAAAGTTATGATGAAGCTGTGCAGGTGGATACTAAGATTCAGTAGGAGTCTGCAATGAAAGATGAAATGGACTCTTTGTTGAAAAATAAGACATGGGATTTGTGCAAGTTGCCTACAGGTAAAAAGGTTTTACAGAATAAATGGGTTTATAGGTTGAAAGAAGAGGAAGGAGGTAAGAAAATATTTAAGGCCAGGTTAGTTGTAAAAGGATTTGCACAGAAAAAGGGAATTGATTTTGATGAGATATTTTCTCCTGTTGTTAAAATGACTTCTATTCGTACTATTTTAAGTCTTGTGGCTATTGAAGATTTGCATTTAGAGTAGATGGATATTTATTTTAATAAGTTGAGTAGAGAAGAACAAAACATGGTTGAAGAATCAGTCTACACCATGATGGAAAAGTTCAAGAACACTCCACTTGAACTTGACAATTCAATGCCCAAAGAGTTATATTCTATTGTTGAAAATAAATAATATTATTGCCTTAATATGGAGGAAGAAATAAGAGAGTCAACATTGGCTCGAGTAATGCCTGAGCTCACACAAGGGTAGATAATCATGGAAAATAAGAAGCATGGAAACAAATTTACACCCAAATATAGAGCATTTAGTATTCTTCAGAATAAGATTGAAGATGTTGTGAAAAAGTCCACTCAAATGTGGAAATTAATCTATGGCCTAACAAATGTTAAAGAAGGAGAAGAAAATCCCTCTAAGGGAAGAAATAATGGAGAAGAGGATGAAAATGAAAAGGAAGGTGAAGGTGAGAAAGAAAAGGCAGATGATACATTGGATAAGGAAACTCAAAAGGATGATATGGAAACTGCTGAAGAGTAGCAAATAGAACAGAGTGTGCAAGACACATAATTGCCACCTCCAAGTCCTCCACATGACACTTCTACACCTGTAGAAGCAATAAAAGTAAAGGGTGTTCTTGACAATTCTAGTCAGAACATAAACCCATTGACTATAGAGGATCTCAAGAAGATCCTTGACCAATTGACTCTACAAGCCCAATTATGTAGTAATCCAGTGTTGGTTAGTCTAGATGAGTTGCAAAAAGTAGTAGCTGACTTGACTAGGGATAAGATGGAAATACAAGAAACATCTTCTATCATCCCTATAGCTACAAGTGGACAACCTAAAGAGCAAGTTGTACAAGATACATCAGTTAAGGTTGACTCCATAGTTAAAATCACTACAACTATCGAGGAGCCAACAAAGGACCAAATAGGACAGATGGATACTTTTGTTCCTACTGCACAAGTACAAGGTGCACCACCTCAAATAATAATTATTGATAAAGATAGATCAGAGGAGGAGACCCCAAAGGAAAAGGAGAAAGAAGCAATTCAAACTTTGGTTAATCTACCAACCTCTGGGACTCTAACTAGAATGTCACAAAAGTCGAGCATTGAAGCAATACCACTTTAAGTTTCAGCACAAGGCTCAAGCTCTACAAAGGTTTCAAGGTTACTTCACTATGGAGACCCTACACTAGATGAAGAAATAGTTATTCCTAAGTATGAATTTGCAACCGTGAACATTGATCAGATCAATGAAGTGCAAGAGGCACTAGAAAGGAAGAAGAAGCAGGAGATACTTAGAAATGAGTATAAATAGAGGCAAGCACTAATTGAAATAAAGGACATCTTTCTAGATGCATTTAGCTTGCAGACACCTGATGAAACAAAGTCCATTATGGAGCAACTTTCAAACATAGTGTACCAAGTGCAAAGTGAAGACCATGATACTAATGATAAATTGATGGAATGGTAAAAAAAAAAGTTTCAAACAAAGGTGAATGAAATAATATCTAGTGAGATAGCACTATTACAAGTAGAACTAGCCAAGAAGATTGAAAAGGTGAAGATAGTACTTGAGAATATCTTCTCACTGTACTCAAAATTGTGTGATCCTTCCATCTTCACATAGGAAACTAGCCAGAGAATCATGAGCTTGGAGAGGAACTTAAAGATATCAAGCATGCAACTGCCTAAAGATCTAGCTCAAAGTGAGAAGCACTTTAACACAACGCTTCACACACAAAAGGAACTAGCTATATTAACAATAGAAGAGGCTAAAGCAAGAGCCAAATTGGTGCAAATACAAGCCTTCCTCACCCCTCACATGGAAATTTTACAAAAGGAACTAGCCCATGTAGAGAATGTGATAAAAAAAGATCCAAATATTTCTACATTAGATGGCTTAGTCCACCTTGAAGCAGAGACAACCATCCAAATTAAATCCCTAGAAGTTGCAATAAAAAACTGGGATGCTACTCTAAGAATTGTAATGGAAGTGAACAAGAACTTCTTGGCCAAATATTCAGTCAATGTCTAGACCCTTTGAAAAAGGGGGAGAAATTAAAGGCAAAGGGGGAGAAATTGTAAAGCCAAAAGGAAACTTAAACTACAAGAGGAAACATGTGAAAGTAGAAGCTAAAATAAAAGGGGGAGTAATAAAATAAATAGAGAAAGGAGGAGAGCAAACAGAGAAAAACAAGGCATAACAGAACACATCAGATAAAGAGTATTAGAATTGAAGATAAGGAGTATCAGTTGAGGCACATCAATCTATTCATAGATATTTTGGTTACAAGGATATGGCACATCAACTCAGGGGAAGATACAAAATTTTGAGTTATATAGTCCTTCACAAAATTTTGAACAATTTTGAAGTTTTGTATATATGCCAAACATAATGAATTTCATACTCGAGGAGATTAGTTTCATCATGTATAGTTAAGTGTTTTTGACACTCATGTGAAAGGGGGAGATTGTCGATCTCAGATTGGTTTTGACAATTGAGTGTCAACACACTTAAGAAATTTGCTAAGTTGATGCCAACTATAATATAGATGCCAAGCCAAAAATTCAACAAATGCCGAGTCATTCAGATGCTAAGAAAATAGACAATGCCAAGCAAGTTTCAAGTGCCAAGTGACTAATAGATGCTAAGCAAAGTCCAAGTGTCGAGCAAGATAGAATTTAGTATGTGTTGAGCACCAGTAATTAGCAAGTGTTGAGTAACACATAATCAACACATGAGTTTGTGTCTTCAAAAACTAAGATCTAAACCATTTTTGAGTTGACATATGGATAAATCTTGAAGAATTAAAAGATAAGAATGAATCTATTTGGATTCCCCATGCAATCGACATGCAACCAATTAGAAAAATGGAAATATTTGAGTGGGAAAGTTAGATGAATCTAAATCGTAGATTCATACCTAACCCTTAGTCACCAAATCTTTTTAAAGAGGTCAAAGACCCATAATTCAAAGATAGATAGAGTGTGCAAAAAGAGAATGCATGCAAGGAGATAATGCTAGCAAAGTTTGAAGGAAGTGAAAGGGGTGAATTGATCAAGTTGAAGGTGACTTAGAAGAAGGATAGAATTGTAGACTAGTTAGAAGAACAAGAGTATCAATACTACAAACTGCTTCACACCAAATCAGTGAGGATCACATTGGATAGAACAAGGATCTAAAATCAACAATAGAAGATTGCAAGTAATCAGGTCAAACATTCTACTATTCTAACAATTATATTAGCATAATGAAATCCTATGGAGATAGGTTGGTTTAACATCCATTGTAAAAGCCTTTGATAGGGTAACATTCCAAGTGAATGTTTTGTAAATCCTTTAGCTAAGTACACTTTTGATAAAGTGTTAAAATCCTTTAACAGGGTAGGATCTAACAATCCTTGTAAGCTTTTAATAGGGCAGGCCTTTCACAGGGCAGATCATTAGAATGGTCAAAATATGTAACCTTAACAGGTGAACTTTATTGTTGCAATAGTGAAGAGTTGTGGGTGTCATACCCAACCCAATTTTACCTTCTTATTGGAGGGTTTCTAGGTAATCATATCTAGTGTCAAGTGTTTATGTGAATGTATTTACTTTACATGTTATTTCTATATGTTTATGCACGCAATGTTTTAAAGTTAAAAGTTTTGTTAGTTAAAGTTTAGTACTTCTGATTCACCCCCCCCCTCAGAAGTATACTTCCCACTTGTAAATCCCAAAAAAAATGACTTCTTGTGGCACCGTGGATAAGTACCATGATGAAAACCTACTAAATAGGTATCATGCGTAATTATGCCATCATACATCTATCCCCTTTTCCCTCTTCCTTTTTGATCTTTACATTGTTGAACTATCCTTGTGTATTGGCTATCTTATCCATGAGATTCTCTATTATGCTTGCCCATTTGTTCGTATCCTTCATATCCAACTTCATTCTTATTTCTCTATTCCATTGCTATCTTATCTAGTTGACATCTTGGTCTTGATCACACAAAGAAAACATGGTTCTCATAGGTCTCTTGATATGGCTACTCTTTTAGGCTACACACTTCATGCTATCTCACTTATTGGCTTCCACTACTTATCCCATATGCTATCTCAGTTAGTGGCTTCCATTTCTTATCCTATATTTTATCTTGCTCATTGCTTCCATTGCTATCAAAAACCTTATTCATTTGGTTATCTTTCCTTAGCTTGGGTACTATTGAGGAGTCAATCCTTAAGGATCAATTTCACTCACTTCATATTCATTGCCTATCCATCTCTATCTATCCACTAGCTTCCTACTCAATATTATACACCTTGGTAGACATTGAGAAAAAATGATGTGATCTTGCTTGAGAACTAGTAATCTCTAAGTCATTCTAAAAATCCCAAAAACAATTCCTATACGATGTTGAAAAAAACCTAAAAATTAATAAAATGTCTTGAAAAAATGATCATCTTACTGAAAACCTAGTAATAGGTACTTTGATGTATCACCAAAAAAATCAAAAAATAAAAAATACAAAAAAAAAAATGAAAAAAGTCTTGAAAAAATCTGCCAAGTGGTGAAAATCTAGAAACAAGTTCTTCTTGAGACCCTTGCACCTATGTCTATCAGTCTCAATCACCCACTTTGCAACACATTTCCTAACTTGGGATTGTTTATTGTCCTTATCTCAGAGGCACAATTGCTTAGCCTATTTGAGGTTTCCTTATGCATCAGGGTTTCTTTGTCAACTCATAAAATAGTGTTTCTTAACACTACCCCCACCCTTGACATCAAGTGTTTCTCAACACTTTTCAAATAGTTTACCTATAATCTAGGGTGATATGATATTTCTTGCTATCATAATCATGTCTTGAAGAAATGACCAAGAGACTTATACATGTGCACTTAAACATTTAAATGACTGAGATATGATGAACTTTATCTTCTTTATGTGTTGTCTATGATGATTTCTTTTCTATATATTCCCTCCTTAATAGTCTTTTGAGGATGTCATGAACTAGAAGGCTCGGGGCATGGGGCATGTTTTACTTGCTTTTTGCTTGTGGTTATACTTTGTTAGTCTAAGGTGTTTAGAGTATTCATGCTTGTCCTACTTGACACTTTGGACCTACAATATATCATCCTTGTCTATTTTCACAAGACCACACTAGAGGTTATCCTAATCCTTATACCTTAATACAGGTGTAATCTTGCTATATTAAACTTAGAGAATCTAACTGTATAGTCATCTTGACCTATATGTCTTTGATGCTTAAGTTGGATTCCCACATTTCTATCTAACATAGATCATATTCATATCCTCATATTTTTACTAGTGATGATTGTATGATCTTATGATGTCCCTAATAAGGCTCAATGATAAAAAAACTAGGACCTACTTATGTAACCCTTGCAATTGTACCTTTTCATACTAGCTTGCATTCTAGGGTTAATTCTAGCTTAGCTTTGCATTTTTCATGTTGAGAGAGCTCTGTTCTTTATCTTTCATGGATGTGTCAGCTAACTGTGTTCATCCTTCTCTTGTGTCTTCTCAATCTTATCTTATCTCTTTTTTCCTATTTCTCACTTCTTTTCTATCTTACCATCTCATCTATGCTTTTGACCTATCTTTTCTAATCTTGACATCCTAGATCCATTTTTAGGATCAAAATCCAAATTCGAGTTCATCTTGATAGTCAAAATTTATTCCTTCTTCTATGTAGTTGGCTAACCTATTGAGGCTTAACCTTTGAATCTTGTTGGGGAAATCATCATTTCTTCATCATTTCTACTCTCTTCCACTCTTTGCTTTCATTTCTATTTCATCACATTTAATCTTTCTTGTTTCTTTGACCTAATTCTTACGCTTTATCTTTCTTTGTCAAATTTAGTCAAACTGGGGCATATCTTCATTGCTTTGTGGTTATTCTTTGGTCTTAATCTCTTATCTATCATCATCAACTTTTCTTTGTTCTAAATTGATCTAATCTAGCTTATTTATCCATCTCCTCTATCTCATTTTGATTTCAATCTTGAGGGGGCATGAATATTTTATCATTTTTTCAAATTGCTTTCTTCTACAACTATCTATTTTCTCTTGATCTATCTTCTTTTCTTGGTGTTAGTACTCTTCTTGAGTTTTGATATCATCTCTATCCTAGTGTTCATAACTATCGCTATCAAACTATACATTTAGGACTTGCTATCTCTTTCTGCATTTCATTTTTCATAATCAAATCTCTTTATCTATTGATACCTACTTGGATTATGTATTCTATGATGTCATGTGTTCCTAGATCAATCACACATTAGTCAAAGAGGGGAAAATATAATAAACTAAAAATGGTCATCTAGACTATGAGCCCCTTTCTAGAAATTTTCCATAATTTATCTAATGGTTTTTTTTTATCAAATGCTCAAAAATATATTTATTCAATTATAACCTATGGTATGACCATTTTATCCAAAGTTCATATTTAATCAAAAGAACATATTCTCCTTTTCATTAAATAAAATTATCCACTCATCTCTTATCCTAAGTGTGCACACATAAAGCATAATTCCTATTTTAGAAATAAAAGAAAGACATTTTTGTCTACACATGAATGCACAATTTCCTATGTGAGAGGAATCTTCTATTTCTAAAATAACTTTAATTCTCCTCCACACATTTTAAACCCTCTCAAAAGTCAACCATTAATTGTGATTGGTTGAGATGCTTATGCACATGGATCACTCCCACTCTCAAACTCCACCCATGATTACATTCATCTTGCCTCTTAATCTCTATTGTCTAATTTTATTTAAAAGGGAGGGCTCTCTCCTTATTCAAAAAATCTTAGTCTGTCTTGCTATTGTTATGTTGGAAGTTTTCTTGGTGATTTTGGAGACTTCGAGCATTCTTGCATTTTTACAATTTAGCTTACTTTTTAGCTTGGCTTCCTTTATGATTTAGCTTAGTTCTCTTTGTTAGCTTGCATTTAATTTAGAATTGCTTGCATTTTATTCTAGATTCTTGGATATTGGCACTCTTGCCTCTACTCTTTGAATCTCTCGTTTTGTGGTGCAACTTGCAAGGGTTGCATAGTTTGGTTCATTTGAGAGCTGCCATATCATAGCCTTTGCACATCATAGATAGAGAGCTATAAGCCGACTCTTGAGACTCCCTCTTCCATGGATTCTCTCAAGAGTAATGGTTTATAGAAGTGTGTCAGCATTTTCTACACACAAGAACTGTGTGAAATAATAGCATAATGAAGATGAGGTGACAAGAGAGTAACTACACCACATCTGCTAGCTTCATGTTGTGAGGAAAACATAATTCCATCTAGCCAAATGACACAACATGTAGAAGAAAGCATGAAACAAAAAATATTAACTTCTTGCAAATAGAGAAAATCTAAATTTATAAGTCTATGATGGGTATCCTGGACATAGTACTTTCTAGAGAGGTCTATGAGACCTTGTACATTCCATGATAAAAAATTCATGAAAATGCTTCCATATCTTCCTCGTCCTAAAGAGAGGATTAGCTATTCTATAAAAAGGTTGAACCCAGGTTAAAGTTAGAAGGAAAATCTTCTAGACTGATGGTTTGACATTTCACCTCTGGTTTCTTAGCACGTCTAGGAGGACTATGAGAACATCACACATTCTGAGTTGCTATGGAAGAAGTAGCAAGAGGGGTTCAAACCATAATCAAGGAATTAGCCTTGGTGGCTGCCTTATTCCCCTATGATACACTAGGGTTTGAAACCTGTGAAACACCAGGGTTTGGTTTCGAAGAAACCACTTGAGTCCCTAAGTTGACTGGGGTTTGCACTCCTGTTGAAATAGGAGGAACCCAAATGACCACCACATATGAATATTTAGGGGCCAAGGGAGCCTTTCCCTTGCACCCAATAGTAGTTCATTCATCTTTTTTCCCTTCACTTGGCTTGGCAGGAACCTCTTTAGGTGGGGGTTTAACCCTAGGCACATAATCCTTGATCTTATATTTTGCTGATAGACACCTATAGTAGGTGTTAGGTAAGTTCAAATAAAGAACCTTTTGAGAGAAGGTTTGAGCCCCAATTTGTATTTCCACATAATCCTTAAGATCCTTGGAAAGATCAACCTCAACACAAACACATTTCTAAGGGCAAGCATTGAAAAATTTCTCATGTTTCTTTGTGATAAATTTGCCAAGGGTATTAACAATGGACTCAATAAAATACAAACATGGCAAGGGTAAACCTAGGAACTTGACCCACATAGGAACCCTAAGCCTTTTGTCATTAGAGATAATGAAGTCTCTCGACCATCTTTGAAAAACAAATAGGGAGGAATGCATAGACCAAGGACCATTATTAAAAACCATGTCTACCTACGATGGGTTGGCATAGAAAAATAGAAAAAACCTTTGGTAAGGTTTTGCACAGCATCAAGGTGGACTCCATGTGGAGTCCAACTCTTATTAACCCATTCTCAAAGCATAGCTTCAGGAGGAGTCCTACCCACAAAATACCCTATTAAGGTATGTTGTTCTAACCACTCACAAGCAACATCAAATTCTTTCAAAGGAAGAATAATATCAGGATTACTTCGTAAAAAACCTTTAGGACAAATTTGCGAGGCCATTTTTTAGTGGAGGTGCCATGGCTATCTGAAGTAGTAGCATGAACACTAGTAACAATAACTAGGTCACCACTGGCCGAGGCCATTATAACCTAGCCTTAAAAGCTCCCATAGTAAATGTGGTGTGACAAATAGAAATAATAGAAGGAAAACTCAAACAAGGAGCCGTATGCAAAAAAGAAAAGAAAAGTTCGCATGAAACCCTAGCAGAGCCAAAAAACCCAAAGCTCCCTCTATTATTAATTTTTTAAAACACATCCAATCACAATAGTAGAGGCCACAATAAAATATAAAACTACATGCACCTAGAAAATGGAAGAAAAAGAGCTTCCTAACAAGGTTTTCTAGAGCTAGCGACTAGTGGATTTTAATTTTTAACCATCGATGTTCGAATTTACCTCTTCTGTAATAGAGAGCTTCCCACCAACACTAAGGAGGTTTGGTGCAATCCCTTATGGGACTACTAGAGGAAGGCTATGTTCAGAACATAGGTGGCTTGCATTCAATTAGAAATGAAAGATTTGGAGGTGTTCCCTCTCACTGGCCCTACTAAGGCAACTCTGGAGGTAGCACTTCTATGGTTGAGTAATCTTACCTAGTAGAAAGTAAGAAAATAGAAATCATAAACAGGTTTGAGAATTTGATCACTCTAGGAGAGTGAGAGTATATCCCTACTGTTCTAACATCCCAAACACAATAGATAAGTTTTGTTCAATTCCAAGCCCTTAACTATAGTAGACAAAGAGGCTCCTAGTTAAACTATGTGTTTATTCTTTTCCTGTTTGACTATTACTAACCCTCATAGAAGGTTTGGCATCCTAATCAACTCTCATGAGTTGAGAGCATAGGCCTACTTCTGATTAGATCAGTGAGGTCAAACATACTACTTAGAGTAGGTTATGGACTTAAAAGAAAATGTCACAATCTAATTCACAAGGGTTCCAATCTACTTACCTGTTTCAGAGCTAGCAAAGGCTAGGCACATTTTTGAGGGTTTTCATTCTTGTCATGCATTTCTAGTAGCCTGAGAGTTCTTGTCAACTTAGATGAGGTCTGTAAACAATAAAAAAATTAGATCTGAATATTAGATGTGAAGGTTAATAGCTCGAATCAAATGTATAACAGAAAACATCATATGTGCCACAGAAAGTGGTATATGTGCTATAAGAATCTTCAAATGTGCTATAAAAATTAGCAAATGTGTTATAAAAATAAGAAAATACACTATAAAAATGATCAAATGCATTATAAGAATGAACAAATGCATTATAATAATGATCAAATGCACTATAAGAATGATCAAATGCACAACAAAATCATTCAAATGCACTAAAAGACTGGGCAAAAGCATTAAAATGGTGTGTAAAAGCGTTGTTGCATCAGGGGAGTGGTAGATCTAATCTTTGTGAACTTGGAAATGTCTTTAAAGTTTTTTTGATCTCGTTATGAAGCTTCTCACATGCTATAAAACTTGCAAAAGATCAGATCTACACCAAAACCAAAGAAAAAAGCAGATCTAGAAGAAAAATAATAATAGATCTAAAAAAAAAAAAAACTGATTAGTAATAAAACTTAAAGAATAGAGAGACTTTAATACGAAGCCCCATGGTGGGTGCCATTTTGTACACATAATATTTTCATATTCATGAAACCTTGATGCAAAGTGCAGATAAAATGACAACAAACTAGACTAAGCCCAAGAAATCATTGTCAGAATGCAAACTCTATGAATGTCCCATGTTTCTCTAACTACAACCGCTAAGAATTCTCTTAGACCAACATCTCAATGATAGTTCTAGAAGGAGAAGTATGCTTAAAATGCAAATCTACTAGTATGCATGCAAGATCTAAAATGAAAATATAGATTACATGCGAATAAAAACTCTTAGAATACTATCAAAATGAACAAGCAATGAGCTAAACATGTGTTAAGATGATACTTAATAACGTGAAAACAAAGCTAAAATGCTATCAAAATGACATAAACTTTCTAAATTAATAATGATAATATCCTCAATATGACAACTCTGAATATGCCTATAATGCAGATGCCAAAAATTGGGTCCCTTTACTCTTGAATTCTCCTTCTATTTATAGGATTTTAGAAGGGGTTGGGGTAAGAATCTGGATTTTACCTAGTGGATAGAGGTGAAATTAAAAATGTCTCATAAAAGACAAGAGGAGGAGCCCAAAAGTCTTGATTTTGAGGATAAGTGTGGGTTTATTTTCAACTAAAATGTCTCATAAGAGACAAGAGGAGGAGCCGAAAAGTCTTGGTTTTGAGGAAAAATGTGGGTTTTATTTCAACCAAAATGTCTCATAAGAGATAAGAGGAGTCCAAAAGTCTTGATTTGAGGATAAATGTGGATTTTACTCAATTCTTTACAATATAAAAGGAGGATTTTCATTTTGTGAGGATAAATGGATTTATTGATTTAATAAAAGTTCCATTTATTTTCAAAAGTTTTTTCTTTTCCCTCTCCCTTTTGAATTTCATTTTATGATTTTGAATTGTTTTTCTCCTCTTTTGAAGTTGATTTAGGTCTTATTAATTTTATAGATGATTTAATCAATTAATGACTTGATGTAATCCTCAATTGAGTTTGTTGTTTTCCTCTGATTTCCTCCTTAATTTGCATTAATTGATCAAAATTGCATAATTTAGGTCTTTGCCAATTTTTGGGTGTCTACACTATCAATGTCTTGCAACTGAAGAAGTTCTATCCATGATGCCCATTCTATCTAGGGGCATCCTTTGTACATACTTATTGATCCTAAAAAAATGATATGTTGTCAAAAATTCTAAAAGTTAGAAAATATCTTGAAAAAATGATCATCTTAGTGAAAACCTAGCAATAGGCCCTTTCATATATCTACAAAAAAATTATATATTCCAAAATTTAAAAAAAAAAAATTGCAATAAAATTCAAGTGGTGAAAACTTGGAAACATCCGCTACTTGAGGCCTTTCTCCATCATGTCGTAACCTTGTTGCCTTGGTTTGGAATTGGTCATTGTCTTTGTCTAGGGGGCAAAATTGTGTTAGCTTTGGTCTCTTGGATGCATTAGTCTTTAGGACACCTCACAAATGGTGTTGTTTTTAACATCACCCCAACATTGAGTGTTTTTCAACACTTATTGGTTTGGTCTTACTTAGTTTTTTCATATGATCTTACCTACTTGCAAGAATTTGATCATTATCCTTGCAACTCAGTATTAGTTAACACACTTAAATTTTTAAACACAACACTTAATGCTTGAGAAATGTCACGATCTTTTGTTTGTGTGCTGACTGTTATTGATTTTCATTGAGTGTCCTTGTCTAATAAGTCTCTTTAGTATGCATAGCTAGAGGACTTGGGACATGGGGCATGTTTTTATTTTCTTTCTACTTGTGGGTGTGGTCTTGAAACTCTAGAGTGTCTCTTTTTGTCCCCCTTGAAATACTTAGGAGACTTAAGGCATTATCCTTAACTATTTTTTCATAGCCATTCTTATGGTCATCTCGACATCCATGCATTGATGTGAGCGTTGTTTCACTATATTAAATTGGGCAAGCTAACTTCAAATTCATCTTGACCTTTATGTATTTGATGCTTATGTTAGAATCTTTTCACATTCTAATCTAATATAAATCACATTCATATCTTTATAGTTGCACTTATTACTAGTGATGATTGTGTGACTTTTCGATGTCTGTTAATAATGGCTCAATTATGAAAATAAGTTCCTTGACATTCTCTAATTAATGATGAACACAAATCCTATGTTATAGTTTCTCTATTGCAAGTACACCTTTGCATTTTCATGTAGCTTGCATTGTTAGACTTCATGTTAATTTGTATTTTTAGGCTGCATTATGAGTTTGAGAGGGGTTTTTTTTTCCTTCATCTTTCTTGTGGACTTTTAATCAACTATGGTCATGTTTTGATCTTCATTTCCTTATCTTCTTTTGTGATCTCAATCGAAATTATCTATCTTAAATAGTTGATTAATTTTGGGGCATTCTCTTTCTTAAGGAAAATTCTCTTTCTTCTTCCCTCCTCTTCAAAACTTCTGTCTTCCATTTGCTTTCACCCCACTTCTTTTCTTCTAATTCAACCTTGGGCATAATCTTTCATGCTTGATGATCTACTTGGTTCTATGATCCTTATTACTTTCATCTTACATCAAGAACTTTATCTTTAGTTTAATTTGATCAAATTTGTCAGTTTCTATTTCTCCTATATCTCATTTCAATTTCAATCACAAGGGTGCAGTACCTATCAAACTTCAATCCTTGATTCAACTTTATCAATCCTATAAATTTCTCCGCTTGACGCAACCTTGCTTGAGATTCTTATCTTGGACATGTCAATTACCTATGTACAGGGGTATTGACCTTATCTTTTTCAATCAACTTATCTTTGTCCTAATGTTCCTGTCTATTGATCACATGTCTGGGTTGTTTTGTGATCCCAAATCGATCTCACACTTCAACTAAATTCTTTGACTACATGTGTTCACCGTAAAGATCACACATTAGTCAAAGAGGGGCAAATATATGCACCCTAAAATGGTTGCCTATACTATGAGCTCTCATTCTTCAATTTATCAATTTCCTAAATCAAATCCTTACAATATTTTCAATTCAAATCAATTTTCTTGATCAAATTGTAATTAATTAAATTATTTCAATATTTTCTAAGGTTTGATCATTTCATCAGTAATCTTATTTAACTAAAAGAAAATCTCTCTTAAAATCTCTCTTTTAATTAAATAATTTTCTCTTATTTAATTAAAATCTCTCTTTTAATTAAATAATCTTATATTATTTAATTAAAATAAAACCCATCTTTTAAATAAATAAATAAATCCCCACGAAGGCTCTCTTTTTGATGAAAAAAGGAAATAAATCAAATAAATCAAATAAAAATAAATAAAGAATCCTTTTTTTCACATATTTCTAAGTGGTGGGTTTTTTAATCTCACTTGGCTTTGTAGGGATTTATCCCACATTGCTCTTGAGGATGAATTCCTCTCCACACTTTCCTTTATAAGGAGTCATCTCCTTTTCATTTTCATAGATCAAGATTTTATTGTTATGCTGTAGGTTTGGAGAGTGATTTTGGAGGAGAGCTTGAGAGCTTGAGCACTTGAGCTTGGACATTTCAACTTCTCTTTTCTTGTCTTCTTCTGTCATGCATCTATGATAATCCATTTAGATTACTCTTGCACTTGCATGTTAGATTAGATTTGTATTTCCTTTCATAGAACGATCTTGCATTTGTATTTCCTTTCATAGATTTGTTTGTTTTCATGCATTGTTATCATACATAATAGATTCTATTTTCATTTGCATGCATATTTGATGATCATGTAGACTAGCACTCTTTCTTTTCCTATTTGAATCTTTCATTTCATGTACTTGCATGGGCACAAAATAGGTCTAAACTGAGGGCCTTCATTATAAACCTTCGCACTCCATGAATACAGAGCTACAAGTTTCCATTTGAGACCTCATTCTTGAGAAATCTTGGATATAATGATTCATATAAGGGTGTTAACATTTTAGCACACAGTCTCCAGAATAACAATATTCACCAATTACTCAATAAGGTTTGATACCACATCTGATATCACTAGTATTGGTTTCCCAGGATATCAATGATATTCACCAAATACTCTTTCAGTAATGGCCTTCTAGAATGTTGAGATACAAGATATTCACCAAGTACTGTGAGTAATGGCCTTCTAGAACATCAAGTCGTGTGATATTCACCAAGTACTCTGTGAGTAATGGCCTTCCATAACATCAAGTCGCGTGATATTCACCAAGTGCTCTATGTAATTGCCTTCTAGAATATCAATATGCATAACATTTACCATGTACTCAACAAATGTAGATAAAATACGTGCACATGCATTCTCATAATGCTTACCATATAAACATCCACCATGCAAAGTATAATTTATCATGATTTGTATAGACATCATAAGATATCTGTCATAATAGAAAATTAAGTTATTGTAAGATCATCACTTTTTAATAACTTCTTCAAATGCAAGTAACATCATTTGGAAGTTGTCACTTTCTTATGATGTACAAAGGGGGTAGGCCCATTAGAATCACATAATCACAAGGTATATTCATGAATCATAGTGCTCTTGACTGCTACAATTTATTTATCACTAGAGAATCCATATCAACATGGTTTACTCCCTCTGAATCAATATGAATGAGATTACCAAAGGTTGACTAAACCACATCCTATGTTTACTCCCTCTTTTTCAAGGTTATCTCTAATGAAATGTTAGGCTCCCTTTGAATCTCAATCTCCTTCTTCCTCCAAGAATATTCTTAGAGAAAAAGATCAAGACACACAATAATTATAATACAAAATAATGTTAGTATTTTAACTCATGCCTGATACTAACAAAAATAAAATAAAAATATTTCATGAATATTATCATGATTCACATTATAATTATCAATTGTATAAATTCATATTTTTATACTTCATGTAGATTTATATTCAATAATCTACAATAGTGAGAGAGTGATTTCACATTTAAAATGAGAATTCAAGAGCGAATAAAAGTTTTCATTTATTTTCTCTTGTAATCCACTTAAACCCCTCTTACATGCTTCAATCACAAAACTCTTCATTTAAAATAAGAAACAAGATAACATGTAAACTCAATCTTTACTTTTTTTACTCACATAATAAATCTCTCTACATTTAACAAATATTATATCAAATAATAATGTCATCATTTCCTTACACTATCAAATATCTACCATTATATATTAACAATGCAAGGAATTAAAAAATATATTTCATAAGAATATCAAAAGAAAATATAACTAATATAACCTCCATACTTACTTGGTTGGTGATGGGTCCCTAGTTCTCAAAACTTGTATTTAACACCTTCAAATATTAATGGCTCTCTTGCAGGACTCTAATTTTCCAATATGTTGTTTGAAAATGTATAAGAGCTTATCATACCATGTGCAAACACACAATTAGGGATTTATGGTCACTTATTTCCTCATTGACATTCCAATTGTATCTAGTCCAAGCAATTTATCTAAGCAAAGAGTTAACAATTTGAAGTAACAATTAGTGATATCTATGTTCATAAGAAATACTAAAACATCCTTTTCGCAACAAAAAAAATTAAAATATTGCAATGACACGGTAGTAATGTGGATCCCAAGCTCCAAATCTATGTAATAACTTGATAAAAAATCGAGTAGCTCATGCGTGTTATTTCCATATCCCAAACATATGGTTGTAAAAATCATTGTTACTTTTGAGGATGTTTGAATGATACCATAGGTCAGTCTTGGAATTTATGTACGACACTAATAGCCTCCACTCAAAGAGTCTCCAAAATATCCATTGATAGACATTGGGAAGAGATGCAAAAAGAAGACATGACTCCTATATGATATTTTTTGTCCAAATATTTGTAGCAGACCCTTGAGATAGTTCAAACATGTGGTAGCCTTGATCATAAGTTTGATACCTCACATGGTACTAGTATTTATGTTATACACAACAATAAACAACTCCAAAATGAAAAAAGAAACATGTATTGTACTTTGTTCACAATGCAATCTTCTGCCCAACTACAATGTTTCTTAGCAACATACAAGTATAAAACTCAAAGTTGGGCTCGAAGAGAACTTTACAAATGGATTCAAACTTTCAAAGTGGCCTGACTCCTTGACAACACAAAGAGTTGGGCAGAATTATTGCTTTCAAATTCTATGTCAAGTTTCTAAAATATTTCAAAGGTAATTCACAACTCTCTCATCCTTCTAATTCTCTGACTTCATTCTTGGATTGGATCTAAGTTTCTAAACAGTCATCGAGTCTGAAAAGTTTCTTTAAACTTCTAAAATCTTACAATCACCCTACCAGAGATGGGAAGATACTTGTGTGTTCAAATCCATCACATTTGTAGCCTGGCTCTAATACCATGTTGATTTCATTAAGACCACTGTAAATGTAATATCACTACCATTATGTTTGGTATGTACTTTCCAAATGACAATGTACTCTTGTATTTCTATGAGGAATAAATAAAGGGAAGAGACATGTCCCTTCATGGGACATGTCTATTCATTAATATAATTAATATAATGACAAACTAAATTAAAGTTGTACACATATATGAATTATTGTAATTATATTAATTTCTCCTTGATCTCATAGGTTTATCCAAGTAAAGCTACCAAAATATCAATAGAGATGTTAAATGAAGAGAAATTGATAATTAATTTGAAGAAGTCTAGTTTTGTGAAGAAGGGGTTAGTATAATTGAGCTTTTTAGTTTTAGTAGAAGGTCTAAAAAAGGATTTAGAAAAGGTGAAGTCTATCCTCAAATGGCCTACTCTAAGGAGTGCTATAGAGGCAAGATCTTTTCATGGTTTGGCTAGCTTTTATAGAAAGTTTAATAGACACTTTAACAGTGTTTATGGACCCTTGACTAAAACAATGAGAGTAGAGAGGAAGGGGTTTAAGTGGATTACAAGAGTGAATACAAGTTTTCATTTATTGAAACAAAAAGTGATAGACCAACCTATTTTAGCACGTCCATATTTTAATAAGGTATTTGAAGTAGACTATGATGCTAGTGGTACTACAATAGGAGATCTTTTGAGCCAAAAAGCTAGACCTATTGATTACTTTAATGGGATGTTAAATGATACCAAGAGAAAATATTATGTTTATGGTCAGGAATTTTATGCTATAGTTCATGCATTGAAGAAGTGGATACATTATCTTCTTCCTAGGGATTTTGTTTTATATATTGATCATCAACCTTTGTAATATTTTATTAGTCAAGGAAAGTTGAATCAAAGGCATTTGAAATTGGTTGAACTTTTTTATAGTTATACATTTTTTGAAACACAGGACTAGGAAGTCTAATAGGATTGCAGATGCTCTTAGCAAGAGACATATTTTTTTGACAAAGTTGTAGATTGAAGTTTTTAGATTCAAGGAACTCAATAACTTGTACTCAAAGGATCTTGATTTTGGTGAAGCTTGGAAATATTCTACAAGTTGTTATGCTAGATAGAACCAAGTGGTTGGATTTCATCACTTAGGATGGCATGCTATTCAGAGGAAGTCATTTGTACATTCCAAGAAGTTCTATAAGGGAGAATATCATAAAGAAAAGACATAGTGGAGTGTTGGTTAGATATTTTGGTCAAGATAAAACCATTGCTCTAGTTAGTGAGAATTATTACTGGGCATAGTTGCAGTAAGATTTCAAGAAGTTTATAGAGAGTTGAAGAGTATGTTAGATGGAAAAAAGAGAAAAGCAACATAAATGGTTATATCAGCCATTATATGTACCAGAGAAGTCATGGGAGAATATTAGTATAGACTTTATTCTTGGTTTAACAAGGACTCAATGAGAGCCTAATTTAAAACTAATGATCTTGTTCATGTAGAAAAAATATTTTTTAGAGAACAAAATTGAGACAACATGGTCTACCAAAGAGAATAGTTTCAGATTGAGAACCAAGTTTATTGGGTACTTTTGATGCATATTGTGGAGGATGTTAAAGATAGATTTGGAATTCAACCCACCACATCATACACAAACTAATTGACATATAGAGTGGTGAATAGGAGTTTGGGAAATTTGCTAAGGTGTTTGGTTGGAGATAAGACAACAATTTGAAATTTTATTTTTCCATAGACATAATTTATATATAATAATTCTATCAATAAGAGCATTGGTAAATCACATTATAGATAGTGTATGAAAGTAGTCCTAGAAATACTTCTAAATTGAGGAAGCTGGACAAAGGGGAGATAAGTAGTTTTGAAACTGAGATTTTACAAAGCACTCAAAGAACATCCATGAGGAGGTAAGGAAACACATTACTAATGAATACACAACACAAGACTAAGCTAGATCAAAAAAGGAGGCATAAAGAATTTCATGTTAAAGATGAACCCATGGTTCATTTGAGAAATGATGATTTCCAATAGGTACATATAATAAGTTGAAAATGAAGAAGTTTGGACCATGCAAGATACTAAAGAAGCATGATTTAGGAAATGCATATGAAGTAGAGTTTCTTGTTGAATTTAATATTTCACCAGTATTTAGAATTTCATATTTGATAAAGTATCATAAAGGGGGAGTTGAAGATGAGGTCACTCAAGCATAGTGGAGTATTTTGATAACTAATTCAACTACAAAAGAGATTGAGGATATAATGGATAGTCATATTGGTAGGAGCACATGGAAAAGAACATATGGAAAAATATATGGTCAAATAGAAAAGACAACATGTAGAAGATTCATCATGGATGACAAGGAGGAGGTTAACCTTCTTGGTTTCCATTTGAATGCCCAAGACATGACAATGTTACTTCTCAAAATATTCTAGGTGTTTCATGTAGGAGCATCTTGTGTGTGAGGGCAATCTTTCATCACCCAAAAATATTTATGTTTATGTATTTTTTAATAAGGGTTGTTTTAGTGTAGAGTTATTATTTGTTGAAACTTACTATTATTAGAAAGTTGGTTATACAAGCTCAAAATGTTATGATTTCACAAGTGGAGGTTCATCTTTGATATATGAGCCTACTAGTTGAGCCCCATTGCCACACCATATGAATTGGTGAAGTTATTATTGATTTTTGGTACAAAATCTTTGAGCTTGATTTTGAAGGCCTTAGAGGCTCCCAAACAAGGTTGTACACTAGATGATGATACTTGCAAGATTGAAGCGTTATAGATCAAAAGTTATTGTTTCCAAAAAGTGGTTAAAATAGCTAGTCAAAGTTATGGTTAAAGAGTTACAGCCTTTGAAAGTTGGGCTACCTAAAATTATAATTTTAGATTGTTTTGAGCTGACTCTATGTAATAAAATATGAAAAATAAAATAATTTAGGGTTGGTCACCCTCAAGGGTTAGGGCTAAATTCCTATAAACTTTCCAAGTGGTGAATAATTGCCTATATTAGAAAGACTTGTAGGATTGTCTAGAGAAGTGCTAGGGGGTAGTTTGTGGCCCTGTCTTATAGAATATTATATGAGAAAATGCCCATGTAGCTTCACATGTATTTTTTAAATATTTAATTCCATACTTTTGAAGATAATCAGAAGCCCATTTTCAGTTATTGTAGATTATTGTTGTTTCTCTATTTTTGTTGTGTGTTTGTGGTATTAAGGGGAGCATCCTTCATCATATTTTTTGAGCAAGTTACTATTATGGTACATGTGTGTTATCATCGTGCATATTTAGATATGGATGCTATTAAAAAGAACATATGAAGCACATGCCATCAAGAAAGAATATCACTTTTACATAAGTGATGATAAAGAACATGATACTCATTATGTAGGACACCATTTCAATTTTTTTTTGCATATCCCAAAGAAAGGGCATAAATATTAATAAACATTATATTTTGTGAAATGGGTGTTTTGCACAGTTCAAATCATCTAGACCATTTTATGCACATTGTAGATATTATCATAATGAAAAACATACCACATGTATGGAGTTTCCTTGAAAGTGGGCATGGAAAAGGTGAACATGGTGGTGTTGGAGCTTGCATCAAACATGCTCTATAGAAGTATGAAAATAATTATAAGGGAGCTCTCATAAAGAATGCACATATTATTTTTGAATGGTGCATGACACATTTTGTATCAAATGAGATTGATACATTGTCAAGAATGAATCAAGCAAATCATTTAGTCTTTTGGGAAATAACAAGAACATAAGCACATATGTATTTTTAATCACATATAATTTTTCTTGTTTAAATTTTATACATTTATTTTATTCATAATTTATCTCTAATTTTTATGTTAAATATGTGTGTTTAGGCATGGATAGAAAAAATATGCATGTTTGCAAGAGGATACAAAAAAATACGATCCATAAATTCTATTATGAGTACTAATTCTCACAATTGGACAATGTACACTAGGGACTACTCATCTTTTTATTTTTATTTTTATTGCATTGATAAGAATCAATCTGAATGCAACAATCAATATCGTGGATATGTAAGTGCATGGACTTCGGTGCCACTTGTTGTTACTGCTATAGTTAATAGAAATGAAGATGAGAACCTTAATGACATTCCTTTTGCAATGCCCCACAAGGGAACCCAAAAGAAAATAACCTAATATATCACTAAGTTTGCCCAACTGTTTTTTTTTTAAAGAATAAAATAATAAGAGATAACATAGCGAAAGCAATAACTCACATACAAATAAACAATCCATTAAAAAATTACATCTCTTAAGGGTTCCATGATGTTGAATCACATACATAAGTTTTAATAAGATTAAATTTGATAAGTAAACAAATTCCATGTCATAAAATAACCATAAGTATGAAATCATATGAAATCAAATAGAGGTACATAAGATGCCACATGGCATAACCAAAATGCATAATCATCCTCTGTACAAGTCACAGGGTATAAAATGTTAAAATAATATACATTAATGTAAGATACAACATACCATAGGATCTCAAATAATCAAAGTACAATATACTAGAATATGACCATAGAAAATAATCACAAGATTAAAAAAATAAAATAATTATAGAAGTACATCCAACAATGACATCCAACTGTTGGATCTCAATGGTATAAGAAACACTACCACCTGACCTTGTGGAACCTAAATGGTCCACTACCACCATGTTGAGGAGATAATCTCAAGTCTCAAATGGATAACAATCCACAAGTCAAAACAAGAATCTAAGTCAAGTAATCTTGATAGCAATCTATCTCAAAGGTACCAAGTACACAAGCACCTAGGAAACCTAATATGCATGTGGGCAAGTGTCATCACATGAGTCAACTCTAAGGTTACTCTGACAACCTCTCTGGACTCTGCCCCCCCCCAGTGACTCTATGCAACATCAATATCATTTCTTATAGACAAGGTATACTAACAAGGCAAGGTCACAACCAAGCATCCTCTCTACTCCCATCCTAGCCTATACTAGCACTCGAGGCATGGGCAAGGTAAAACATTGACTTTTGTTAACTCATTTAAACTCATTTAATGAAATGTTATCACTTATTAATACAACTTACAATGGATTACCCAAGCAACCTCTTTAGAGCTCTAGCCTCCATTGCAAGCCACTTCCCAACATACATATAGATAACCTATCCTAAGCTCATAAAAAATATATCTTGTAAAACCACAATATTCATCTCATTCCTATACATGCTACTGGAAAGCACCAATAGATAACTGATCGAAAACCTCACAGGTCACACCAAGAAAATCACAATACATTAGCTTACAAAAATAACTTGATCTCATCACAAAAACCCATGGATATAGCACATTGGTTGGGAATAAAATAATCATGACTAACCAACATCACATAAAAGCATCACAAAAACAACCACTTCCCAAGCCCTTGGTAAACATGCCTATCTGGTCAAACTACTAGGTTTCCCTTGAACCCACCACCAAATAAAACATGACATCTCAACATGCATTTAATACAAGTGCAGTTATTTAGTCTTAAAAAAAAATATAATCCCATAAAAATTGATTTGCTTCAAATTCAAGTTTTCATTTTAATCATTTCATAGTTGGATAAAGGTTATCAATCATGCAATATTATCATGTTATTAATTTAAATAATCTTAAATCATGAATGATTTTATTAATAACATAAATGTATATTATGAGATTAAATCTTAATATCAGTTTCATTTCTAAAATATTAATTTGACTTCTATTTAAGTCTAATATTAATATTTATTATTTCTTTAATTCATAATGCAATTTTAGATAACTCAAATTTGAAATTATAATTATAATTAAACTATTTACAATTTATCTCATAATATTTAAATATTCATAACTAGATGATTATATAGTGAACTCCACTATATCTTCTCTTAAAATATAACTAAATTACAATTATTTATTTATTAACTTCCCACATGCATTAATAAATATAAAATCATTTATAAGCAACTAATAGTTCCACTAAACTTAAAGATTCTTTGATACCAACATCTACTTTATTTTTCGATGAATAGTCCTTTTCTATTAATAAATAATATACTAAGTTACAATTCACAAAAAGGGTTGGGGGATACAAGATCACCCGCAAAAGTTCACACGGCCGAAGCTGGAATCAACAACTATTCATTTAAAAAAAACATCAACCCTCAAGCAACTAAAACAGTGCCAACTGAGGGGGGTGGTTCATCCTGATCATGAAATCCCTAGTCATCCTTAGGACTGGTAGGGAGGTTGGGAATAGTCTAGCCATCAGTAGCATTGTCAGGGGCCTAGTCAGCATGTTTGGTATTAGGCCGCAGAGGTGAGATAGCCAATTCCAAGTGAAAGGGCTATTTTCTAGAAACAACATGCCAAGCACCAGGAGGGGCAGCCACTGAGCTCAGGGACCAGCCTGTGCCACCATGGGGTAGGGAAGCTGAGTGGTGATGCCAACCACCATCACCACTACTAGGAGAGTGGTCACAAGAAGCCTGCGAGCAAGGTGTATGTGAGCAGTGGCCAGAATAACTGCACCCCCCAATGGTGGCCCTTGGGTATTGTAGTATCAACTGAAACATCAGGAGGCACTTTGGTAACCATATAGGGGACATTACCCCAATGATTGAGAAGATCCTGAAGAATGCACGCTTTAGTGTACATGACAACATTTATGTCAAGAAAATTGTGAGTGAAAAGAACAACATTTCTATCTTTCCACAGAGTGAAAAAAATATCCATCCTAAAAGTATGCCAGTTTTTAGTGTACATGACAACATTTATGTCAAGAAAATTGTGAGTGAAAAGAACAACATTTCTATTTTTCCACATAGTGAAAAAAATATCCATCTCGAAAGTATGCCAGTTCTATTTTCTAGGGAACTTGGGAGAATCACCCAAAATAACCATATGCCAAGAAAAAGGTTCACGCCAAAATGGCTTAAAGAAATCATGAATCTAGTGCCAATAGTTTTGAGCCCATCTACAAAACCAAAAAAATGCAAAAAAGACTCTGGTTGCCCACAAAATGGACACCAAGGATCCATAACCCCAATATGCTTGAGCTGAGGCCCAAGGGAAAGACCTTGAAAAGCCAGACACCAAAAAAAAAGAGTAATCTTTGGTTCTGTAATGGCACTCCAAATATGTCAAAGTGCTTTCTCCACTAAGAAAGAGAAAACTACAAATGCTAGCACTGATTGAGGGTATCCACCATTAGCAAATAGGGAGAAAGCCATCAATACCCCAAACTTGGTTTGTAGCTAGTGAAGGGAGTGGTAGGATACCACTTCCAGTCCATCCACCAAGGTCAAATAAATTGAATACCCACCTTGTGAATTAAGTGATCTGGAATTGTAGAAAGCAACAGATAAAAAGTTTGTTGATCTGAATGGGCAAGATGAAACTGGACTTGCATATCTTCCTAGGATATGAGACTTATGGAGATCCTAAAGAAAAGGTCCTTAGGATTCTTGATGCCACATTTGAAAAAACACAGAGCACTAGCACCTTGAGTCTTGGCTAGAGGAATACCCTAGATGGAAAATAGAGGAGACCACCAAATGTTTTGTTGGTTCAAAGAGAGCCCATCAAGAAACCCATCACCACACCATCGAAGCCAAGGCTTGAAAGCTTCTCAAGCTTTCCACATGCTCTTGAAAACAAAATATTCATGTATGTGCACGACTTCTCACAAAGATGAGAAGGTTTTGAAAGCCAATCCCCTTCCATGTAGGCCTATTAATAGGGAACCTAGAAGAAATGCAATGTCAAACTAGAATTTCAAGCTTCATCTCCAATAATAGCATGTATAATCCATTTGGCACAAAGAGCGAGGCCTTGCTTCTATGTGGAGAGAAGGCCAAGGCCTCCAAACTCTTTGGGGAGACAAAAAAAATCCCAAGCAACTTTTTGAAAGCCATGATGGTTAGAACCAGAAGCCCAAAGAAAATCATGGAGCAATCCCTCTAATTTCAGATAGGAGGGTTTGGAAGGAGCCCAACAGGAAGAATAATAGACATGTGCAACCACCAAAACTTTAGAGAAGATCTAAAATATTCTTGCAAGAGAAAGGGGTTTAGTAAGCCAATAGTCCAGCTTCTTTGCAATCTTGACAACCACAAGGTCCCACAAATCAACTAGCAAAGCTTGAAAGGAAAAAGGAATGCCCAAAAAGAAAAATAATCTCCTCGTGCATGATCCATTTCCATTCAAACTGGTCAAGCCAAGGAAAAGCTGGCAAAAAAGATTGATAATAATAGAGCATTTTGTGCCATTGAATAGTAGAGCTAGAGGCTTGACAAAAAGTATCCAGGCATTTCAAGTCATTAGTGATGTTTTTATCATACTCCAAAAGAGTGAGAAAGGAATCATTAGTAAAGTGTCTATTGACCAACCAGCAAGAGGAATCTGGGAAGGAAATGCCATGAACCAAACCAGAAGAAATAAAGTGGGCTAGCAAGTAGCCAAACCCTTTAGCAACAAGAACATATAATACCAGAGCTAGAAAACAACCCTGTCTAATGGGATGAAAGAGCCCAAAGGCTTTAGATTGGGTGCTATTGATAGTAATACATGCATTAGCATCTTCAAATAGATTGAAGAAAATTGAGACCAAAACCAAGAGCTTGGATCATAGCCAAAATGAAAGGCCATTCAATCCAATCATAGGCTTTGGAAAAATCAATTTTCAAAAATACAAATAGCTAATTGGACTTGCGATCCCACTCCATTCCTTCCCAGATAGCAATGATGTTGTCAAGAATATACTTGGACTTGATAAAGCCAATTTTCTTTGGCCACACAATTAAAGGAAGGAGATGGAAAATTTTAAGAGAAATCACCTTAGCAATGATCTTACAAGAGACATAAAGCAAGGTAACAGGCTACCAGTTACAAATATCCTCAGGATTGCTAGCTTTAGGTATAAATTTGATGTTTCCTTTGTTGATAATGGCTCCTAAACTTTTAGAATGATAGGCTTTAAGATAAAATTTGTGCAGGTCAGGACCAATAGACTCCCAGAGGTGTTTTTAAAATTCACAAGGAAACCCA
The DNA here is from genome assembly GCA_028749045.1 of Cupressus sempervirens. Taxonomy (NCBI): domain Eukaryota; kingdom Viridiplantae; phylum Streptophyta; class Pinopsida; order Cupressales; family Cupressaceae; genus Cupressus; species Cupressus sempervirens. The sequence continues at coordinate 1,145,961 of CM053786.1, forward strand.
TCACACCTGGGGGACTTGTCATCAACCATGGAAAAAATTGCCTCCTTGAGGTATTAGACGGTGAGAAGCTACTCACAAAAATCACGTTTCTCAACCACTAGATGGTTTGGAATAATAGAAATACAATTTATAAGGGCTTCCTCTCGAGCAATTGAATTTCCCTGTGAAGCAAACACATTTTCGTAATGGTGAACAAAATCTTGCAGGTGTAGACACCTAAATTTGATTACACCGCTTTAGTAATCCTATTTAGTTATCTCTAAAGGCATCATTAATTAAATTTTTATTTAATTAATCCTTTGCCATCCCTAGTTGATTAATTTAATTAATCATCTATAGTCCTAATTGATAAATCAAATAACCTATTATTTATCAATTAAATCCTATTCTTCTATCTAATTCCAAAAAATCCTCATTTATTAAATAAATATATTTGATAAATAAAACCCTCAAATCTAAAAGCCCCTAACTTATTTCTAAACCCTCTTTGTAGCCTAATCCACCCCATCCACCCATACTAACCAAGCTTAGCCACTAACTCACCCACCCTCATGAATGCCATCCACTTGCAAATCTCTAACATCCCTAATCTAATCCTAAACCCAAGCCTAATCCACCCCCTAATTTTGTCACATTCCCTAAGCAAGCTTAAGACTTTCTTAAGCCAAGGAAAGTCAACAATCTCAACTCCCCTCAAAATATCCCAACCACCCAACAATGAATGCTCTTACAAAAGCCATAAAGACTCTTATAAGCTCTTACAATCCATAATGAAGGGTCTTTATGAAGATATTATCCTTTGAGCCTCCTTTGTTGACTCATCCTTCCCCTTTCCTCCATCCACTCACCTTGTGACATGTGTCACTCCCTGATTGGTGCTAAACAAGCACAATCCATGTGCTCCCTTTTGAGTGCATCCTAGCCCTCCTTAAGCTTTCATCTTTCCTTCCATCTTAGCCCTCCATCCCTCAATCCCTTAGCCTATAAATTGAATCCCCTCCCAAGCCATTTAAAATCACAATCCATCAAGTAAAGTTATAATGCCATTTTGAAGCCAAATCCATACTTTTGCATGCATCCACACCAAAAATCCCAAAAATCTCCATTGAAGCTAGTTTGAAGCTTGAGCATACATCCCAAATCCTATCAAATAGAATCATCCCTAAATCAAGTGACTATCCTCATTGGGAGAGCCATTTCATGGCTCATATTCTCATTTGATGGTTTCACTTTGTCTCTCTTATATGTTATGTCTTTTATGCTAGTTAATGCTTTGTTTTCTTAATAGATTAGTATTACTTGCTAACATATTTCTCATATACAGCAGGATGTCAAGGAGACTAGAGAGAACATACGTGCCTTGTTTGATTTTTTGAATCCCAAAATTGGTATGACAGGCTCAAAGAACTTGGAAAAACTCCTTCGAAGCCTTATCACCAACCTCCAACCAATGGATGCGAGATTTGATTTGGGCCCCTTGAGTAGCATAATTATCCACAACCTATTTGTCATGATGAAGTTTGGCAAGCTGAATTTGCAAATCAACATCAAAAGGGTTAAGGGTGAGGGCCTTAGATGCTTTCTTGAGAGTCATGATAGTGGAATCATAAGACTGATGTCTAAAAACTGTCAACTATCACCCATAGATGCACAGAAACTAAATGGTTCTAGTAATAGCATCATTCCACTATTGAATCCACCCTGTCTGAGAATGTGGATGTGGTTCCAAAATCCAAACACATAGGATATGAGCAATAGTGGAAGCATGCATCAAAACTGATATATTGAGGAAAAACTGAGTCCTGATAACCCATTGGATAACTATGTGCCACAAAATAGAAAAAAAATGGGATAGTACTCTGATAACATCACATCTCGCAAAGGAATGACAAGTAAATCTCGATCCTCAAAAAAAGAAGAAAAAAGATTGTGCAATAATCATGGCATGATTGAGACATTTTAAAATGCGGTTAGAGCCATCTCAAAAATTGGACCAACTGTGCCAAACCCCACTATGATGGTGGCGGTTAGTATTGGGATCAAATAGGCCCAATTTATTACACATGTAGTACTAGGCTTCCCTTTCTCCAGCTATCCAACGAAAAGGCAAAATGTCATCTTTGTTAGAGACCAACTCAACCATATTGAAGTCACCACACATAACCCAAGTAGCTGGAGGCAAGTTGTCAGCCATCTAGCCCCACAATTGAGATCTTTCCACAACATCATTGGAAGCATAAAAATTAAATACTCCAAAAGAATGATTGTTGATAGAAAGCAATAGCTAAATTATTCTATGCATGGGGTTAGAACCATGTGAAATAATAGCAGAATGAAGACGAGGTGATAGAAGAGTAACTACGCCACCTCTACCAGATTCATGTTGAGAGGAAAATATAATGCCATTCAGCCAAATGATGTGATAGGCAGAAGAAAGCATGAAACCAAAGATTTTAACTTCTTGCATATAGAGAAAATCTAAATTACCAAGTCTATGATAGGTATCCCTGACATAGTACTTTCTAGAGAGGTCGGTAAGACCTCATGCATTCCATGATTTAAAAAATCATGAAAATTCTTCCATGTCTTCCTCATCCTCGAGAGAGGAGTAACTATTCAGCAAGAAAGTTGAAACTTGGTTAAAGCCAGAAGGAAAATCCTTGGGATTGATAGCTTGTCGTTTCTCCTTTGGTTTCTCAGCACGTCCAGGAGGACTATTCTACGTCGCAATGGAGGAAGCAGCAAAAGGAGTATGAATCATTAAATGAGTAGTATTAATTTAATTTTTGAAATGGATAAATAATTATTTTTTAATTAAAAAATTGCAATAATAAATAATTCCTATTTTTTTATTTTATTTTTAAATCTAAAAATCAAATTTTTGGAATTAATAAATAATCATTAAAAAAAAGTATTTTTTTAATTTTAATAAATAAATCTAAAAACTATATTATATTTTTATAAAATAAAAATAAATATACAACTAGTATTTTTTCATGCATTTGATCTCTCAAATCATGCAACCATAATATACTTAGTTTTCTATATTTAGTATATTTGTTTTCACATGCATGTATATGTTTAGCTACAACATGCTTTCGTCTCAATTAATCTTTTGCTTTTCCTATAAATTTTTCAATTAAATTATTTTAGATATAAGAACAATATTTATTTTAATTTAGAAAATTCATAATAATCACATGACAAATTTAAAGTTCAAACTCTAGTTGTTCAATTTGTTATTTTCTTCCAATTTTCTATAATCAAATTAGAAAAGGTTTTAAAAGAATACAGTCATAATAATTTTCTAAATTTTTCTACAATTTTTTCTCACTCACGTTTTCTTGATTAACAAGTTTTCCTTTTCAAAATCTACAACATAATTCTTTATCCAAAGATTAATACGATAAATAAATAAGCATTATGCAAGCACCCAAGAAGACACAAAGTAGATAGATCTTTCAATATAATTCTGCAATGGGTTTTCAAACCCTACCTCAAAAAAAAGCTAAAATCTAAGATAACCTGTGAATACATGCAAAACCAAACCCTTTGAAATTTTCAACAATTCTTTTGCTCCAATTCTAAATTTTGCTCCCCAAAACCTGTGGGTGGAGAAATGAGCTCTAATCTCCTAATAAAGAATTTTCTCCTCTTAGGGTTTCAATTTTACAAACATGCAAAAGTCTTCTCTTTTATTATTTTAATTTATTTAATTCTTTGTGCATACTTTTTGTGTTTTAATTATAATAAAGTTAATTTAATTTATTTTCTCTTTCTTTTATTAAATAATAAGATGTTTTTAAAAGTATATTTATTAATTTAAATAATAATAATATTTAGAGTTCATTATTAAAATGAAACTCCTAAATTAATTATTATTAAATTAAATAAATATAATTACGCCAAATTTGAAACTTTAATTAAATCTTTTAAATTTGATTCTTCTATTTGTAATTAAAATTTGATTTTTCTTTATAAAAAAATTGTTAAATTAAATCATTTAATAATACCTTTATTTGATTTAACTATAACTGAAAATCACAACAGACCCACAAACTTAATAGGAAAACTCATCTAAAAGACAAGGTATGAAATCAAACTCAAAGGGTCAAAATCTCGAATTCAAGTCACTTGACAAATTCAGAAAGGTAAATAACTTAGATAATTGTCCTATATTTTAGGACAACTAGCTTAGGTTTAGGATTTGGACTTGAGAACTATCTCCCCTCTTTACCATTGAGATATTGTGATAGGGTACACTCATCCTGGTAATTTAGGGAACTAGATGCCTAGTACCTATGATCTGCATAAAATTAAAACATGTATATATATATATATATATATATATATATATATATATATATATATATATATATATATATATAAGAACTAAACAGGCAATAGTGGGGAGTGGTACATCGTGTAGATCTCGACTAGCAGATGACTATGACTCCCTCCCTCCACCACATCAGAAATATCAAACATAAAGTAAAATATACATGTACACCATACACATACAACTATGGCGTCAGTAACCATAAAGCCACATATAAATCATCTATATAATTGTCATCATGAAAGTAACTAAAATCACTTTAGAAGTATTCATCATCAAAAGAATAACCATGAACACTTAAATATTTGAGTACTAAGTAGCTCATCAAATTAATAACTAAGTATGAAATAACATCAATCAAATAAGGTAACCAAGTACCACTAAAATATTACACATAACCATAAAAAGTTGGCCTAAAAGAATTAAGCAGTATAATAAAAAGAAAACTAGGGGTAGGCACTACACCTTTGATTTCTACTAATTATGACCATATCTCTAGACAAGTTGAAATTGGTAACTCTCTCTCTCTCTCTCTCTCTCTCTCTCTCTCTCTCTGTGTGTGTGTGTGTGTGTGTGTGTGTGTGTGTGTGTGAGAGAGAGAGAGAGAGAGAGAGAGAGAGAGTTATAAGTACAATTTATATGATGCACATTTTGTGTGTGCAGGAGACATCTTTGTTGTTATTGTTGAGTCTAAAAATGTAAGAGTAAGTTACTATTTATTGTGTTGTACTACAAAAAGGATGAATTTAATTGAACTTGAAGAAAGCAATGGAATATTTTTCCCTATAGGCTTGTGTTTCAAATATATATTGCATTTAATAAAGAATAAATTTAGTTTAATAATGTAAATTGTTAATATAAATACATGGTGTACATATTCAATTACATTGGAGGGAATATATCTCAAGCAAATCAAAATAGTATAACATGGAATTCACTTAGTTGATTATCAACCTCACAATAAGGTGTTTCAATATAGCCAACTAATTGTTGCTAACTCCCTTTCTTTGCATGCATTTAAATCTCATCACAGGCTTCGTAAGTGGAGACTAGATAGCAGGGACCATGATATAATATTAAATATTCTTCATGAACATTTTGAACTACTTGAGATGGTATAGAGATAATATTACTTATGGATATTTCATGTTTCAAGACTTATCTACATACATTGATCTTCTTTAGTATATGACACATGGATATATTTCATGTTTAGGAGTTATGTATTTTGAGATCTACTTTAATGTCATAGACATGAAGATATATATTTCATATTTTAGAGTTTATCTTAGAAGTTGATCTACTTTATATATGATATGTGCATGTTTATTTCATGTTTAGAAATTGATCTACTTTAAAATATATGACATGTAGATGTTTATTTCATGTTTAGAATTTGATCTAATTTATAATATATATGACATGTGCACATTTATTTTTTTCATTTTTAGAAATTAATCTACTTTAAAATATATATGACATGTGTGCATATTTATTTCATCTTTAGAAATTGATCTACTTTAATATACATACATACATACATATATATAATATGTATGTATGTATATGTCATGTGCATGGTTTTAAATCATATTTAAGGACTTATCTAAAATTGAATGATTTAGTTTGAATCTAATCATTAATCAATGTATAAATATTTTATCTAATCAATTTCTAAATCATGTATATATTATTGAATCATCTAATCTAATCGTGCTATAATGTTGAATAATCTAATTGAATCAATCACATCTAATCATTAATCATCTAATCTGTCAAATCATAATTTAATACATGTAAAATGATAGGTAGAAACATAAATATTGAATCATAAAAAAATGTCTCAAGAAGATCAATGATAAAATAAACATCTCACATGTCCTAAACTAGAGAGTCATCTAGACACATACAAACAGTATGAGCCTCTGATTGAGATTCATGAGTATCTTGTGCCTATGAAGTATCAAATGACCCCTACAAATTTAGTACTACAATTAATTATGCACACATAAATGTAGAGTCATTAAAAATATTCAAGTTTAAATACATGTGTACATGAATTTAAAATTCACTTGACCACTACAAGGTATCACATCCATCAAATTTTTCCTCTCAAAAATAGCAGGTATCACATCCATAACATTTCTCCTCTCCTACAGTTGAAGCCCACACTAGAAGTAGTATGCTATATATGTACATGTGTCTACAAAAATATTATACATCTACAAACATCAGTACATGAATATACTTGTGTATAGATATGTTGTTGTAAAAAATAAATTTTAAGGAGGTACCTAGGTCCAAGGAGCAAGAGGTTCATCATTGAGATGCACTATGGTGTCATCAACAGAACCTACATCTCCAATCATCTCAATCCTCTACAATAATGAAGAATGCAAAGGGGTGTGTAATTGAGATTGGAGTGGTGTAGATTTGGTAGAATGAAATAACATCTCTATGATCTTATATTAGTTCCAACATCAACCTGACACAACTCTCACAACTACTCATCAAATGTGTCTAGTCCATGAGTAATGATGTAGACATCTCCAACTCATATCCCCTCATATGGAGTTACAATAGACAATTGTACATCTACGTGTTGAGTGGAGTGTTGTGTACTCTAATGTGCATGACTTGATGACATGTCCTAGATTGCTAGAAATATAGAGTCATGTGAAACTCTAATGACATCTCTAATGCTTTGTAAAGGTATCCTCTGCACATCTACAATGTAGGATATCATCTAGAAAATATAGTTCCTTATCCATGTGTCTCCACTCTCCATAACATCCATGTATATCTCCCAAAATAGGAAGATGTGAAACTCTATAGACCTCATCACTTGGTGATGTTATTTCAGCATTAGATAATACCTCTAAAGATGATCTCAATTGACTGGGTCTAGTCTATTGATGTGTGGTAGCTTAAGTTGGATAAACCTATATATAATTATCTGTGAGATGTAGTTTTGTGTGTGTGTGTGTGTGTGTGTGTGTGTGTGTGTTTATTATTATATGAGATTAATTAATATAGTAATAATATACATAACTATGGCTACATTTATTATAACATTAGTTATTTATTAATAAATAGACATGTCCTTGAAATGGTCGTGTCTATTCATGACTTATCTGCCTTTGGAACTCACATACCAAGAATATGACAATGCTTAGTGCATTTGCAACAATCCTCCAAACTCAACATGGTATCAAAGCCTAACTGCAAATGTATAAGCATCCCATTGTTCTGTCTTTTATATTATGGATAATGATGGCAACTCAATCTAATGAATTTATTCTTGAAGAACATACTGCACTGAGATAATTGGCATGTACATAAACAATCAAACAACGTAGTGAACACATCTTGATGGAGCCTTCATTAAAAAAATAAAAAGATGCAATTTTCTTTGTCAGTTAATAGATGAAAACATGAAAGTAAATCTAGTTTGAATTGGGCACCTAAAATCCCAATTTCCGCATCATCTCTTTATAATCTCACCAACATATTCAAGCATAAAGATCAAATGATCTATGGTCTCTAATTGCACACATTCTATGATGAAAGTTCTCAGAGATTTCATACTAAATTCATAGCTTGTGATTTTTCTTTAGATTCTCAACACCTCTCCATTAGTATTGAAGATGTCATTATCCAAAAAATTGTTTAAAATATCATTAAAGATCTCACCTTTTATATAATTCTTGAATTGGTTCTTTCAAATGTGTTCTTTGGTCATTGCAACTATTCTTGTGACACCCAAGCACTAGATTGTCATGGTCTGCATGAGAGAATTTCTTAGCAGCTCTATGTAACATTCGCATAGCCAAATATTAGAAATGCCCAAAATAGCTATGCAATGATCTTCAAATAGGAGATAAAAAAGAGATGAAAAAAATAAGAAAATATCTTAGTTAGACGAACTGCATAGTTCACAGAGGGTGCAACAAAATGGAGGGTACATCAATTCAAAAGTGTCACATGTGCTTTGATCAATAGGTTACTACAGATTATAGAAGACAATCGTGTATGATGTTTACATTCTAAAGTATTAAAACACATGTTTTGAATCTCACGTTAAACCTCTGAACTCAGCATAGGAGATAAGAATAGTGCAATAACTCACTGAGTTAGGACTTGAAAATCTTGTATTAATGACCTCTAGTTTGTAACTTTAATAGTAATAGCACGGGTGAGACATCATCTAGTGTCAAGCCTCATTTATAAATATAAAGTCATATTTAATAGGCCCATACTAAGGTAATGGACAATGGGGCCCGATAAAGTATGAAAAATATTATTCATACTTTCATTTTATGGAAATAATATATTGAAAGTGTAGATTAAAACATATATATTAAATATATGTATATATTTAAATATTCGTTTAAAATATATATTTATTTGATCTGTACTATATTGCAAATTATATAACAATTAATATGTTAAACATATGAGTTACAATGTGAATTGTGATAATATTAATGAGAAATATAATTATGTTGTAGGAGTTATTTTTCCTTGATCTTTCTTTCAAGAATATTTCTTACAGGAAAAGGAGGGAGATTAAGTTTTTGAGGGAGCTTGACATTTCATTAGAGGCAACCTTGAATGAGAGGGAGCAGATAGAGGATATGATTCAATCAACCTTCAATGATCTTGATTGTATTGATTTAAAGGGAGTAAACCATGATGAGATGGATTCTCTAGTGATCAATAAATTGTCATAGTCAAAAGGACTGTGATTCATACATCATGACCATGTGATTTAATGGGCCTACCCCCTGTGTACATCATGAGGAAGTGACAACTTCCAAATGAGCATCACTTGTATTTGGAGAAGTTGTTGTAAGGAAACAATCTTATAATAACTTGTATTATGAGATCAAACAAATTAAGTATATGGTGAATGTCATTGATATTCTAGGAGGCCAATATTCTTGATATCAGATATGATATCAAACCTTATTTTGAATATTTGGTGAACATCAATGATATTTTGAGTATTGATGTGTGGTAGCTTACGTTGGATAAACCTATATATAATTATCTATGAGATATAGTTATATATGTTTGTATTTTTTATTATATGAGATAAATTAATTATATATATCTATGGTTATATTTATTATAACATAATTATTTATTAACAAACAGATATCTCTCTGGAAGGGACAATACCTATTCATGGCTTATGCTTACTAATATGAGGATAGTTGCCTTTGGAACTCACATACCAAGAATATGACAGTGCTTAGTACATTTGCAGCAATCCTTTAAACTCAACATAGTCATATTATATTTGTCCAATGTGTGAGAAGTAATGTTGCTGGTTGGAGTTGCAATGTGTCATTTCCTACAAGTTTCTTCCCTCTGAGAAGTAATGACAACTCTACTTACAATAGCAACCATCACTGGTGTCACTGTTGGAGTCATGTAACCCACCAACTATTGATAAATAAGTAGAATTCAATCATCCCTATAGTACTAATCAAAATAAATAACTTTGTTGTGTCCCTAACCAAAATATGTTGGAAGATCCAAATAGTTGACATTGAGCCCCAAACAAAACTCAAAAAATAATTGTTGGGCATAATATAGTGGTATCCAGTCCTTATTGGGATAACAACCATGTGATGCAAGAAATTGAGGGTATATCATACATGTGATCTATGGAATAACACATCATGTAACTTGATATTCCCTCACCATGCTCCTCCCCTCATAATATAAGAAGACCTCTCGTTTGATGATATCCTTAGAGACTAAGCTTTGAACCTGCTCTAATGACACATTCAAGACCTCCGCTCTACGCTATACAAAAATCCTATCAATAGGTCTTGACATGAATGAGGTATGTTCTCTAAAATTCTTTGTAAGGTCATCAAGACTTGTTAAAATATGATAACAAATATCTATATATTAGAAGTGCAATGGTGGATAGGGAGTATAACAACATGTGGTCTCTACCCCTAATCTTTTCCATGTCCCTGGCCCTATCCCTGCCCCTATTCCCATCCATGTTGTTGCCCCTACCCTTGTTGATGTCCCTATCCCTATCCCTACCCTTGCCCTTAATCCTGAGGCAACCTCAAATCCTAATCATGTCCATGTCCTTGTCCCTACCCTTGACTCTGATCCTATCCTGGACCTTGATCTTGAGGTGCTTGAGCATCCTCATGTACATCCTAGGGTACATGATCTCTATCATGTGTGGGCATCTATGGGTAACTTGTGAACTAAATGTTGATTTTATTAAGTACTTGAGTATATATATTACAAGTGCATGTGCAATGAAAACTAATATTTGTATATGAGCAATGTTAGTATGCTAATAGAAACCAAATTTAAATAAAGCTTCTACAAACTAAACAAAATTCATAAACTTCAAGATAGACTAAGATGAGCTCTCAATTAAGAATATGAGCCATTAATGGGCTCTCTCAATAAGAAGTTCTCTTGTTGAGAGGCTTTGTCTAAATAGATAGGATGTATGCTCAAGCTTATGCTTCAAAAAGGGCTTCAAATGGAGTTGGAATTTGGGTGTGAGTGTATGGTTTTGATGTAAAATAGCTTCTTAAAATGGCATTATGACTTTACTTCATGGATTGTGTTGTTTTGCAAAGGGGAAGGATCCAATTTATATGCAAGAGGCTTGAGGGATTGAGGGCTAAGATGCAAGGATGGGAAAAAGCTCATGGAGGGCTCAGATTGCACGAGAGGAGAGCACATGGATTGTGCTTCTTTACAGCCAATCAGGGAGTGACACATGTCACAAGGTGAGAGGATGGAGGAAAGGGGAAGGATGAGTCAAAAAAGGAGGCTCAAGGGATAAAATCTTCATAAAGACCCTCATAATGGCTTGTAAGAGCAATAAAAGGGCTTGGAAGAGTCATTTATGGCCTAGTGGGCTTCATAAAATTTTATGGTTGGGATATTTTGAAGGAGATGAGAGGAATTTTGACTTGGGCTTGATTAGGAAGGTTTTAAGCTTGCTTAGGATTGTGCAAATGATTAGAGGATGGATTAGGATGGTTTAGGATTAGCTTAGGGATAGGCAAGTGGATGGCATTTAATGAGGGTGGGTGAAGGAGGAGATATTTGTTCACTTTGGCTTGGGTTAGTAAGTCTTAACCCATTTTTAGGGAATGTGACAAGGTTAGGAGGGGATTAGGATTAGGTTTAAAGACATCTTCTAGAAGAGTCTAGACTTTGGATGAGGATAAAGACTTTCTAGAATAGTCTAGAACTTCCTAGGATGAGGATGAAGACTTTCTAGAAGAGTCTAGAACTTATTAGGATGAAGATGAATTAGATTTTTAGGAAATAAATAAAGTTTTATTTATTTCAAGGGTTTGGGTTGAGGAGATATTTATTAAAACTTTTTTAATAAACATGAGGATTAATATTTAATCTTAATTAAATATTTTGAGTTGGGATTAGGGGTAGGAAATGATGGGATTAGCCTTTAATCAAAATTAAAGAAGGATTAGAAGATTTTGGAAGAGGGTAGTGGTCATAAGGAAATTGGCCAAGTTTTGGGCAAAAAATAAATTTTTTATTTATTTTGAATTTTTTGGTCAATTTATTAATTAAATAATTAATAAATAAGGAAATAATGTTTAAATAAGATTTAAACATTTTTGGGAGGGATTCCTTAATTAAATATTTTTAACTAAGATAAAAGGATTTAATGGCATAAAAATAAATAAATTAATTAAATAAATAATTAATTAATAAATGATGATGTCATCAGGAATTTTTCAGAAAATAAAAATACTTTATTTTCTAAAGGTTTTTAGGTGTCTACATTTTGCCCCTCTTTGATGTGATGCCGCAAGTGGCATGGCATCAAAAATAAGAAAATAAGATGCCCAAGGCTAGAGCAGAAGAGGAGAGAATGGACTGCAAGATGCCCCCTCAAGAAGGCGGCGGGGAGAGAAAGCGAGGCTCGATGACTTCTTGAAAAGTACAAGAATCTGAGATGAGCAAGAAGACTCAGATTTGCTTAAGAGAAGAGGTTTAGTTAGCTCAAACTCTCACTACAGGAGAATGATAAAGGGAGAATCAGAGGCACAAGAGGAAGCAAGCTTAAGATCTCAGGGATTGCAGAGGATGAAGGAGCAGAGCGCTATAAAAGGAATCCAGGATGGGGAGATGGATGAGGGGATTAAAAAGCTAATGCAACAGGATTTCAAAGAGTTAGATTGGCGAAAGATGGGTTTCAGATATCCCTAGGACTAGGATTGTGGATCTCAAAAGATGAGGCTTGGTGGATTGATTTGGATTGGTGGATCCCTAAGACTAGGATTGTGGATCCCTAAAGCTAAAGCTGAGGAGTGAGTCAAAGAGATACTGATGCATAAGCTGGGGTAGGAGAGACGGATGCTGGATATGGATGGGGGATAATGGAGATGAAGGAAAACCATTGAAGCTTTTTGAGCGGAGGGATACTTCAAAGAGAAGTACCACCATGTAGTTGAGCACTAGATTTGCTATAGGACTGTTGGTTAATTGCCAAGGTTACCAAGAACATCAAGGCCTTTTCACCAACTATCCAAAGGACTGACAGACTGACTCAAAACAAACATGCAAGGATTTCCCCAGCATCACACATGAATCTCAAAAGAATTAGAGTGGAACCGACACTGAGTAACCCACAAGCAGAAAAAGAAAACAAGCAAAAGACATGATCAAGACCTTACGCTCTGATTGCCCCATTCGCAGTATACCATGATATGGAAGATCGTGGCAACCTTGAGGATAGAACAAGGAGATTTCTTGGAAAAGATATTTCAATACCCAACAGGGAAGAGTCCAAATCAAAAGAAAGCGAAAATCCAAAAGAGAACCGTTTGCCAATGAGATGGGTAGGACGAGGTACTAACGGACCAAGATCAGACATGAGGAAAGCTATATCCTGCAAGGACCTATCGAAGAGCGCCTAATCTGGTGGATTTGGATGAGTGATGCATCTGGCAAGCTGAACTAAGAAAGATAACACTTTGGTGATAAGAAATCTAGCTAAAGGATGCATTGGAATAGCTAACCAAGATGTGCGATGGGTGCAAGATGCTAATCAAGGATGAACTGACACGAACGCTGGATAGATACAATGGTGTACTAAGCTAAAGAGGATGTACAAGATGATGGACCAAGATATGTTACAAATGTACAAGTTTGTTCATGTTTTGGTTTTTGTGAGATGGAAATGTTTGTGAAGGATGGGATGTCTATAATAGGTGATAGGTGGATAGGTATATGGTTTGCAAAAAGCTTAAGTGAAAATGGGGTTTTGTGTGTGCACGTGATAGTATACAAGCTAGGATACAAGATTATTTACAAGCTGGAATATGGTACAAGCTTTGGACAAGATTCAGATATACAAGGTATGATACAAGGGATGATACAAGATTTACAAGCTGAGGTATAAGATTTACAAGCTAAGGTACAAGATTTACAAGCTGAGGTACAAGATTTACAAGCTGAGGTACAAGATTTACAAGCTGTCCAGGAGGTATTTACATGCTCCAATAGATTTTGGATATTTGGTTGGAACACCAAGGGAACAAGCAGGTGTTTTATGGGATGGTGGGTGAATGGATGAGGGATAGGATAGTGATAGATAATGGATTAGTCTTAGTACACAAGGTGCCTGAATTACCAGGTTTTCACCAAGGTACCTATCCAAGGCGCTTGAATTGCCAAGTTTTCACCAGTGGACGCTTTATTTTTCTTTATTTTTTTTGACTTTTGACTTTAGACTCAGCTGGAATGATTTTGGCTTTCTTTAGCTATTTTGGCTTTTTTGGGATTTTTCACTGGCTATTGGAATGTTCAATTTTGTTGCTAGCTTTTGGTACACTGGATGTGTGATTTATGCAATAGATTGGATTAGATGGGATTGATGGTAGGAGATGGAGGGATGAAAAGGTTGGAAAGGAGCATGAGATGGGGATGCTTGCAAGAGCAACATTGGCACATGTTGGGACGGGTGTGAAAAGAGCATATGGGGGATAGATGGTAGATGCGGGCGTGATGGAGGATTTGTGGAAGCGTGCTTGGGGATATAGGCACCCAAGATGGAGTTAGGAGATGGGGTACATGAGTCACTGGATGGAGGATTATCAATGGTGGATGCCATTATGCATTAGGTTTCAACTTTTTTCTTTGGGATCCACATGGTTTTGGATTTTCTTTTCATAGGCTTTTGCATTATTTTGCATTCTTTCATTGGATTTTTCCTTTTTGGAGTATGTCTTTTAGAATAGACATATGATTGCCTAGGATGTGGATTTTTAGCTTTATGCATTTTGACGATGGCATTTACATTGTTGTGGTAAGCTTTGGGAAGATGGTTAGGAGAAGCTTTGTGAGATGGAGAGGATATGGGAGAGCGTGTAGGGGGATGATGATGGATGATGTGCCTTGATATGTGCCTTTGCTAATCTTGCATAGGAATGGAGGGAATATGATTTGAATGATGGCTGATAGGAGGATGGAGGATGGTAGATTTTGGGACATAGGGACCCAAAATGGATTTAGCGTATGAAGGGGGGATATGGTAGGTTGTTTTAGGTTGCAAAGATGGTGGAGGGGGGATGACATAAGATTTCTTGAAGGAGTGATGGGAGGCTGGCATGGGGGGTTTGGAGATAGGCTTGGTTTGGGGGTGTGGTGTACCAACACCTTTAGATGGTGAGCCTTTGGATACATATCCAAGACCATGAAATCCAAGATTTTTTTGTGCAATAATAGGCTTTTTGATTCCTTGCTCTTGTGGTCCGTAACCTTGACCTTGATAATGCCATCGATTGAGCATTTGAACTAGCTGAGGATACTTTTTGCTTGCAGAAAATGGTGGAAGTGCTTTATCAGATGTACTGCAATAGGGAGATACTATTCTTAATTCTTCTGCTGAGAGGAGGCCACTATGGATGAATGTAAGTGACCCAAGAGGGTATATTATAGATGGTGAAATAGCTTGGATAGGTGGTAAGATGGAAGCATGCAGTGGAGGAGATGGTAGGATAGGATCTTGATTTAGCTGATGGGATGAAAAGATATCCTGCAGTAGAGGAGGTATGGCTTGAGGTTTTGGAGATGGAGGGGATAGTGACTGCACTATGGATGGAAGACATGGTACGGTGATATCTTCATTTATGCTTTGGGGGATGTCAACATGGTTTTGGGTAGGATCTTGATAGGATTGGTTTGGAGTGGATGGTGTGATAGGAGGTGAAGGGATGGACTCTTCAAAGGCAATGGATGGATAGATGAGAGATTCAGTAGTGGAGATGGGTGAGTAGAAGATGGATGCATAAGGGTCATTATGGGAGATTTGGGAAATACTTGGAGGTGATGTGGATAGGATTTGGAGGGTTTTGATAGATGGTGGGATTTTGATGCTTGCAGGAAGTGGAAGGATTTTAAGAAATTTGATGGATGGTATGGGGATGATAGCTATGGGAGATGGAGGTGATATTATAGATGGGGAAGCTTCATTACTGACTACTTCAAATGCTTGGATTAGATGACATGGCTTATCGACTGCTGGAGGCAACTTTTCTTGTATTTCCTCTAGGAGATTCCTTGGAGACTCGTGTGTCAGAGGTGGAGGTGGATTGATAGGAATAGCTAGTGTGATGGGGGTGGAAGATTAGAAGCTTGGTTGATTGGGTGATGGAGGAGAAGTTGGGATATCAGATGGCATGACTAGATAGTTTGGAAGAATGCATGGATTTTGTGGGATGCTTAGGGGAATGTTTCTAAGGCTTTCAATAGACCTGTCATAGTCAACAAGATTTTCATCATCATTGGAATAGGAGGTGGCAGGAGCAAGGACAATACGACCGAACACATCATGATAGGTTTGGAATTTCATGTTTTGATGATGAGTCAGATGGGGATGGGGTCTTGCATATGGATGAACACGGAAGCTCATGGTTGGATTTGGATTAAGTGCAGATTTTGGATTGGCTGATGAAGGATTTCCTAGGGAGATTCAAAGCTATATGATAGACCTAAGGAGGATTGGCTAGAGATTTTTGGCTTTCCTGTGGATGGAAGACTTCAAGGGCATGCTGTCAAAAAGTGAGAGCTTTTCTTTTCTATGCGCTAGATTGGTGGAGATTATGTCAACTTAAGGATAGACTAATGATCCTATGGGCATGACACGAGATTGACCACTTGTGGATCCCAACCTTTAGCTCAAGGTGATGAGGGATAACAAGTGACAAAGTTATATTACCCTAGACAAAGCTCTGTCAAAGGGATAACCTTGGTGAGGTTGGTGGATTGGTCGGATTGATTAGATAGAAAATTCTAGCAGAATGACAATAACTCTCTAAAGGCTTGGTTGTGATTTTGGATTGGGTTTCTAGTTGGCTGGGGGGGATGATTTGGAGAGGCTTTGGATTTGGGATTTTTCTAAAGCAAGGAACTAGATAGATTCAGTTGCAGTGGGGGAGCTTGGATGATTTTCTGATGAGGCAGTGACTACACTAAGTATGCCTTGAGCTGGGAGATTTCTACTTTTTTGGGATTTTGACCAAAGTTGGAAAACATTCATTCAAAAGCTATGAACAAACAAGCAGACAAAATTTTGGAGCAAGCACGTCAAACACACCAACATCCTAGGAAGCTTTCTACAAGGATGCAATTTGTTATAGCTAGGGAGTCCTCGATATACGCAAGGTACGTGAGGCCCAAATCCGTAGATGAAACCAAAAATATGTCACACAACCGAGAGGAGCGGTAACCCACTTCTCCTCTTTCACTTCTCAAGGGTATAAATTTCCTTGAGGCTTAGCCCGAGTGACAAAATCTTGATTCCAAGAGAGGTGTCTTTGGATTCACCTCCTAATTTTTATACTCTGCCAGAACGCTGGAGTTGAGGTCATCCCAAGGGGTGATGAAATCCCCAAGCAGGCCTCCTAAAAAGTGTAAAACAAGACCACATACATGATCTTGGGCTTTAAAAGACACGCGTTTATTCCAATTGATGATTTAGATTTTGTAAGCTATGATTGAAGATACTTGTGATTATGGAATATAATGTTCATTCCAATTTGACAGCATCATCAACATAATGAAAGTCAAGAGATCATCAACATAAGAAATGTGAGCATCATTGAAACTGCGTCCAAACCATGCAATGTTCATTGATTGTTAGGAATTCAAGATTGAGTGTGAGTTTTTTTTAAGCCCAAAACAAAGATGTGTGAAACTCGATTGCCAAGCGCGAGCTCGGAGGCCCTCCACATCAAGATTTGTACAATTTTTATGCCCAAATGAAGTGTGAGCAAGATTAATGTGCATTCAAGGAATTTTCTAACTTAGAAAAACCACTAAAGACCCAAGTGAGTGGAGTTTGATATTTGTGGAGCACTTAACACCCTCTTAGGTAGACCCATCCCCATAGATGGCGCTGAGATTGCAACCAATGGTTAAATTGATGGATGATTAAAGAGGGTGAGTCCAACTACAAACTTACTCAAAGCATCTTTATTAGTTTTTATAACTTAGAAGATTTCAAAAATGTGGATTCTTTTTATGCCCCAAAAGATGATTATTGGATCTATGGCATTCAAGATTGGATTTGTTGTTTTAATCATGCATTCACAAAAAAAAAAAACTTGATTTTAATCCATGGCACTCCAGAGTGATTTTAGCAACATGCATTCAAAGACAAGTGATTAAACATTCAAGTTTTTTCTTTTGAGCATTCAAGATTGAGATTTTGTGTGTTGTTTTAAGAACTTTGAAGTGCTTTGTTTTAACTTTAGATCATTCAAGATTGTTTTGGACTCAAAAGTGAAAATGACTCTTTGGACTTTGGTTTTCATTCAAGATTTTGTGTTCTAGTTTGCATATTTTAAGCCCAAAAATGATATTCCTAGATTGTTTTGATGCATGAAAAACCTAAGAAACATTCAAAATTTTGCAACAAGACATTTGTTCGGAACAAATAACAAAGCTTTTAGGAAAATTTTTGGAAACCATTTAGGACTCTTAGTTTTCATGATATTTTTAAAAGAACTTTAAAATATTTGCAAATGAGGCTCATTTTATCCTTGATTGATGCTTTGAGTTTGATTTAGATTTTAGTGTGCACTTAGTGTTGGTTTTGAACCTTTTGAAATGGAAACTTGAAGTTCTTTTTAAATTCCCAAAAATGAAGTGTTCCTAACTTTGCATGAATGCATCTAAAACCTTGATGTTGCAAGGATGCAAATGATTGGATTGGTTTATTTTCACTTGTTAAAAGATTTTTTCTTTTTTGCAAATTTTTAGTTTTTAATGGATTTAAGTATGATTTAGGGGTTCATTTTAAGCACTAAAAAGAAGTGTGTATGATTTTTCTTCCTTAAAAAAAATGGCCAAGATCTCCCACAAGAAGAAGAAGAAGAAGTAGATGGAATAAGAAGAATATAGACAAGAAGAGGAAGAAGAATTCCAAGTGCTTTGTCCACCTATAAGCTTGAAAAATCTGCAAACACTATGAGATAGACTATGAGTTCCTTTGTCTTCTTCATGCTCATGTGGACCTACAAAACCAATTTATACAATCCTACCAATCACAAAAACAAGCAAAATTAGCCAAAATTAGCAAATGACATACAAAACTTGACTAAAAAAGCTAATGAAGATGACCCATGCGGGGTCCCACCAGGCGTGCCAAAATGTATATGAGCAATGTTAGTATGCTAATAGAAACCAAATTTAAATAAAGCTTCTACAAACTAAACAAAATTCATAAACTTCAAGATAGACTAAGATGAGCTCTCAATTAAGAATATGAGCCATTAATGGGCTCTCTCAATAAGAAGCTCTCTTGTTGAGTGGCTTTGTCTAAATAGATAGGATGTATGCTCAAGCTTATTCTTCAAAAAGGGTTTCAAATGGAGTTGGAATTTGGGTGTGAGTGTATGGTTTTGATGTAAAATGGCTTCTTAAAATGGCATTATGACTTTACTTCATAGATTGTGTTATTTTGAAAAGGGGAAGGATCCAATTTATAGGCAAGAGGCTTGAGGGATTGAGGGCTAAGATGCAAGGATGGGAAAAAGCTCATGGAGGGCTCAGATTGCATGAGAGGAGAGCACATGGATTGTGCTTCCGTATAGCCAATCAGGGAGTGACACATACAAGGTGAGAGGATGGAGGAAAGGGGAAGGATGAGTCAACAAAGGAGGCTTAAGGGATAAAATCTTCATAAAGACCCTCATAATAGCTTGTAAGAGGAATAAAAGAGCTTGGAAGAGTCATTTATGACCTAGTGGGCTTCATAAAGTTTTATGGTTGGGATATTTTAAAGGAGATGAGAGGAATTTCAACTTGGGCTTGATTAGGAAGGTTTTAAGCTTGCTTAGGATTGTGCAAATGATTAGAGGATGGATTAGGATGGTTTAGGATTAGCTTAGGGATAGGCAAGTGGATGGCATTTAATGAGGGTGGGTGAAGGAGGAGATATTTGTTCACTTTGGCTTGGGTTAGTAAGCCTTAACCCATTTTTAGGGAATGTGACAAGGTTAGGAGGGGATTAGGATTAGTTTTAAAGACATCTTCTAGAAGAGTCTAGACTTTGGATGAGGATAAAGACTTTCTAGAATAGTCTAGAACTTCCTAGGATGAGGATGAAGACTTTCTAGAAGAGTCTAGAACTTCTTAGGATGAGGATGAATTAGATTTTTAGGAAATAAATAAAGTTTTATTTATTTCAAGGGTTTGGGTTGAGGAGATATTTATTAAAACTTTTTTAATAAACATGAAGATTAATATTTAATCTTAATTAAATATTTTGAGTTGGGATTAGGGGTAGGAAATGATGGGATTAGCCTTTAATCAAAATTAAAGAAGGATTAGAAAATTTTGGAAGAGGTTAGTGGTCTTAAGGAAATTGGCCAAGTTTTGGGCAAAAAATAAATTTTTTATTTATTTTGGGTTTTTTGGTCAATTTATTAATTAAATAATTAATAAATAAGGAAATAATATTTAAATAAGATTTAAAAATTTTTGGGAGGGATTCCTTAATTAAATATTTTTAATTAAGATAAAGGGATTTAATGGCATAAAAATAAATTAATTAATTAATTAATAAATGATGATGTCATTGGAAATTTTTCAGAAAATAAAAATACTTTATTTTCTAAAGGTTTTTATGTGTCTACAATATTAAAATCTCAAATTTGTTACATTTTTGTTCTATGTGTCATAGAAAACTTTAAGGGGTTGTAGGTGTCATAAGTGGGCCACATGTGTCCTAGGGGTCAAAAGAGATCCTAGTCTACATCTTAATGGTACTTGAGTGCTACAATAAGGACCCTCATAAGTATTAATGAAATCTACTTGATACAAATAAATTAAATATACATGCATCAAAATAAATTAAATGTATATGCATAGATCAAAATAAATTAAGTTCACTTCTAAAATGAACATAAATTTATTTCACATCTAAATATCTAAAACATTTAAACAATTGTTTATAAATTAAATACATATTTAAAAATCTAACTAGTGATATTTTAAAATGTCCTATGATATTATGTAACGCCCCACCAAGGGATCCAAAAGAATTAACCTAAAATTTTACTAAGTTTTCCAAACAATTTTTTTTTTTTTTTAAATCATGAAAGATAAACTATTCACATCAAATACATAGTAGTGGAAACAATAACATACAATCAACTGTAAGCATACATAACAGGTTACATTCCTTAAGGATCCCAAGACGTTGAGTCACATTTGATCTAACTAACACTAAGTCTAACAACTACCACATCCACATGAAAGAATAAATAGAAAGTCCAATGTCCATATTACACATTTGTTTTGAATGCCTCTTGGCAATTGTTGTCACTTAGGTTTGCACCCTTGTCTAAAGTCTATGCATGAGAACAACCTAGTGAAACATAGAAACAACCTCCAAGCTATGGGACTTGAACTATGAGGTTGAGTCTCCGGAGAAGGCCGGCTTCCTCTTACTATCAAGGTGCACCTAACTACTCTTGGAAGGGAAAAGGGAGAAGGAGAGCATGAAGCAAATCTACATAGTCTAATCTAAAGAGTTGATGCACCAAAATAGAGTGTTCAAACCAATCTCTACCCATACATGCACTATCAAACCAGAGTGAAACCAAGGATATATGCATTTAGACTTGCTTTAATCTAATAACCACATACAGATCAGAGAACCAGAATGAATGACACAAGGAAAGAGAAGATTCACTTATACATCATTCACAGGCCAAAAGAGATACAGTCATGTAGGTTACAGATATCCACAAAACACTAGTGGAGGCAAATAGTTATTGCACTTTCACGCAAATGGCTGAAGGAGATAAGGCAGTATGTCATGCAGTTCAGAGGCATAGGGGAATTTACACTGGAATTGTAGAGCAATAGTAGAGAACAACAAAGAATGATCTGACCTTTACAAAATCTACCAAAAGTTGCCTTTATAGTTCAGGCATAACTGAGATCTCTTCCAGCTGAAGTGACTTCGCAACTACCTACCATTAAGTCCTACAGAGAACAATCAAGGGGAAATCTGACCTGGATGTGGATCCAGACACAAGGATTTGGAACAGGGCCCTAAGAAGATAGAAATAGCGCCATTAATTGTCCTGGTCAGGTAGATGGGTCAAAATATGGGTGATGGAGTGTTCTTCTTGTTCTACATTCATTTCATGGTAGTTGGGATCGATCATGAAGATCATATCGCGTAACAAACCCGATTCCTTATCATTTTTGGTGCATGAATAAGCAGGGTCAGCCAGTCAACCTATTTTTGTAAGAAGGATGGACCACGTGGACCAACAGCCTCTTTTTATTTTGCCACCTCGTGAAAGTCCTACATAGTTGACCATCTCTTTCATCACTAACCGTGCCAACTCCTCAAACTCCAGCTGCGACGGTTAAACTAACTGCCAGCCGTTAACTATCAACCTTGGCTGAGCCCGCAAGACACATGTCACCAAGGTGCTATGTCACTATGAATATCTTCCTTTTAGCTCTCCATAGTGAGATAGCGCCCGCCATGGATCTTTTTTAATCTGACGATCCTAGAGACTCGTCGTATTTTGCGCTTTGCTTTTCAACTTCTAGACCTGCAAAACGCTGTCAGCACACCTAGTATCTACTTGGCATAACCTGGCATCATCCTTGAGGTTCACAAGACAAAACAGACCCACCTTGCATGTGTCACTGAGGCGCTATGTCGCTATGGTATATAGTGTGCAACTTTCGATAGCGCAATAACACCAACCATCGGTATTCCTAAAATTTGACGATCGTGAAGACTCATCGTAATACTATGCTTGTTCTTACCTCAGGCCCATCATACCTGGCACCATCTCAACAACTACACCACACTTGAATGACACCTAGAAATCCTTGGTACACATACCTTGGCGAGACCTAGCCTCCTGATCCACGTGGAAAAAGGGCGTTATGTCGCTATGGTTAAAATTCTCGCAATTCTCCATAGCGAGATAGTGCCTGCCATAGATCTGCCTTAGATCTATGGTGATCCACAAAACTATACAACTGCATCTCGAGCTGACTAAATGGACCAATGAAATAATGCCACCGTATTCTGACCCATCTGACAACTGCCACTGAGGATGAGCCACCTGTTCATCCTGCAGCCTAGAAGATGGAAACGGACCCATATGCCACGCGTCACCGAGGCGCTATGTCACTATGGTTAAAATTCTCGTAGTTCTACATAGCAAGATAGCACCCATCATTGATCTAAATTGATCTAACAACGAGCAAGATAGATCTAACTTCTCAGTGCATAGCCAATAGGAACTGGCCACGTGCCAACTATCTGATGAACCCCTGTCTGCGGCCTGCCATGGAAAGTAGGAACCATACTCCATGAAATTATACTTAGCCAATGAAAAGATGAATCCATCTCCAACATGTCTGAAAAATCCTCGCTGATATCTGACGAGGCACACTTGGGACCCACCGTACTTCCAAACCTTGCCGTAGGATCACTTTTTGTCTGGGCGCTATGTCGCTAACGGCAAGAAGCTCAAATTTTTTGATAGTGCCATGGTGCCCATCATGGAAGTAGAAAAACCTAGTGTTATAGAAACAATCAAGGAAAAGGGGATCCACCTGACACGTGGCAAAAGGGCGCTATGTCGCTAACGTATCCACCGTGCAACTTCCCATGGTGAGATAGTGCCAATCGTAGATATTCTTTAGATCTAACGATAGAAGACTTGTGGGCCACAAAACATATTAAAAGGTTTGATTAGGCATTTAAAATAATATTAACTCTTCACACTAGCCATTGGCGGGTAAACATTTGAAATTTGAATCTTGGCAGGGCATAAAAAATGATAACATTTCTAGCGACTCACAGGGGGATGCGAGCTTGCTATGCATAAGACCAATGGCCTAAAACATCCATTGGGCTACAGAGTCAAAAAGATGTAGATCCTATGCATTATGAAACCCTAACCCTACTTCTGAGGGAAAAACCCAAAAATCTCTATCTCTACAATTGGAACCAGAGACCAAAACTCCCTGCAACCTTCAAAATTTCAAAAACTTGCTATCTCATAGAGAGACAACCCTGTGATCGTGCACTTCTTGGAAAATAGGAAACAAAAAAAGAACAAAACTAAACTAACTATATACATGGAAGTCCAAACCCTATCAGAAACATGGCTTAAGGTAGATCCCATTGACTAGGATGGGCAGAATCTCACCATCAGGCCTGCTTAACTAGAAAGCATTGGCCTACTTGCAACTGATAATTAGATATGGACCACTCCACAATGCATCAAACTTTGAGTGTCTTCCTAGTTTTTCCCTATCTGCATCCCACTTCAGAACCAAATCTCCCTCCTTGAAGATTCTGACCCTAGCCTTCTTGTCAAAACTCCTCTTCACCTACTGTTGGTGTGCCTCTAGGGTCTACATGGCCTAATTTCTCTTTTCTTCTAGCTCCATCAGTTCTACCATTCTCACTATCATGACATCATCCTCAATCAACTCCAACTGATGAGCTAGTTATATGGCTAGGAACTCCAATGAAATTGGAAGCGTTGCTTCTCCACCATATACCAACACAAATGGTGAATTCCCTATTGATCTTTTAGGTGTTATCCTATCAGCCCACAGTGCGGTCTTCAACTTCTTATGCCAACACCTCTTATTATCCTCTATTATCCTTTTCATGATCTTGGTTAGGTTCTTATTGGATGACTCGGCCAAACCTTTACCCTGAGGATAGTAATTTGAGGATGTGCTCATATAGATATTATGATCCACTGCCCATGCACAAATCTAAGCTCCAAAAAAAGACTTGGCATTATCTAAAATAATGGTTGAAGGGGCACCAAACTTGGTCATAATTTCATCAAGGAACTCAACAACTGAAGATTCGATGGCATCCTTCAATGCCATTGCCTCTGTCCACCTGGTAAAGTAATCTATAGTAGCTAAAATCCATTTGTGACCAGAACTCGAAGGAGGATTGATAGGGCCTATGAAATCCAACCCCTACTGAGAAAAAGGTTGATCCACCTAGATAGGATGGAGGGGAAGAGTTGCAAGTCTTTTTTTTCCAGAGAAGAAGGCACATTTTTCACACTTCCTTACATACTTATGACAGTCATGGAACAGAGATGGCTAGTAATAACCAGCCTTCATGATCTTCATTACAGTTGTTCTAGCCGAGAAGTGGTGACCATCAGGACCCTCATGAAGTTCATTGATCATTCTTTCAGCCTGGTTTATATCAAGGCACCTTAATAGGGCTCCATTAAAATCTCTTCCAAAAAGGATATCATCAACTATGACATAAGGAATTCACTGTAGCCTGTACTGTCTCTTTTTAGCTTTGTCTAATCCTTGAGGGTATCCATTCCCTAATAAGAAATTCTTCATGTCATCCATCCAATTCCTTGCGCCATCATTTCTTGCTTCTTGTTCTTCTGTTAATACCATGATAACTTCTTCATCGGGCTCTTGAGATGATAACATCTACTTACACAATCCCTTACCTCTTACCAGCTTAGTGACCTGGATATCGACATCATACTCCATCACTCTTGTAATCCAACCAGCTCTTTTCTCACTAATATCTTTGCTCAAAAGGAAATCCTTCACACTGGCATGGGGTACTAACAAATGAATCTTGTTATGGGACAGGAGGTGTCTGAATTTCCATAAAGCTCTGATGACTGCAAGGGCTTGCTTCTCTACACAATTGTACCTATCTTCATACTCCTTAAGCCCTTCACTAAAGAAAGTATGGGTTGTTCTTCATTCTTGTCATTTGTTTGAGTCAAGATAGCAGAAATGCTTGAGTCACCACCTAAGGTATAAAGAATGAAATCCTTCTAAAATTTTGGGTTCATGAGAGTAGGGGCTGAGGCTATGGCTATCTTGATCTCTTCAAAACTTTCCTTCCCTTCCTTGGTCCATGCAAAGACCATACCTTTCCTAAGCATAGCTGTAAGAGGTTTCACCATGATAGCAAGATTTGGGATAAATCTTCTCACAAAATTTATCCTGCCTAGGAAACTTTTCAGCCCTTAGGAAGAGGGAGAGCAAGTATTGCTTTTGTTCTCTCTAGATTAATGGTCAATCCATCCTTAGATACAATATGCCCTAATAATTTTCCTTGGTTAGTAGCAAAGACACACTTCCTTGGGTTAAGGGAAACCCCAAACTCTCTACATCTTAAGAATGCCTGTCTGAGATGATGAAAATGATCATCTAGATCCTTTGAATACACAGTGATATCATCAAAGTAGACTAAGACAAACTTATCAATCAATCTTTTGAAGGCCATCTCCATTGCCTTCTGAAACATAGCACCTGCATTGGATAGCCCAAATGGCATCTTACAATAAGCATAGGTACCCCATTTAGTGGTAAATGCAATCTTGTACCTATCAGACTCTTTAACCAGCACTTGATTGTAACCAGAGAATCCATCAAGAAATGAGAATCTCTTTGAACCACTGACCTTGGACAAAATTTGCTCCATAGAAGGAAGGGGATGGTGATCTTTAAGGGAAGCTTGGTTAAGATCCCTAAAGTCCATACACAATCTAATTTCCCCATTCTTATTCCTAATAGGGACAAGGTTTGCTACCCATGATGAGTATTTGATAGGAAAAATTATGTGGGCCTCAATCAATTTGGATAGCTCCTTTCTCATTAAGGGTTCAATTTTAGGATTCACTGATCTCTATTTTTGTCTTACTGGCTTTACATCATCAATTAAATCTATGGTATGCTAAAATAACCTTGGGTCAAAACCCTTTAAGTCATCATATGTCCAAGAAAATGCATCATTAAATTCTTGACATAGATGAATAAAATTTTCTTGTTGAATTTTAGAACATACCTTCCCCATGTTCAAGGATTTTCCATCAGCAACCATGACTGGAGTATGATCACCCTCATCAGCAGCTAGGTTCATGGCTCGGCCCTTTGCTTGATCATCAGAATTAAATACACTCTCTAAAGTAATGAGACCTTTAGGCAGCTTGTTAGAACTGAGATGAATGATCTAATCACCATACTGATCTTGCAGTCCTAACTGATTTCTCTCTGAAAATTTTGCATCATTCTGCAAGAAGCGGACAATTGTCTCATCAGACTCAAACACTTGCCAGTGGGTGTTATTGTCGGGGATGGTAGGCCTTACTACCAATCTTATTTGTTGCTTCTTCTCCTCCTCAAGATTCCCTAGCACATCATAAGATGCACCTATTGCTGAAAGTCTATCAACATGTCTATTTTCTTTTCTAGGGATGCTTTGGATGTTAAATGCATTGAAACCCTCAAGAAAATCCCAGACTCTATGTTTATAAGACTTGAGCAAACCATTTTTGGTGATATTCTAATTTCTCACTTGATTAACCACCAACTCACTGTCTCCATAGACCCTTAAGGCTTGAATTCCTCTTTTTTGAGCAAGTAAGAGACCTTGGATCAAGGATTCATACTTGGCCACATTATTGGTGCAACTAAATTGGAGCCTAAAGGAGAAGTAATACCTTATTTGTGCAGGGGAAATTAACATTACACTAGCTCCTGATCCATTTTTTTTCTTGATCCATCGAAGTACATACTCCATATCCCACTTTCATCTTCTTTAGCATCCACAAGATTGGGAACCAGGGCATCCTTTTCCAATATACAATATGTACTTAGACCTATCTTGAGGATCTCTGATATAGGGTCAAATTGATATGCGTTAGCCCACTCATCCAAGAAGAAATCAGGTATCTCTGCTAAGGGAGTGGTGGGCTCCTTCACTATGTCATTCTCATCCATCTCTAGAATAGGGAAATTCATGTTGATGGGGTTGGGGGTGTAAGATTCAGTATGATGGAGGGCTTGAGGCTCTGCTCTGATTGAAGCATTGGCTCCATATCTCATTTTAAAAGACATATATGACCAATCATAAGATATGAAACCACCTATTTGGGTAGTAAAGTCTCTTGATAGACAGATGGCAAAATATGGCTTGACTTCAGCAATAGAGATATCTTGGGGTACAGTACAACCAGGGCATGCATGTAGGGCCATCTCCACATTCCTAAGGATCCCCACAGTCTTGATAGTACTACCATCCAACTGTAATACATCCCTAACAATGGGCTCATATTTCATTCCCAAAGCATCGGCAACACACCTAGGCATCACTGAACTACTAGCCCCTGAATTAATCATGCAATTATGGACTAGTTTGCCTCCTATAATTAGGGAAACATAGAATGGAGGAGGTCTAACCCTTTTACTTGTTTCTTCCTCCCTTGATGGTTGTACTAGGCTTGTGGCACTTTCCATGCTAGGTGTCTGATCCTTTGGTTCAATTCTTTCTAACTCTTCTTCTAGCAACCTCCTTTGCATTGGTATAGTAGCAATAGCATCCCACATGGAGATATTCAGATTTGTCTTCTTCATTTGCTCTACCACACTAAATGGCATAGTAGGTGTTTTGGTAGAAACGTTGGGGGCTGCAACTGTATGAGGTTGAGATGGGATGGCCTGAGGATCACTTGTATCATTTCCTGCCATGGTTTTGCCTTTGCTGCTGAAAGGCACTTGATTGATTATTTGATGCTTGTTCATGAGGTACTACATTCGAAGTTGAATCTTGATTGGGAGGAGGAGGGACAACATCTTCTATAGATCTTCTTTTGCTTCTAGTGTTATGAGCAATGGAATCCTGGTTTACATTACAATGCTCCTCCATCTGATGATTCATAAAAGAGAAATCACCCTGTCTTTGCATATCTACGGCATCCTTAAATTGGTCCTCCTTGTATGCTTGTTTTGCTGCAGGTTCTTGGACTATCAAGGCCAAATAAGATTCAGCCTTCTGACACATACAATAGGCATAGGAGTAGTTACATGAGGGACAAAAATCTTGATCTTGAGCCATATTTTTTTGAGGGACTATGGCCCTACTTTGGTTTACATTTGAGGTTGAGGCCTGGCCACCTTGCCTACTCTGATCAAAAGAATGGTTCCAATGATTAGGATTTGGAGGCCTACCACTATTCGAAGTTTGATATTGCAATTGATGAGGCTTACTACCTTGAGCTTGCTATCTTTCTAAAGTCACCACTTTGTTGCTCACTTTTTGCATCATAGAGAAATTATCCTCCAGCCTCCTTCCTTGGTCTTCTAACTTCCTCCCTTGATCTTGCAATTTTTTATCAAGGTTCTTGTCTCTTTTGTCCATGTTCTGCATCATAGATTGCATCATCTCCTTAATTTCATCTATCCCATGTGAGGATGTGGAAGCTTGAGGGACTGGAGTAAGGGATTGTGATATAGAAGTTGTGGGAAGGGGAGCCATTGCTAGTTGATGATTTGGAACATCAGGGAAGAAAGGGATAGGAGGCCTTGGAGCTAACTTACCTCCTTGTATCAAGATTTTTTCCGCCCTTATTTCTATGTCCTAAGTGTTAGGCAAGGTATCTCCTCCCATAGTTTGGATTGTAGTGGCAATATCGTTGTCAAAAGCTCTAAGGTAATGCAAGAAGGTATTACTAGGGGTAGGCTTCACTAAAGTAGGTATTCTATCCCATGTCTTTTGGAATCTATAGTTAAAATCAGTCATACATTCATGGGGGGCTCTTTTTATAGTAGTCAACTGCTCTAAAAGTGACAAATAGTCACTCTTATCCTCAAAATGTTTGCACAATCCTGCTCTTAATCCATTCCAATCTGTTATAGAACCATGAGCTAAACCTCTATACCATTGTAGTGATTTTCCTTTCAAGGATGAGGCTAGGAGCCTAACTAAAACAGCATCCTCTGTAATGCCATGGATACTGCAGACATTTGCAACCTCTTGAATGTGTTATGAGGGGGAGATAGAAGTTTCACCAGTAAATTTTGGTATACTTTTGAGTGTAGCTACTGGTATGTCATGTCCTTGGGCTAACAAGAGAGGGCTCCCACCATTAAAGGTGGAAAAATTATGAGCTCTAGGGAATGCCATATAGACAAGTGATCTATTGATACATGTTGATGGCAGTCTAGGCTAAGATCTAACAACAGGAGGAGTAGAGATAGATCTTGTAGGAGTATTTGTTACTACTGCACTCCTAATTGGTGATAAAGATATGCTAGTCTTCCTTCTTCTAGGGTTTGAAAGTGAAAGCTCTTGGTATTGAAAATTACCTCTAGAAGATGTCCTTGTCTCAGCTCTGGGCATGAATCACTGCAACGGTCTGGAACCAGATATGTGTTTGAAGCTTAGAGTCGCCAAGTACTTTGAAGAATGAGCCTCTTGAAGGCTTAAACATCGAAGCCAGTACTATCTCTTCAGTATTAATCTTGAAATCTTCCCTTTTGACACCAGTAGACTTGAAATTTTTTGAAATGAGCCCCATCGAGCGTGCCAAAAACTGTTGCAGGATCACTTTTCGTCTGGGCGCTATGTCGCTAACGATGAGAAGCTCAAATTTTATGATAGCACCATGGCGCCCACCATGGAACTAGAAAAACCTGACACCAAAGAAATAATCGAGGAAAAGGGGACCCACCTGACATGCGGTAGAAGGGCGCTATGTCGCTAACATATCCACTATGCAACTTCCCATGGTGAGATAGTGCTAACCGTAGATATTCTTTAGATCTGACAATGGAGGACTTGCAGGCCGTAGAACATATTATAAGGTTTGATCAGGCATTTAAAATAATATTAACTATGCACACTAGCCATTGGCGGGTAAACAGTTCAAGTCCCACTAGGCGTGCCAAAAACTGTTGTCACTTAAGTTTGCACCCTTGTCCAAAGCTTATGCATCAGGACAACCTAGTGAAACATGGAAACAACCTGCAAGATGTGGGACTTGAACTATGAGGTTGAGTCTCTGGAGAAGGCCGGCTTCCTCTTACTATCAAGGTGCACCTAACTACTCTTGGAAGGGAAAAGGGAGAAGGAGAGCATGAAGCAAATCTACATAGTCTAATCTAAAGAGGTGATGCACCAAAATAGAGTTTTTAAACCAATCTCTGCCCATACATGCACTATCAAACCAGAATGAAACCAAGGATATACGCATTCAAACTTGCTTTAATCTAATAACCACATACAAATCAGAGAACCAAAATGAATGACACAAGGAAAGAGAAGATTCACTTATACATCATTCACATGCCAGAAGAGATACAATCATGCAGGTTATAGATATCCACAAAACACTAGTGGAGGCAAATAGTTCTTGCACTTTCACACCAACGACTGAAGGAGATAAGGCAGTATGTCATACAGTTCAGAGGCACAGGGGAATTTACATTGGAATTGTAGAGCAATAGCAGAGAACAACAGAGAATGATCCGACCTTTACAAAATCTACCAAAAGTTGCCTTTATAGTTTAGGCATAACTGAGATCTCTTCCAGCTAAAGTGACTTCACAGCTACCTGCCATTAAGTCCTGCAGAGAACAATCAAGGGGAAAACTGATCTAGATGTGGATCCAGACACAATGATTTGGAACAGGGCCCTAAGAAGACAGAAATGGAACCATTAATTGTCTTGGTCAGGTAGATGGGTCAAAATATGGGTGATAGAGTGTTCTTCTTATTCTGCATTCATTTCATGGTAGTTGGGATTGATCATGAAGATCAAATCGTACAACAAACCCGATTCCTTATCATTTTTGGTGCATGAATAAGCAGGGTCAGCCAGTCAACCTATTTTTGTAAGCAAGATAGACCATGTGGACCAACAGCCTCTTTTTATTTTGCCACCTCGTGGAAGTCCTACATAGTTGACCATCTCTTTCATCACTAACCACGCCAACTCCTCAAACTCTAGCTCTGACAGTTACACTAACTGCCAGCCATTAACTATCAACCTTGGCTGGGCCCACAAGACACGTGTCACCAAGGTGCTATGTCACTATGAATATCTTCCTCGCAACTCTCCATAGCGAGATAGGGCTCGCCATGGATCTTTCTTAATCTAACGATCATGGAGACTCGCCGTATTCCGCACTTTCCTTTTCAACTTTTGGGCCCACAAAATGCTATCAGTACACCTAGCATAACCTAGCATCATCCTTGAGGTTCACGAGATAACACGGGCCCACCTTGCATGTGTCACCGAGGCACTATGTCGCTATGGTATATACTGTGCAACTTTCAATAGCACAATAATGCCAACCATCGATCTTCTTGAAATCTGACGATGGTGAAGACTCGTCGTAATACTATGCTTGTTCTTACCTCGGGCCTATCATACCTGGCACCATCTCGGCAACTGCACCACACTCGAATGACACCTGGCAATCCTTGGCACACATACGTTGGCGAGACTTGGCCCTCCTAATCCACATGGCGAAAGGGCACTATGTCGCTATGGTTAAAATTCTCGCAGTTCTCCATAGCAAGATAGCGCCTTCCATAGATCTGCCTTAGATCTATGGCAATCTACAAAATTGTACAACTGTGTCTCGAGCTGGCTGAATGGACCAATGAAAAATGCCACCATATCCTGACCCATCTGACAACTGCCACTGAGGATGAGCCACCTGTTCATCCTGCAACCCACAAGATGAAAACGGACCCATATGCCACGCATCACCGAGGCGCTATGTCGCTATGGTTAAAATTCTCGCAGTTCTCCATAGCGAGATAGCACCCATCATTGATTTGAACTGATCTAACGGTGAGCAAGATAGATCTGACTTCTTAGTGCATAGCCAATAAGAACTGGCCACGTGCCAACTGTCTGACGAACCCCTGTCTGTAGCCTGCCAAGGAATGTAGGATCCATACTCCATGCAATTATACTTAGCCAATGAAAAGATGAATCCACCGCCAACGTGTCTAACAAATCCTCACTGATATCTGACGGGGCACACCTGGGACCCACCATACTTCCAAACCTTGCCGCAAGATCACTTTCTGTCTGGGCGCTATGTTGCTAATAGTGAGAAGCTCAAATTTTTTGATAGCGCCATGGCACCCACTATGGAACTAGAAAAACCTGGTGGCAGAGAAACAATTGAGGAAAAGGGGACCCACTTGACACGCGGCAGAAGGGTGCTATGTCTCTAATGTATCCACCATGCAACTTCCCATGGCGAGATAGTGCCAACCATAGATATTCTTTAGATCTGGCGATGGAAGACTTGCGGGCCGTAGAACATATTATAAGGTTTGATCGGGCATTTAAAATAATATTAACTCTGCACACTAGCCGTTGGCGGGTAAACATTTGAAGTTTGAATCTTGGCGGTGTGTAAAAAATGATAACAGCAATTAAATTCGGAATACTCAATCATCAATTTTTCATGACACAGGGTACGAAAGGCTTAATAGAATATACATGTGTGAAAATGAAGTACATCATCCTATTATAATCCATGATGCAATTACAATAAAGTAAATGAAACCAATAACATACATGATACATCCATCCATCAATAAAGATATATCAACCATCGTAAAAGATATCCATACATCATAAAACACAACTAATCTAAGTGCACAATTCCTCCCAACCGTAAATAGCATCATTAGACCATCATGGATCCTAGCCATCCCTCCATGCGTGACATCCCAAATCACCAAAGAGATCATCGGTATTAACATAGTAGGAATGTCACTCCTAAATCATACTACATCATATGCAGAAAAGAAATATAACATGCAAGATAAAGCTTAAGATAACATCATCTAACATATGCAAATCATCAATGTGAGGATACGTTTCCACCATCATAAAGAATGCATTAGCCATGGTGTCTCAAAATGGATCTCAAATGATAAGAGTGAAAAAGCACTACCACCCGTCCGCATGGAACCTAAATGGTCCACTCCCACCGCACTGAGGAGATAATCTCAAGTCTCAAACAAGTTATCAAAATCACATAGCACAAAAACTCTCTAAGTCCAAGAATCCTAAAAGTGTACTAACTCAAAGGTTCCAATACAATTTGGCATCTAATCCTAGAGGCACAACAAAGACATGTAGGAAACCTACTATGCAAATGAGAAAGTGTCATCGCACGGATCACGCTAGAGTTACCCTGGTAGTCTCTCAATAGACCTCGACCCCCTAGTGATCCCTATGCAGCCACTAGTATCCTCTCATACAGATAAGGCATAGTACGAAATGCAAGGTCGCAACCAAGCATTCTCTCTACTCCCATCCTAGTCTGTACTAGCACTCGAGGCATG